>OU860783.2:6564181-7164181 GCA_917862395.2 Heliconius sara | reverse complement strand
TTAGAAGGTAGGTAAAGTTAAAAAAGGTAGAACTACATCTATCTCTTTGTTCTTCAATTATCATATAATGTAAAAGATATCTATAGATAATAAAAGGTAATAATATATTACACAAGCAAAAATAAAATAAATAATAAAACGTACGGTTTAATGTTAACAATAAAGTATGGCTTCGTTCCACGGAGCGTAGATTGAAATTGACTCAAAGAAACATTACCGCTCTGTCCGTAGTTACGCATGAAAACCCCGGGGAGGGCCATCAGCTACTACTTGTCGAGGACAGCCAAACAGATAACAAGACGGAATACCTATTAATATTTTCTAAGGAATGCACTGAATTTTTCAATATATACTAACTTTTTTTAGTATCCAAAATTTGTCTAATGCTATAAAATAATAAAAAAAGTTTATATTCGGTAATAATATCTTACTTATCTATCTTTAAACTTAAATAAGGTATAAGGTAAGGTTAAATTAAAAAATTAAGAACAAATATTTAAAAGTTTTTTAACAGTTTCGTATCCTGCTCATTGTACCATTAGAGGTGAATTCTATAAAAACCACGAAACACGTGTTCAATAAAGTATTTTTAACAGTCTGAATTAATTTTGTTATTAAAATCGGTGGCGATTTAGATTTTTCCATATAAATTTTCAACCCCTTATTTGAACCCTTAGGGGGTGAATTCTACAAAACCATGAAACACGTGCTTAATGAAATATTTTTAAGAGTCTGAATTTTAAATTTTATAAAAATCGGTGCCTATTTAAAACATTTTCCATACAAACTTTCAACCCCTATTTCATCCCTTTAGGATTCTACCATCAGCGGTTACGGCTGTGCGTGCCTCAGTCTTACCTCAGTCAGTCAGGTACATGTCATTTTATATATATAGATAAAAGATAGATAATAGATGTAAGATCTGACTCTGCTTAAATTACAAGAAATAATATTTATTAAAACATATATTTTAATTTTTAACTAATAATAATAAAATTCTATTTGATTTTTATTGCTTTGGCAAATAAGGTCATATCAAATTGTAAAATCGTTTACTAAATCTTCTAGGTCAGATAGTGGATGATCCGTCCATCTTATCGCAACGCCCTAGCGCTCGTAGTGTATAGAGGTTTCGTGTTCATCAGTCCGTTGCTGTCTTCACAATATTTAGGCGAGGTTTGAGTATCACAATGAAACCTCAAGATTTAATTTGATTTGAACAAGGTAAAGGATTTATTTGGTTTGTTATTAAAACTTATGTCTCGATATATTTCTGGTTTCTAAAATGTTAAGATCTAGTAGCGTTACGCTGTATCCCGTACACATCGGGGTATGTAGATTGTAGATGTAACATAGTGGTTAGACACTCCGTTCCCCATTTTCCAATAAATTCTGAAGCGTCTTGTGTGGTGGTGGCGGTACTGAACAACGCGTTTTTCCTCGACACCAGACCGAAATAACATAATTATGAAATATTTAATTCATAGTGGGAATCGAACCCACAACCTGTCGCGCAGTCACACTACTGAATATTTAATTGCTATTTTACATATGTATATAGGTAGGACCCAATATTATGTTTTGAAATTATGCGTATTAGTTACCAAACAGAGGCCAAAGTGTCGCCGGACTTGATTGGTGATTGATAAAGTTTTGATCGACTAAGTTTAAAGACCAGTTTGCTTTGAGTTTGATAGAGAAGTCGGTAGTAAGTGCTTTAAGATCATTTTTTAGAATATTTATTACATTATTCATATTCATATATTCAGCTTCCCGCACACAGCAGGGTAGGCAGAGGGAACCTAGTGTTAAATCGCCCCGTTCTCCACTTTCTGCCGAATTCAGGAGGCATTCGGTGTTGAGTGACAGAACTCAACTTCGACACCAGAACGAAGAAATGATAATATAAATTTAAGTAAATATTTCATCTCCTCGAGTGGGAGTCGAACCCACAACCAGTCTTTTTTCCAGGTTTTTACAGTCACACCTCGTGCCGCTGTGCCACGACTGGCCATTTAAATTAGTATTTATTTATTTAGTTAGCTTTATTACATGAGTATGGTTATTTTATAAAAAAAACGATTTCTTTTATCTTATACGGAATAAGCACTCTAGATTCATTGTACTGAAATCTTTTATTAAAACATCGTATCGCATGTCATCTTTTCGATTTTATAAGAAAAATGATTTTATGAAATAATTCCAACTGAAAATGACTTGTCAAAATAAGTTATTAGATTTCACGTTCAATGTAATGGCTCGGTGAGAAAAAATTAAGATATTTGAAAGAAAAACAAGAAAAGAACACGTCACAGAACTTTACACTAACAATGGTAACTCAACCCGAGGCAAAGTTACCCACAGATCTTATTCTGGAGTACTTCTCTGCAGTTTTAGAGACGATAAGTTTCTACTAGATACGAATTAAGTTAGTTTAATTATTCAAATAATTACATAAGGAAGTACATAAGGAATCCCTATCGTAAATAATCAGAGGCGTCTTACATTTGCAATAAATGATATAAAAATATATTTGAAAGAAAAACAAAAGAAAAAATTCATTTTTTATTTAACTTTAACTTAAATATCTATGTGGATCAAATAATAATTTCTGTTTGTTCTTGTATTTATTTTTATATTCTTTTCATTTATTACGAAATAATAATATCCCCAGGGCAATAAGTTACTTCTATTTTTTCGCTCTGGGAAAGTGCGGCGTTGAGTTCAGCTGTTTAACACGCACTGAATATGTCTTTGTCTGTATATATATCTGTCTGTATATGCGGGATATAGCGTGAGGTTAAAAATAAAAATCAATTTAAAATACAGGTGTGCGTTAAACTCATATTGTAAGCTTAACATATTTACAAACATAAAAAATGTATTTGTTATCGGATGTAGCCTTATAAAATCTATTTGTGTTCTATAAAATATGTTTATTGGAATAATACAAAAAAATTGTGATAAATATAAAAAAAATAATAATCATTTACACACTAAATAATTTTACACCGTATTTTTTAAATATTTTTAACCAAAATAGCTATATATAAAGTTTATTGTTTGAAAAGCAAGTTTATAAGGCTGTAAGATGTTTCCTCGCCTGACACGGGTATCATATTCAGGAGATGATTTATTCATGGCGCCGTCAGGACGGTGACTTGTGATATCTCTTTACTTATAGTATAGTGTTCCTGTGGATTATAATTAATTAATGATATGTATGTCTGTATGACACATCTATCTCGATACATATATTTTTTAGTTATATGGCTGTTTTGTATTGTTATTAGGAATTCGTCGATTTATATTTACTAATATTAACTCGGTTGCAACGGATGCATGGATTCTCCGCTCTCCGCTTTCTGACCGCGTCGAGATATTACGTGTTGAGTTTCAACTTAACGACACATCTTGTCTTATTGAAGTTGGATATAAGACTATTTAAATATATTTTTCTCTTATAATAAAAGTATATCATAATTTAATAATAAACGCTGTGCCACGATGGCCTCAGTTGTAATGATCTATATTCAGTCACTGGATGGCTTAATCGTTGTAAACACGAAGTTTATGGATTCGTTTCTTACTCACAGGAATGAATTATTTAATAATGTTTATTTAATAATAAACGTTGAGTTCGGCGGAAAGTAGAGAGCGGAGCGTCTTAACACTAGATTTTCTCAGCCTATCCTGTTATATGCAATTTAATTTAATCTAATTACTCAATCAATTTTATAAATCAATTCAATTTAATTACTTTAGTGAGTATCTCATCTCTTCGAATCTTCATTAAAAGTTAATTGAAACTTTGTAATATTTTAAATTTATATTTATAACTTGTAATTATAAAGATTGTAAAATTTCGTGTTGAAATCTCAATCAATGGTTTATTTTACCAGAGCCCTCTAGGATAGTACGTCTAAGCGCTATAGCCAATTAAGCTATACGCTCATAGCCCGCCACGGGAAACCTGATACGGTTGTAACAGCTCCTGTTGTACGTTTTAATATGTATAGAGGCTTTGGTATGTGAATAGCTTAAAATATATTTTAGTATTATTATTAAATCAGCTTCACACTGAAGAATGAAGAAGATACCCCTAGATTACAGGACATTAGAGTAGACGTGTTGAGTGGCGAAACTCAACGCCGCGCTTTGCCTCTACTCTAGAGCGAAGAAATAGAAATGTAAATTTAAATAATTATTTCATCTCCTCGAGAGGGAACCGTACCCACAACCAGTCGATTTATCAATCACACTTTGTGCCCCTGCGCCAAGATTGGCCTCAAAAAAAATAATAATCTTAACAAAAGTTCTGCGAGTAAATATTTCTAAAATGTAGAATAAAATTTCGACTAAAATAGTAATGTACTTTTGATATTGTCTTATGTATTTAAATGAGATACGTTATATGAATAAACTGAAGGTAAAGCGGTAAAATTTTTTATTACATTTTTATTCAGGTTCACGTTGTATTGAGTGGCGGAATTCAACGCGATGCTTTTGCCTTGGTACCAGAGTGAAGAAATTAAAATATTAATAAATAATAATTGCTTCTCTCGAGTCTGAATAGAACCCACAACATATGCTGCGCTGCAACGGCGTCTCTATTACATATATTTCGTCCTTAAATTGCTCGCTTGTTTATATATTTCGTCCTTAAATTGCTCGCTTTATCAAAGATTGCATATTCTTGTGTACTTTCGAGCAAAATACCCCAATTTTCTACACCGAATTTTATTGCAGGTATATTTTATCGTACCAATCTTATTTCTCTAGAAATGCATCCATTTCTAAAGCGCAAATTGTTATAATCTTTGCCTTTGAGATTCATTAAATGCAATTCAACAGCGCGCAGCGTTAAACGCGTCGTTTTCTTGTTGGTTTAATTTGGGAACAAGAGAGGCAAATTCAACATCCATTATATAATGTTGGTTTATAAAGCCATTGTATTTATACACGTAGTATTGTTTTGGATAAGAAAGATTAATTTTACTTTTTTCAGCTTTGCCTTGTATTGAGCATGTAGCACGGAGAGGCAGAGGGAACCTAGTGTTAAGACACTCCGCTCCCCACTTTCCATTGAATTTGCAAGGTATTGCGTGTTGAATGGCGAAACTCAATGCCGCGCATTACCTCGACACCAGAGTTAAGAAATGAAAATATTTAATATTTCATTTCCTTGAGTAGGAATCGAACCCACAACCTGTCAGGTTTCTGTCACACGCTTGTGCGCCACGATTAGTCTCGACTTTGTACTTGATTTGAAAAATGAACGTTTCAAATAATTTCGACTATTTTTGTCGAGTTATTCTAATCTCCAACGGTTTGTTTCTAGATGACGCCGAGACGATGATGCTTTGTCTTTGTTTATCTTAACTGCAAAGTAGTGCACTTGCATATTTTTCCCATAAATATTGTGATCTTGTTGCGTAGCTTTAAATTTTGAGATAGTACGTAGAGATGTTTTCGTTCAATAGTATTAATTTGCACACAATTTTATTAAATTTCATGAAAAAATAATATTGGAATGTGAAAATTTTATGTAAAAATTTTAAAAAGAAAACACTATTCGTCTATTATGTCTTCTCTTTATGACGAAGTCGTGGCGTAGGAGCAAAGGTGTAAGTGTAACGCGATGGATGGGCTGTGGGTTCGATTCCCGCTCGGGGCATGAATTATTATTTATTTATTTATTTAATTTATTTAAGTCTTTATTACACCAATAAGATTAAATGAAAAAAGATCAAAAATAAAACAGAGAAGCATTGGTGTAAGGGCGGCCTTATCACCGCAGGTGATCTCTTCCAGGCAACCCCTACAGTAAAAAGATCATAGAATACAGGATTTTAGGTTGGTGTACAAATGAAGTAATTATCTATAATAGACTTACTTAAAAGCTACATCCTAAATGTTACATGATAATTTACTTATATAGATATATAAATAAATACATAAGAGAGAAAAATAAAAAAAAAGAAAATAAATAAATAATTAAAATATAAACTTACATAAACTTTATTATTAATTTTCATTTCTTTTCTCTGGTACCAATGCAAATGTAGATAACTTCCCTCTGCACAGCAGGGTGCCGTGTGGGATATGGATATGAAGTAAAGGTATGGATACTTTATAAATATAAATATCTTACAAAAATAAATATACCTTCAAAAATTAGTAAATATCATCCCACATTAAAAAACTATTCAATTTTTATTTGTGGTAATATTAATAATTTTTTTATAGTTATGTATACTTATAAGAATATACGATATAATTAATTTAGCTTCTAAAATTTTTACTTTAAAAAAAATCAGCTTCATGCTTTATCCCGCACACAGCACGGTAGGCGGAGGGAAACTGGTTTTAAGACACTCCGTTCCCCACTTTCTGGAGGTATTGCGTATTGAGTGGCAAAACTCCAAGCCGCGCTTAGCCTCGACGCCAGAGCGAAGAAATGGAAATATAAATTTAAATAAATATTTCATCTCCTCGAGTGGGGATCGAATTCACAACCAGTCGGTTTTACAGTCACACTTCGTGCCGCTGCGCCACGACTGGCTTCATTTTAACTTAAAGGTCGCTCATTTTAATTTAATTTGAGCAATTACATTTCATAATTGTACGAAGACTGTGAAAATTGGCAATACGAGTTAGCGCGCCCGAACAATGTTTAACTCATCACTCATTTGAAAATTGTAAATGGGGAGTTAAGATTTAAATTTTCTCGCAATATAATTAAGTTTCAAGAGATTACTATGCGGTAATATTAGTCTTTGGAATCTCAAAATGTAGTACAATTTACATACAAAATGGTAAACCAAATAGACTCGACGTTGAATCTTCTAATCTTTGCTCGAGAATACTTACTGTAAGGGTCTTTTTCTTCAAGTATCGTTTACATAACTTATTGGGAAGTAAATATAAAATGGAATATCCGAATTTTGCATACCCTAAATTTGGCCCGCTTACATACAATAATAATATTATATATGTCTATATATTATGTATCGAAAAAATATATAAATTATTTATTATATATATATTTAATTAATTATTTTATATTAATGGTAATATAAAATAAGTATATAAAATATTAGCTTTATAGAATATTAGTAGACGCGACAGGTTGTGGGTTATATTCCCATTCGAGGAAATGAAATATTTTTTATTTCGTGGCGTCGTGGTATCGAGGCAAAGCGAGACATTGGGTTCCGCCACTCGACAAGCACTGCGTGTAGACTCCGTCGGAAAATGGGCAACTTAGTGTCTTAACACAAGTTTCCCTCTGGCAATCCTGCTGTATGCGGGATACAGCGTGATTTAATTATTTAAAATATTTAAATTAAGATAATTAAAGTAGGTTTTCTGCTGTAATGTTAAATATACGAGTATGTATATATAAAATATATATGATTAACTTTATTTACGTTAGTATTGTTATTCTGTGGATAAAGTGGAATCAATATTAGAAACCAGGATGTAGTCAATGTTTTTTTGGGTCAGACCCTCTTACAGGATCCCATTAGACGATGAAGCTTTTAAGGTCTTAGGTGACATGATTTATATCATGATTTTCGTTTTTTTCACTCGCCCTTTCCATCTAATGACCATAAGAGTATGTTAAGTATACCTATATTGATGTATGTATGTAATATAAACATGTTCCTTCACAATTTTTTATCCCGGATATAAGCTGGATAGGCAGATCGAGGCTATTGTCAAGACATAAGTAACATAATATGTTCTCCCATTTCTGCCCGAAGCTGACTTACTTGTTGGGTGGTGGACCTAAACGTAGTACTTTTGTCTTGCTAGAAAATGAACATAATTGTTTCCACTGAGGGAAAATCGTTTACTGTAAGACGCTGTCCTACTGCGCCACGATGGCTTCATCCAATTAAAGTTTATTATGAAAATATAAACTATATAACTATCTATGACTACTGCCTTCGATGTAGAAGAACAGTAATTTGTTTAAACCTAAATTAATCTAACTTAACCTACGACTTAATTTATTTATGTTAGAAGACGAAACATGTGTTCAATATTATAAAATATTTTTAACAGTCTGAATTTAAATTTTTATGAAAACGGTGGCGATTTAAAGATTTTTCCATATAAACTTTCAACCCTTTATTTGAACCCTTAGGGGGTGGCACCTAAAAACTATGAAACACGTAGTCAATGAAATATTTTAAAGAGTCTGAAAATCAAATTTTATAAAAATCGGTGCTGTTTTAAAAAAAATCCATACAAACTTTCAACCCCTATTTCATCCCTTTAGGATTATTATTTTTAAAAATCCCTTCTTAATGGATGTCCAGATTATGAAAATAAACATCTGTCCAAATTTCACGTTTCTACCATCAGCAGGTACGTCTGTGCGTGCGTCTTACCTCAGTCAGTCAGGTACATGTCCTTTTATATATATAAAAGAAGAAGATAATAAGTATGGGAAAAAAAATCCTCTCCCACCGGTACCGTTCACTCGATCTCTCCGTTGTCAGCGATTTTAGCGCTCGGCCGCTATATAATATAAAATATTATTTTCGCCTGTAACAGTAACACCGTGCACTATATAACAAATGTGCATTTCATTTTATTATTCAATATATATAATCTTGATTTTTTTGAATATTCAAATTTATAATTTTTTATTTAATTATAAATGTACTAGCGGCCCGCTCGCGGCTTCGCCCGCTTTAACCACACAATGATTTACTTAATACACTACAATTATATTCATGTTTTAATATACCTATAATGTATGTTTGCAACGCACTTAAGATTTCTAATGTGAAAATTATTTAAACCTTATGTCGCATTTTCGTACCTCCCATAAGAGAGATGCAACAGTCAATATATTAATTTCTTTAAACTTTTGACTTAAGGACTTTTTAGGACCTAACTTATAGTTATAGCTATATAGTTATATCGATACTTACAATAAAATCCTAAGTCATCGGTGTCTGTACATGGAAGATATATTAGAAAAAATGTTATTACGGACATTTAAAAATGTAATAGAACTTGGTCAGTTTGTCTGTTTATCTGTGCGTTCACGATAACCTCAGAAAGGACTTAACCGATTTAAGTGCAGTTTTGTAATTTGCCTAACTTCCTTTAAATATTTAGTATTAGTTATATTTTAATCGGTTTACACAAAATTAAAACCAGATTCAAGCTGTATCCAGCCTATAGCAGGGTAGGTAGAGGGAACTTAAGTGTTAAGGTATTGCGTATGATATATGGCTAACGTGCGAAATGAAAATATGATTAAATTACAATTCAATCCTCCAAGTGGGAATCGAACCCATAACGTCACGTTAATGGCACAATTTTTTGCCCCTGCGGCGCGACGGCCTTTAATATTAATACAGAATGGAAGCGTCTGTAAAAAATAACTTTTTCATTTTTGGGATTTTTTAATTGTATTATTGGTTTCATTTAACATGGTACTGACAAAAACACTTATTGAGTATATTTAATATCTATAGTGATTTTTTAGTGAATAGAACCAATAGTTATTATAACACTTGCAAAGAAAGCATATTTCAGGCATTTTTTAAATTTTTATATCTTTTGAGAAACTACCAACATTGATATCGTTAATAAATTATTTTTTTCAAATTAAGAAAAAAATTTTGAACATTTTGAATATTTTAGACTTTTTTATCTAAATTTTTCGTCATAAACGCGAAAATATTCAAAATAAAAGTTCAAAAATGTTGATTGAAAATAATTATACTGTAGGAGGATACCTTTATATGTACTGTTTAAACCAGTTTTTTTATTATATAATGTAGAATAATATAGAGAAATCACACATTCCTCTTCACACTTTTTATTCTTTAACTATAATAAGTAAATTTATTTTTAGAGGTTACTCTGTACTAAGATGGCAGCTCTGTTCCCGCATTTACGTCCCTGATATATCGATATAAATAATAGAAATATAAATCGATATAAATAATAGAAATATAAACGCAATTATATTTTCTTCTTTTCATACTTGAAACGTATTAATAAATTTACATACAATTCATTTGTTATATACAAAGTTTTGATTAAGTTCTCTTGAGAAATATATCTATTGTAAATGAATGTAACGTACCTACGTGCCAATGATTAATATGTATTGACATCACCACGTGATCCATCTAAACCCAATATAAACTTTTATAAACTATAGCAATCAGCTCGCGGCTTAATCCTCTTAAATTTGGGAATTATTTGTTTGTTTCAATACAGGGAATTACTTGAAAGTTTGTATGGACTTTTTTTAAAACAGCACCGATTTTTATAAAATTTGAAAGTTAGACTCTTTAAAATATTTCATTGAACACGTGTTTCATGGTGTTTAGAATTCATTCCTTAAGAGTTCAATACGGGGTTGAAAGTTTATATAGAAAAATCTTTAAATCGCCACCGATTTTTATAAAAAATAAATTCAGACTGTAAAAAATATTATAGTGGACACGCGTTTCGTGTTTTTTTTTAGAATTCACCCCTAAGGGTGCTAATAAGCAGGCGAAGTTTCACGCGACCGCTAATTTTAAGATAAATATTAAATTAATATACACTATCTTATATATTATACTGTAATAATATATAATATATTTATAAAAATGAAAATGTATTGTTTTGTTTATAGCTCCTAATAGTTATTACAACGCATGCAAGGAAAGATCATTTTAGAAAGTTGTTTAATTCTATTAGAATTATAAAAACCACCACTATTTTTATGGTGTATAAAATATTTTACCACATTAGTATCAATACTTTATGCTGGTTAAGAATCATTAAAAAAAAATTATATACTACCTACGGGATACCTTTGTATGCAAAGTTTAAAGCTATTCATTATGACAGAATATAATATATATATATACTACTGTACTTCTGTATTACGATAGCGACTCTGTTCTAGCTTGCACATTTTCCTTTGAAAATGTATTATTTTGGCATAACTCTAATATCCTAGACACCTCACATGGTATCCTATACTCTAATATCCTCCACTTTACTCTATAGTCAATAATTTCCACAGCGTAGGCGATATAAAGTTTTGGTATTTTTTTACCCGGGAATCGTGTAATTGTAAAAGAATTTTCCATATCGGGTCTATTCAATTCAAACAATTTTGCCGTGGGATCCCTAGAATAGGATCATCCTGGTACTGGTGGGATCGTAAGAGGCGACTAAAGTACGTGTGGTAGAGTCACGTCGCCAGCAATGGCAACACGCATGAGCAGACTCGACCGGATCATTACCACCCCCGGCATTTAAAACCGGCGTGAAGTAGTGGCTTTATGCCACTGCGTGCAACGAACCTGTAACTCCTCTGGTGTTGCACGGGGCCGTGGGCAGCGGTAGTCACTTACCATCAGGTGACCCGAACGCTCGTTTGCCTTGTCCTTTCCATAAAAAAAATCTAGTGGATTATCTTAATAATTTAAGTGGTATCGATGCACCTCCCCCTCACCCCCGCAGAGTTACTCGCCACAGTGCGCGAGGCCACACGGCACACTTCGCATTTTTTATTATTACATGATTTTCTTTAAATTTATATTTTTAAATTCGTTATATCTTTTGAATGGAATTTCCGATTTTATTATTTTAAAAAGTATTTTACAGGTATTGAAATTATCTTTAATAAAATATCGATAAATGGGATAAGGATTAATGCAGAGGTATGAATAATATGGTTTGATTATTGTCGGCACTTTCGTTAACTTATAAAATATAAAAAAATGGTTATATTGTCATAACTACAGTAGTTGGACATATGCTATCGCGGACTTTTTTATAGATATTGATGCGTTCTATAATACTGTAGAACATTGTTTTCTTCTATCATCAATAGTTTTTGCAGCGCATGCGATGATAGAATTGTTAAGATCAATTTTTTCACACCTTGGTTTACATTATTGCATTTTTATTAGGGATCTCTATTTTTTTTGCAAATGTAATATAGCCTATACTGGTCAGTGAAGATGCAGCTTTCTAATAGTGAAAAAAATATTGAAATCGGCCCGGTAGTTTTTGTGTGAAAACTCTACAAACATACATACATACATACATACAAAAATACAAATCTTACTTCTTTATAATATTAGTATAGATAGTATAGAAAAGGGCCTATGTTTGTTAAGTTCGTTAAGGTTCGTTTATTAAGATTAAATATTTAGATTTATAATATAACTTATATAATTATAATAACATTGAATTTCATATGGATTGCATATAATATAATGTTATATGAAGATAGCATCATATAACAATACTATACTTATTATATTCTATATTAATTTGTTTTTTTTAAATATATTTTAATAGTATGAAATTATATAATTATATCTAATAGTTTTGAGTTCCGCCACTCAACAAGCAATGTACAGTACCTTACACAAGGTTTCCAGGTTCCCTTTGCCTCCCCTCTTATATGTGCTGCGAAAGCGTGCGAAGTGCGAAGCGAAAAAAAATTAAATGCACTGCAAGTATGTGGCTCTAATTACAGTACAATTAGTAGTTTTGTGAGATGCTTTATAATTGTTTGGGAAGTATGGAATTAAAATAAATATTTATTTTTTAAAAAATCAACAATATCCTAAAATAATTAAATCTGGCCAAAAAACTGTGACACCAATACATACGAGAAAAATATTAATAAGCTTACTACGATTATATCACCACAAAATTTCCAACATCTAAGTTGTTCCACAAATTTTTGATTATTATTATATATTATTGTTGTTATAACGTTTTAATTTGGGAGCCAGTGTTTAAATTCTCGTATTTTGGAACACAACAACATTTATAGCGTCGACATTGCGAAAGATGTCTACATAGTCCGCTGTCGTGTTGATAAATTGCTGTCCAGCGTGATGTATTAATGCTATCCCGGCTGACCGCAAATTTTCCTTTTTCTTTTTGTCTTATTCTAAGTTTTTAGTGAGCAATGCGTTCAGCGACTTTAGTAATCCCTCACATCCTTCTCAAGAAAACTTACATGATACTATCACGTAAGTTTTCGGTGACGAGAACAACAAATCAAAATAAAAAAGGTTAATAATAAAATTAATATTTGAATTTGATATATATTGACATTTGCAATATTCTCTTATTACTAAAGGTTAAAATGAAATTATGACGAATTTATATGTAATTTTAGTTAATTAATCTTCTAGGTCACGAAATATTTAACTTCTAATTTACTCAAAGAGAAGTTCAAGCCAGTATAAAGGGAATTATAAAAACTTCACAGAATAGAAATGACTGCACAATTCTTGGAGCAAACGTGAGTAAAATATTTTCTCTTACAATAGTGCGCTCTGAGTGGACAGCGTCCGTATCACAAGATTTGCAATTTTCATATAACAGTACTAGGAGGACGTGGAATTTTACCAATGGCCAAATAAAGAAAATGCGATGCAACGTCCGAGCAGCAACAGAAGCTTAAAGGAAAACTTGTGCTTTAGATGTAACCTTGGATATTTAAGATACAGTCACATTTAAAATATAGAGTGCATTTGGATACGTATAATGCTCTGCAAGTATAAAATATACTCGAATTTTAAAACAATAAATAATTTTGCTGCAGTCAATTGAATTTAAATGTTTATATTACTGCATCACGTCGCACACATTATTGCATTCGGTGGACTCACGTACGTACGATACTCTTGGCAAAGCTCATAATATATATGTATCAGTCGTAGTTCAGGGGACCGGCGGTAAGCGCGACAGGATGTGGGTTCGTTCCCATTTGTAGAAATTATATTTTGTAAGTTTTCATGTCCACGCTCTGGAAACGAGGCGAAGCACGTCGTTGTGCTCCGCCGCTTAACATACAGTAACCCTAGAATTCGGCTGAAAGTGTTGAAGTGTCTTAACACTATATTCCCAGGTTCCTTCTGCCTACCCTACTATGCGGGAGCCTAATATACAGCGTGAAGCTAAAAAAAGAAAAAGTTATTTTTTCCTTATTATTTTTTTATTACTCCTAAGGTATTCTATAGGTACTGTTTAATGTTTTTGCTTAAGGTTACCTTAAAGAGATCACTAATAGTGATAAGGTCGCCTTTGCATAATTCGTAAAATATATTTCTACTTATCTTTTGCTTCAACTCTAAATTACAAGTCATTTAAAATTTGTATAAAATGCAAAAAGGGATTTTCAAATGCCTCTCAATTTTATCTTGTAATACGTTTTATTCGCGGCGTCGTTGGATGCACGATGTAAACGGATTTGACTACCGATTGTCGTTCTTTATGAAACTAACAAAGTGATGTATTCATGGCTTGGAATCGAATGAAAATGCCGTATAAGCTAGAAAGGAATATTGACAGATGCATAGTAGCTAGCTTTTCTCATAAAAAATATTTTACTTTATAATATTAATTTTATACTTTTGTTTGTACAAAAAAAATTAAAAAATACTGGATGTAACAATTATTAACGAACAATATTGCTGGAGGTGAGTAGTGACGCAGGGGCACAAGCGTGTGACTGTAAATATGACAGATTGTGGATTCGTTTCCCACTCGTGAAAATGAAATATTTAATACTTTTATTTCTTCGCTCTAGTGTCGAAACAAAGCGCGACGTCGACTTCCAACACTCAAATAGCCTCCAGAATAAGGACGGACAGTGGGGAGCGGAGTGTCTTAACACACGGCTCCCTCTGCCTACCCTGCTTCGTGCGGGATACAGCATGAAGCTGCAAAAAATGTTATATACTTTTTGGCATCATGCCTTACATATTAACTGATTCAACTAATTTATGATTTGACAAATATGTAATAGTTAATCAAACGTGATTTTCTGCGAGTGACTAAAGGTCGTTCGTTTGGAAGGGCCATTTCACATGCGATGGAGAGAGCCATCAATTCAGCTTCATGGCGGCTGCACGCGGTGGAGGCGCGCCCTGTGTCCGACATGCGGGTTTTATTACGGTAAACGAAAAACAGCTACGGTAACGATTTGATGTTTCTTATGTGAATGTATTAGTTTCTGTTTTATGTATCGATTTGATATTTATTGATTTTAAAATTCGTTTATTGAACTTTTTAAATACTTACAAAAAATCATATATTTATCATTTCCAGTCACACTTCGTGACGCTGCGCCTCGCCTGTATAAAATATGTTTTTACTAATCATAGGATCAATTTTAATTAAAACTTAGTGACAAAAAAGGCATACTTTTTATATTAACTGTAGGTTAATGTAATAGGTTAGCATTTACAAAGTATATCCGTTTATTATGTACACATAAATAGAATTTAATATAAATTTTATATTTAAATTTAAAAAATATATTTTTTAAAACAAAAAACCGAAAAGCCGAACGAAATGGTCCCGACTATTAACATGCGGTGATGTGCGTAATAAAAAATAATAGCGGTTATTCGCGGAGCGAGCTCATTTGCCGCTTATCATACTATAATAGCGTCGAGATCGTAAAGGGAAGCGAGCTGATGAAATATGTACTTACGCTTGTGTCTTACAATGATGAAGAAATATCGTTTATCTTTAAGACTTTTACTTTGTGATTTTTAATTATAAATGTATATAAAGCTTAAATTATTAATTATTTCTTATACATTTTTAAAGTGTTATTCCACACTTAGGAAGTTTAAATACCAGAGCTGAGCTCCTACTTAAGGCCTAACTTTTAAATAATTAAAATTTATTAGGTTGTATATTTTAAAATATAGGTTCCATCATAATTATTAAGCATTTTTACAAAAATGAGGCCAGTCGTGGCGCAGGGGCACAAAGTGTAACTGTAAAACCGACTCGTTGTGGGTTCGATACCCACTCGAGGAGATGAATTATATTATTATTAAATTTATATTTAAATATTTATTTAAATATAAATTTAATATAAAAATATAAAGTATGAAGTTCCATTTCTTCGCTCTTGTGTCGAGGTAAAGCGCAGAGTTGAGTTCTGCCACTCAATATGCCATGCCTCCAGTATTCGCCAGAAAGTGGGGAACGGAGTGTCTTAACACTAGGTTCCCTCTGCCTACCCTGTTGTGTGCAGGATACAGTGTGAAACTGACTTTTTTTTTAGTTTTACAACAAAAATCTTGTTTATACTGTTATTTTTAAGGTAATCATTTTCGTCTATAATAATAAGGCGAAATTTTCATAACTTAAAGTTGGTTTTCTGGATCAGAAAGTACTTTTTTTAATAAAACAAAACAAATATTTGCATCATATTCCATTAAAAATATTTTATATTTCTTATGTTCTTAAGATACGACTTTCTTATTATCAACTTGTAGCCAAACCGATCGCAAATATCTATTGAGAAAGACAAATCTAAAGTTCGTCAAAGGAAAAGCTAATTTGATTTTTGGGTTTATTCAGGCTTGCTTCACAAATATTGTTCGAAACCTTATTGAAAGTATATACATCCTGAATTGACTTATATAAGGGGGGTAAAGGTAATATAGTGTATATCAAAGGAGAGCATGGAAGAAAGTACAGTGTTTACACATTTCTCTGCTTTGCATCAAGCAGTCGTGTAAAATATATTGGAACCGCTAAATATTACAAATAACGATTTTTCTCGCATTAATGGGTAGGCAGAGAGGACTACAACCAGGCACTCTATTGTTCACTTTTAAGGAACATCGAATACCACATAAAAATAAAATTAACTAAAAAATATTCAAAAGTATTTTTATTCTTTGCTAAGCAATTTACCTTACTGTAATTAGGCATTTAATAAAGTGTGTAATTATTCACTGCCATCTTTCTTTGTCTACGGTTTTGTTCAGGGTCGCTGTCTAATAGGAGGAAGTTCATTCATAAACGATTTATTAAAGGCTTCTTCTAGTTTATATTTCGGGCGGTAAGAGATATATATATCTTTTTTTATTAGCCTCATGCTGTATTCTTGACATAACAGGGTAAGCAGGTGAAACCTACGTACTTAGTGTTAAGATATCTTTCCTTTAAGATACTCTCGTTTCCTATTCTCGTGTCATATTCTGGAGGCATGGGGTATTGAGTGGCGGAACTCAAGGCCACGCTTTGCCTCGTTACAAGAGCGAGGTGATGAAAATTTTAAATACTTCATTTTCTCGAGTTGCTAATGCGCTACGACTGCACTACGTGCTTTCTATTCTCTCTACTACTCGGGTATATGTAATAATTTGAACAGATGTAGTTATTGCTCCTCGCATACTTTAGAAGAAACCCATTTTTTCAATTTTTTTCGCATAACAATTTACATAGTAAATAAAAAAAATCAGCTTCACTCTGTATCCCGCACACAACAGGGTATGCAGAGGTAAGACACTCCGTTCCCCACAACAGTAAATAAAAAAAAATCAGCTTCACGCTGTATCCCGCACACCGCAGGGTAGGCAGAGGGAATCAAGTGTTAAGACACTCCGTTCCCCACTTTCTGCCGAATTCTGGAAGCATTGCGTGTTGAGTGGCAGAACTCAACGCCGCGCTTAGCCTCGACACCAGAGCGAAGAAACGGAAATATAAATTTAAGTAAATATTTCTTCTCTTCGAGTGGAATTCGAACCCACAACAGTCGGTTTTACACTTACACTACGTGCCGCTGAGCCACGGCTGTTTTCAAATAGTAAGCAATTTAACGATAATCCAAATATATCTATCTGAATCAATAGATACATATGAACAAAATGATTTAATACAATATACATGGTTATAATATCGAAGACGTTCAGAACTCGAATAGTTCGGACATTCCGAGGCGCTCGCGGTTAGCATAGCGTCCGTGCCGCACCGTTACATTTCTCCCTAAATGTTGCGTACAAATAGCTTTAACAATTAATATGGTGAGGGCAGATGCGAAACGAAATAAATCACAGCGAAACAATATTCTAGGTACTCGGTAGGTACTTATTGTATTGTGGGTAGGTTATAGTAAGTTGTTAGTTTAAAAAGAAAATGAGAATTGGTACTAGAAAATTGTAAATGCTGTTGTAATATGCTTGTTTAGGCCGTCTTGGCGCAGTGGCATTAGACTGTTATTCCTTATGAATATTTACATTTCTTAGTTCTGGTAAAAAGGCAAAGCGCGGCGTTGAGTTCCACCACTCAACCAAAAAAAAACAATTCCAAAGTGGAGATCGGAGTGTTTTATAACGAGGTTCCCTCTACCTGCTATATGTGGGATACAGCGTTAAGCTGAAAATAAAAATGTTATAGTTTTTCTTATATGTTTATATATATATATATATATATATATTTTTGGTCTAGTAAAACAAAACGTGTTGTGTGGCGAAGTGTTTCTTTCTCCATTCAACATGTATTATTTCACCTAAAAAAATTATGAAAAAACGTAATATTTAAAGCTGGTTTCTTGTAATTTTTTATTATGTTAATAAAACTCATAAATAACGATTTACGACTAACATTTAGTAGTCAATGTTCAAAGTAGCCTTTTGAATGTTATTAATAGTCCATTTGGTTTAGACAATTATTACTGAAACATTAGTATGCTACTGACAAGGACACTGGACGGAATTATTGTTGGAAATTAATTGGCCATTGGTTTATTGCTAGTGAAGTTTAATAAACAGAATTATTAGAATTGTTTCTTATTAATCTTGGGTTTTTTTTTTATTTTTTTACGTTTTTTAAGTTTTTTACGATACTCTGTATCCCGATATAACACGGTAGGTAGATGGGGATTTTGTGTTAAAACACTCAATTCAACGCCGCGCTTTGCCTCGACATCTGTGCTGGAAATGGAAATATAAAATATTTCATTTCCTGAAGCTGAACCGAACCCAAAACCTCGTCCTCGACTCATTTCATGGATCACGACTGGCCTCCTTTTTTTGCTCATTTTCCTGACTTTACAATCATATCCGGCTATAATGATTGAATTGAATTGAATGATTGATGATAATTATTGCGAAAGAAAAAGTTATTTAGAAAACGTATATAAATTGGAACGTAGCGGGACTCGAACCCGGGCCTCCTGGAAATCGAGCAGGCGCCTTAACCACTACTGGATGGTTTAGTTAGGAAAAACACTTAAAAAACGAACACAACTAACTATTGGCATTACAAAAATTAAACAGGCATTTTTTAAAAATAAATATACAATATGTACATGTTTTTAAAATATATCATATTTACAAATGAAAAATTTTACTTACTCATAAAACTCGGCGTATCTACATAGGCTTGATATTGTTTATTGAACGGCAACACGGACACCAATATTTTACATTCTGAACAAATATTGCCATATATTCTGAAAATTGTACTACATTGATTAATTGCATATGAATATGTAGGTAAACGAATTCGACAAACACATTAAATTGATTTCATATAATTTATATCTTAAAATTTGGGATTACGTTACCCTTGTTATTGTGTAATTGTATTGTCTTATTTTCAATTTAAGCAAGCACACAGCTACATACACATCTGCATTGCCAAATTTTACCTTTGGGAAACGGAATATTTGTAAATGTTTTAAGAAAAACAGCAGGTTTTTTTTCGGCAAAAGCGGGACGTATAATAACATAAATATAAATAATTAAATAATGAAAAATATAATACGCCCCATACCTAGTCATAAATAAACTTGTAATTTTAAATGAAACTAATTTAACCGGATTAATCGCGTATATTTAAGATTTTACATTTTGGAAACCCGACGTTTCGAACACTTTGCTCCGTTGTCGTTGTCGTTGTATACCCGTAACCACGGACTACTGCAAAATGCTAATGCTAAAATAATCGTGAAAATCAAAGAACCTGTAATTATTATTAAAACAAACATATTACTTTCAACTTTTTTATATAAAGACATTAATTGTATAATTTGCCAATATGGAAATTTTTGTAACTAAAACATGCAACATGGCGGCCAGCAGTCGGCCTCTTTTTTTTTTTTCGCGCCATTTTCATGGTGAAAGGATAGTGATTCACGAAGGTATTATTTATTTCCACATTTTCAGAAACGGGGCCTTAATAATAATAATAATTCTTATAAGGTTATACTTTTTCAAAATTATAAATTGTTTAATACTATAAATAGTTTGTAAATATGTAATTATCTTTTATCTCCGCTGATGTTCGTATCAAATTAATTTCCTGTTAAGTCATTAAAAATTTCAAGATTACACAGTTAAATAGATTATCTATATAATTGTAACGTTTATTTATGTAAGAAAATTATTAAATGACAAATTAAAAGAGTATATTATTATTGAAAGATAAACTAAAAATGGATTTTTAATAATTTTAATCTCTGTAAATTGTTTATAATATATTTTATCTAAGATGATTTTTGCTTGTTGCGCAGCTAAACTATAAGGAATAATGAAATGTTTTATATAAATATATAAATTTGGTTAATGTGACAGATCTTTTCTATAGCCAAACAAAACTTAAAGTTTGAACACTTCACAAAAGACTGTAACCAACCAGCTGATGTTTAAGAAACAAGGCATTTCCTTGTTTCTTACACATTAGCAAAATTTTTTCATTATGGTAGGTAGTTTTAGGTGCAAAATAAAAATTGAAAGGACGACGCATTGAAAATAATAGGTACACTTATCTAATTCTAATCAGCTAATAACATTATTTCTATAAATTTGAAAAAAATGTAGGGACAATTCAGCTCAGATCTTAACCTTAACAGCGAATATTCGCTTTACTTAAAGTAAAATAGAGAATAAGAATAAGATCGTATAAAGTATTAAATAGTCTACGGTATACCTTATCCGAACTTTTTTTCCGCTTCACACTGTATTCCTCACAAATAGTAGAGTACGTAGAGGTAACCTAGTAGTATGGCATCCCGTTCCTCACTGTCCTCCGAATTTTAGAGGTATTGAATGTTGAATGGCGGAGCTTAACACTGTACTTTTGCTTTGTTTCCAGAGTTTAGCGAAAATATTAATAAGTAATAGAATCCTGAACTCGCTTCATAAAATTACGAATTCAGCGTGCAGCTGTCATCAAAGCACGATGTTTTATTAATATTAAGCAGCCACGGACCCTTAGTGGACGCTCTCGTGGAATATTGAATAGTGGGACAAGTTAAGTCCAGGTGAACTAGTTTATCAAAGGGAATGGACGGCCCGGATGAGGTGAGCCGCAGTATTTAGACGGCGCGACGCGACGTCCGGAATTCCGACACGAGTTGATAGTGAATTTAGACGTATTCGTACCTACTAGTAGCACTTCGTTTCGTATTCAGAGGTTAAAGAAATTTTATGTCTCGGTTTACTTGATGAATTTGTGGCTTTTGAGCTTTGTTATAGGGAGTGATGAGTATGTTATGGTCTTTTTTAAATATTTTTAAAGTGTTAATCCACACTTAGGAAAATATAAATACTTATTTAGAAAACGTATAAAAATTTGTACGTAGCGGGACTCGAACCTGCGCCTCCTGGAAACCGACCAGGCGCTCTGACCACTGAGCCATACGTTCTCGCCAAGCTACGTCGAAATTCTTATACGCTTGTTACAACTTATGTTGTTAGCATCTCTGTAGGGAGATTTTTACAAATTTCCGCTACCCAAAGATAATTACTAAGAATTATCGTTTGGCAAGAGAGAATACTATTTTTTAAATATTTTTAAACATTTTTAAAGTGTTAATCCACACTTAGGAAAATATAAATACTTATTTAGAAAACTTATAAAAATTTGTACGTAGCGGGACTCGAACCCGCGCCTCCTGGAAACCGACCAGGCGCTCTGACCACTGAGCCATACGTTCTGGCCAAGCTACGTCGAAATTCTTATACGTAATATTTATCTTATTTATCTTATACGTAAATAAGTATTTATGTTATGGTCTTGCTGGATCACTTGAAAACTATATTTTTTTTAATTATTGTATTATTTATACAAAATATGATTTTTTTTTTAAATTAATTCAATTTAATTCAAGTTAAGTTCTTGATTTTTTTCTTAAGACGTTATCACGTAAAATTATCATCCGTAAACCGAATTTACAGTCCACCAGTTGTTGTTTTTTTTAAGCTCTTTTAGTTGATTAATATAATTATTACGTAAATACTATATTCATTAGAATTAAATGTAAATACAAAGTAACAACCAAATATACCTAATTTTCTACCATCGTCTAATAATAATAATTTTTGTAGTGTCTAAATATTGATTAATTACATTTTTAATCAATCACGCTCAGTATTTGTTTAATAAATGCCATCTTAAAAAGCGGCGACAGATGGCTCGTGCCTCCATAAGCCCGTGAATAATTTCGTACACAGCACCGCTTCCAAAGTTTAATTATACATAATATTATGGAGCCGTTATTGATTATATTAAAAATATTTACAGCATAAATGTTTTGATAAATAAACCAAAATGATATAAAATGTTATAAAGTCTTAAAAAAAATGTTTTATGAACATGGCGAAATTGGGCAACGCGAGCGCGAACGAGTAGTTATTGACGCTAGGCTCAATAACTACTCGGAATATAAAAATATCATAATAACAGTAATATTTTATTGTGCTAATTTCCTTTCATAAGAAGTTTATCTGAAGATAATATAATTTTTATCATAAGTAAAATTATTAATGATTATTTGTATTAATCTGTTTATTGTCATCATAAAAAAATATAATTTCATGCTGCGTGCATACATCAGAATAGGCAAAGGGAAACTTGTATCAAGTCTCTCCGTTCCCCACTTTCCGCCAAATTTGGTGCAGGCAAGTTTTGGAGAGTGGCGACACTCACAGCTTTTGCCTTGTTGCTAGAGCGAAAAAATAAAATTATTACGAAATAATAATTCTATCTCTTGGGAAGTAAAGTTGAAAAGTCTCTCGGAAGTGGAGATCGAACCCACAACCGACACGTTACAGTCACACCCTTGTGCCCCTGCCCCACGATTGGCCTTATTATTTTCACCATAATTGTTATATAATTGAAACTCAATTAACGAACCGCAATTAGACGACCCCTAATACCATATTGTTATCACACGATCCAAGAATCATATAGACAAGTCTATTAAGATAATAAATATTGTATTAACTGCCTTAATGATGAATGTTTCTTTATTATAAAGGTTCCCAAATAACGAAGAAATTATATTAAATTCCTTAAAATAAAGAACCATTATGTTTTCTTACACATGAACGGAAAGGTCGGACACCGGCTTTTTTTGTCCTGTGACAAATGGCCCGTTTTCTCGACCCTGTAATTGGGCGAATTCACAAAATGGACGAAAACTATTTTGCCGGTCGGTCGCTTTTTCGAGTAAAATAATATGGAACTGAAGCTATGCTAAATAAAGAGAAACCTATAACAATGAAACAGAAACATTTATTTTTTTACAACACGTTTCTACAAATTTAAAAAACGAAATCAATGAAAATTATAGTAATTATTTAATTTTTTCCGAAAAATCTTGTATAAAACTAACAGATATTTTTTGTACTGATATCACAGTAATTTTTTTATATTAGCTAATTTAAAATACACAACATTTATATAATAATAATAATTCTAAAATTAAATGAAATTAAATCAGCTTCACGCTATATCCCGCACAGCAGGGTAGGCAGAGGGAACTAAGTGTTAAGACACTCTGTTCCCCACTTTCCACGGGGTTCTGGAGGCATTGCGTATTGAGTGGCGGATCTCAACGCCGCGCTCTGCCTCGACACCAGAGCGAAGTAATGAAAATTTGAAATGAAATGTCAATAAATATTTCATTTCCTTGAGTGGGGATCGAACCCACAACCAGTCGTGTTTACAGTCACACTTTGTGCCCCTGCGACGACTATTCTAAAAACGTTATATATTTTAAATTACATTCTTTATATTTAGTATAGTTAGATACTTAGTAAACTATATAATTTATTTATTTTATTTTAACAAATATCTAATGTAAGCTGTATTGTAATGTCGACAAAATTATACAACAATAACTGTTAATAGGCATTTGCATTTAAATGAACTCGGAAAGACTTTGTAATCTCTAGCAGCCGCTTGACATCGCAGCTTCAAATTTTATAGTCGTACCTGCCGTGGCAATTACAAACGGATGGTCTTCCACTTCTAGGGGAGTTCCTCTTGCAATTTTAAACTTATTTTCTCTTTCGTTAATATTTGTATGTTTAGAGAAAATTATTATGATTTTTTTTAATCGAATTATTTTTTCAAAATGGATGATGTTACCATATTCTACAACGTAGGTTTTCGCTAACAAAGAAATAAAATTACCGATTTTTGCTAACAATACAATGAACAAAAGCCAAAAAAATATTTAAAAATAAACTTGTTGTCTGTAATGTCGGTTTGTGGACAATAATATATTATTGATGGAAAACTGCTCAATATTACCAATTAAATTATATTGTAAAAAACAAGAAAAAAATTACAATTTTTACAATTTATGTCCACTTGTTATTTCTGATATTTTTTTTAATAAAATTATAGAGATTAGTCACAACTGAATATGAGCGCTTAGTAGCTAGATCGTGCTTCTCTATCGCTTGCACGAGGAGATGAAGGTCTCAGGCGGAACTAGACAATAAGTCATGCTTTTTCGTGCATGCAGCCGACGTTCATCGATTTATAAGATGTTACTACGTCATAAAATATCCATTCAGGAGTCCAAAGGTAACAGATTTTTAAATAGTAAGTAAGTATATAAATATCAATAAATTAATTGAGTATTTTTTAATTCACTTTACTAATAAAGTCTTATTTTCTATAATTCAGATTTTATTTAAGTTTGTGCATATAAGTGTAGTTATCATAACTCGGATCGGATCGGATTTTTTTGATTATTTACCCAAAATATTGTTTATTAAAATACTTGATATTGTTTTCATTTGAATATAAAGTATAAATACTTACTTACTATAAATACTTACTTCTGAGCAGTGGTCTATAATATATTAATGTAAACGCTAGACTCGACTTAAATAGGGCCTACTCAACTAAGGGCACCTTATTTTCTAAGCATTAAAATATCTTTACAAATAGTATTCAACAAATAGAGTTTAATTTACGATTTAAATTTCAAATAGACTTGTAATAAGCAAGAAGACTTGTAAGAAGCATTTCGTGTCGAGTGGCAGAACTCAACACCAGAGCGAAGCGAATATTTCCTCTCCTCGAGTGGGGAACGAACCCAGAACCAGACGGTTTTTCAGTCACACACAAAGTGTGACGTTGCGCCACGATTGGCAACTTGGAGTTATCATCATTTACTCAATACAAAAGTTGTTTTCCAATGCGTTCTCAAATTGGTACTCTCATCCAAAAAAAATCGCCTTAAAGGAAATGATTACATATTTTATTAGATATTTCAGCAAAAGATGAAAGCGTACTACCTTCCCTTTGGTTTCATGCGTATTTTCGTATACATACACGTCAGAATATAACAGTGATGTATATTATTTTTCAGGTTTAACAAGAAATAAAATTGTGTCTCGCTTTCACGAGTCTCCGTAAAATCTTGTAATAAAATTCAGACACACGTAGCTCATCAAATGTTACGCCGTGTTTCCGCCGTGCTTATATTACGTGATGAATTACACAGTCTATATTTCAGAAATGTTCGTACAGTCTAATCATCATATGATAATATGCTGTAAAAAGATTTGTATGTTTTTATTTTTTAAAGTAAATTGTACGATTTGTGTTGTATTTTTATACTTATATACTACTAATGTACCGCAAGTCTAGTGATGAGTCACTCATTTTTTTCCATTTTTTATCCAAGATTCTTTTTTTAGTGAAGAAATGAATATAATTAGTTCACTAGAGTGGGAGTTGAACGAATATAAATGTATTACATACCTTGCCACAAACGTCAAAAACTTATTTTTAACAAATGGACAATTTTGAATGGGAGAAACTGAATAATCTCTATAAATAAAACTAAGAATTAGTAATAAAATAATAAATTAATATATATACTATCATAAGCAAAAACTTAGTTAACAAATGGGAGGCATTTTGAGGGGAAAATCTGAGTATAATACGTCTATATATATATATATATATAATCTCGAGATTATATGTATAATCTCGACTATATATATTAGGTATATACTCAAGTAGCATTTATTCACACAATTGTATATATTATATGGGTTTTCATGGTACTTACATTATTAGTTATTATAACACATACAAGTACATATACACGTACGTTCCAAATAGGATATTTTATCTTACAGAGTATTGAATTAGAAATGTGAAATTAGGTGGTTGTACAGTTACAATCCCTTTTGAAATCTAAATATAATTGAAGCCATGGGTTTTTGGTTTATGTGTACATATTTATCGTTAAGAAGTGGAGAAGTAAACAGTTTTTTATATATCTACATATTCTAGAAAGTTCGAATGTGAGTCGTTTTCGCTGCGTTAGAGAAAAATATTTAATCCAAATATAAAAACTAAATGTTTTTATAAGAAAGAAAAACACGTTATTTTTCTGTTCGTTGTATAAATTGCGTCAATGTGGTTTTTTATCTTTTTAAAATTTATTATTGTTAATTCAGTATAAAATTATTGTGCGCGACGAGTTGAGCCTGTAGAATCACTGAACTGTTTATTTTTAAATTAACTCATTACAGATGCTTCTTTTATACATAATGGAGATAGTAAAACAGGTTTTAATTATTCATTGTTAATTGACTATTTTTACTTTATTTATATTGTTTAAAATACTTTTATAAAACTTTAATATTAATAAATTAGCTTCACGCTATATCCCGCACAAAGCAGGGTTAGCAGAGGGAAACTACTGTTAAGACACTCCGTTCCCCACGTTCTGCAGAATTTTGGAGGCATTGCGTGTTGAGTGGCAGAACTCAACGCCGCGCTTTGCCTCGACACCAGAGCGAAGAAATGAAAATATAAATTTAAGTAAATATTTCATCTCCTCGAGTAGGGATTGAACCCGCAACCAGTCGGTCTTACAAGTCACACTTTGTGCCACTGCGCCACGACTGGCCTCTTATTTATTTTTTATAATATTAATATAATTTTTCAACCCACAACCAACAACCAGTTTTATAAGCGTCCACAACCCACAACCGATCATGTTTACTGTTATATACTTGTGTGATTGTAAACGTGACTACTTGTGAGTTCGATCCACTCGAGGAAATGAAACATTTATTTAAATTTATATTTTGATTACTTCGCTCTGGTGTCGAGGCAAAGTGCGGCGCTGAGTTCCGCCACTTAACACACAATGCCTGCAGAATTCATTGGAAAATGGAGAACAAAGTGTCTTAAAAGTAGGTTCCCTCTGCCTACCCTTCTGTGTGCGGGATACAGCGTGAAGCTGAAAAAAAAAATCACAGTTTATAAAGTCAAAGCCTGTCTGTCTATTACATCAACCAATGCCATCTTCATAGAAAATTACACAACGGAACTGTTATAAAACAATTACTCTCCCTTGCAAACCAAATGAAATAGATAGTACCCATCCATACTCCAAGCTATTTGTTGTCGTGGGCAACTTCGGTCACACTTAAAGCATCGAATATATTGAGCGGTCTAATCGCTCTGGCGGGACAAAAGGAAAGTTCATTTGGCACTAGACAAAGTCACATTGGATCACATCCAAATATCACCGCAGTGTTGGGTTATCTGTTACTGTTGATAACACTATAGATGTGGCTTATTTTATATTTATAATCTAACTAGTTGTCTTTTATGTGTATGGAGTCTGTTGCCGACAATTCGAATAGGTATTTCAAGCCAAAATGGCCGTGTTTACAAATATTTCAAGAGATTGTTACAACTAAATAAATGTTAAAATATTTAGTAAATAGCATTCTCTCTTGCCTGACGATAATTCTTAGTAATTATCTTTGGGTAGCGGAAATTTGTACAAATCTCCCTACAGAGATGCTAACAACATAAATAAGTTGTAACAAGCGTGTATAAGAATTTCGATGTATCTGGATGAGAACGTATGGCTTAGTGGTCAGAGCGCCTGGTCGTTTTGAAGGAGGCGCGGGTCCGAGTCCCGCTACGTTCAAATTTTTATACATTTTCTAAATAAGCAAAGCTCAAAGTTGCTTGGATTTTTAAAACTATCTCGTTACAATCATCTGTACCATTCGGTAAATACAAATTCATATTCTACTTTAAAAAATACTGTCATACTTTTCCATAGACTCGCTTGGTAAAGTGTGTTGGATTTAACCACCTAACATAGAATATTTTTGTGAATATAAAATAATATATACTTTGTATTCGCAACTTTTCAATTTAATGTATTTTCTAGTAAATGAGTTTTCTTACGTGTTTTTAGTGAATATATTCTTTTCACTTTAGCAATAAAACAAAGTGAAACAAGGGTCATTTGTCCCTACAAAAACGTATTAGTAGTAACCCTCTCCATCTGTCAATAGACCTGTGTCTAAACTTCAGTTCAATAAATAAGTTTAATAAATCGTTTAGTGAAAGTTACGATATACACCTTGTATTGTATATTGGTTCAGAATTTCACACTAATCTTATTACAGAAGTTCACTACAATACAGAGTTTTGTGCAAAATTAATTAAATTGTATAAACTCTTAAGAAAGGGCCATTCCTTTATAATAGAATAATATATTTATATATATATTTGCAATTTTATATCTATCTAGATACACTCACACAAAAAGACATACAATTTTATATATATATATATATATATATATATATATATATATATATATATATATATATATATATATATATATATATATATATGTATATATATATATAATAGCAAAAAAAATTTGTATTTAAAAACCACAATTTTGTAAGCAAAATCAAATAGAATCCCAAAACATTAACATTATGATTTATTAATTGTATAACAGTACCGATAACCACACTAAAACAACCAATTGTCCCTAAACATACTTAAATTATGAAATGAAAATAGGGCTAAGCTACGTGGCGCCCTTTAGTCTTTAATAATAATTATGTATTTAAATATTATTTCAGAATTTATATTTACAAATAATACATGATACAGTAGTTGAGGCCAGTGGGGGCGCAGTGGCACAAAGTGTGACTGTAAATCCGACTGGTTGTGGGTTCGATATCCACTTGAGGAGATGAAATATTTACTTAAATTTATATTTCAATTTTTTCGCTCTGGTGTCGCGAATAAAGCGTGGCGTTGAATTCTGCCACTCAACACGCAATGCCTCCAAAATGCAGCAGAAAGTAGGGAACGGAGTGTCTTAACACTAGGTTCCCTCTGACTACTCTACTGTGTGCGGGATACAGCGTGAAGCTAATTTAATTTTATGATACAGTACATTTGTTGTCTTAAATATAGTCAATCTATTTATTGTGAATCTATTATTTCACTTTTTATTCTGTCCACGGCTTTTCTTCACAAAAATATCGGCTGTATAAATTACAGCGCATTTTTTTTCGACGTGACCCTTTGTCAAGACTCATTGACCAACGCTTTTCAGTTCATAATTTACGAATTCATGACAGATTTTATTTTCTAAAATAAACCTATGTGTTGTAGAATTTTTACTTATAAATATCATTTTTATTGCTATGTGTAATTGGCAATAATAATATGAAAAAATATAGATATTTAATCATTTTTTTTGCCGCTCAATACGAAATATCTCCATAATGAGAGGAAAGTAGAGTTAATAAAATAAAAAAAGCAAATTCTTTGGCTGTCTCGTAAAAGTGTGGAAAACATGATGTAAAGATTTTGCAAAGAGAACCCATTGCTGAGATGCCCTGATCCGGTTTGTAACGAATATCGTGCTTTTTGCGTTGAGCTATTGCATGTTGAGTGGCCTTGATATGTCCTTTGACTTGTAAATAAGAAGTGTAAAGAAATGAAAATGTCAATCGAACCCACAATCGTCGCGCTTAGAGTATCATACTTGTGCCACTTCACCACGACCTCCTCATTTATATAGGCCTCGTTTTTTTATTATAATAATGTCATATTGTAACTTTCACCCAACTCTCCCTCACTAGATAAAATATATCAATATTTTAGTATGGCTCGTGATACGTATCATATAGATAGAAGTTTCCCTTTCGTAGTGTTCGCAAATAATTCAAAATCTTTTAGAGATTCATAGGTACAACAGTATTAATATAAAATATACAATAAATTTAATATAAATACAAATAAAATATATTAATAAATAATAATAAATAAACTATAACAGTTTGTCCGTTTAATCTCCCGTGACATATCTTAAGTATATCGAAGACGTCCTTTTCTTATCGAAGAGTATATCTTTTCTCGATTATAATATACTATCAAACTATCAAATATTCCAATTTCATATACTCATTCAAAAGTTAATTTTCAAAATCCAAAAAATACACAGCCTTTTCAAATATTAACATTCATAATAAAAACTCTTCTGAGTGGAAAATAGAAGGAACACCGTAAGACTTTGATGAGCTTCGCGATAGAAAAATATCCACAAACGGCTAGGAAACCAATTTGCTTTCGAAATGGAAATTGAGACGGTCCCAGGCAAATCAGGGGATACTTCGGTTTCTGCAGCCACCGAAACTACTAAAGCAGAATACGGTATACTACGTGGGTAACAATTACGTTGCGCCACGTTCCGTTTGTCGTTCAGACTTTAAAAACTGTTGTTAATTTATGTATTTTGAGTTGAAGAACGAATGCAGGTGGTTTTTTTTTAAAGAAAATTTTAATTTTTGTCGTTGTTGTTTTATATTTTTCTTTTAAGTTTTTTTTCTTTAATTTTGTGTGGTATTCTAAATTTTTTATCAATTTATTGGCTTCCTATGTTAAGTTCGTTAATATTACTCTAATATATCTTGTAAGTAAGAAAGAAAATATTTTCTACTTTAACTAACAACAAGGATTTTAAATAATTTTATGATAGTGTCCTTGAACATTAGATTAGTAACCACTAATCTAATGTTCAAGGACACTATTTCATACTCACATATTTCTACTAAAGAATTTTCTCAATTAACCTATAAGCGTATAAGATTTGAACTCACGTTTATAATGTAGACACATGCAAACTGTGTCGTGATCTAACATTTACTAGAAACATTTGATAATAGCCCTATAGTTGGGCTTTTCATTTAAAATTTAAAAATAAAGTAAGTGCTGTATGGTCTCTTGACTTGTGTTGAAAATAAGTAGAGGTGAAGTAAGAAGAGTCTCAAATGTAAACCATGTCAGATTTTATCGGCATCCCGCTTTTCCAGCCTACATGCTTCGTTTGAACTTTGTTCTACTTAATACTATTCATTACCTACAAAACTATTATTTTAATGTGCGTGTTAGATTTTTAATTTTATTTAGGTTTTTAAATTTTATATTTAAGCTTCACGCTGCATCCCGCACACAACAGGGTAGGCCAAGTGACACTACGTTAAGACACTCCGTTCCCTATTTTTCGCGGAATTCTGCAAGTATTGCGTATTGAGTGACGGAACTCAGCGCCATTCTTTACTTTGACATCAGAGCGAAAAAATAAATATTTCATTATCCTCAAGTGGGAAACAAACCCACGAACTGCTGCGTTTTCAGCCACACGCTTGGCTCTGCGCCAACGCTGGCCTCAATATGCCTGCCACAAAATAATTATCTATATATTATCTATATAAATATATGTCCGATAAACTGAGATCACTTATTATTATAAGGTAAAATATTATTTTGTGAAAAGTAATAAGATTGCGATCCTTTTTATTGAGAATTTATTGAATTACATGTGATCGGCTCCATAATACTTTCCTATATGATGTTCACTTATTCATTGGCCACGAACGTGAGAAAAATCTGGTGCGAGTTGGCAACGTACGCGATCTGCGCAAATAAAGATAGAAGAAATTTATTTATTTGAAATGTACATATTTTAAAATATAAATTGGCCCATATGTATGAAATATATTAGCTAGTTAGACGCCAGTCGTGTGACTGTAAGAACTGAACTGAAGACTGTCGAAGAAACGAAATATTTATATTATTTTTTCGCTCTGGTGTCGAGCCAAACCGTGGCGTTGAGTTTCGCAACTCCATATCTTCAGAATTTGGCAGAAAGTGGGGATCGGAGTGTCTTAACACTAGGCTCAACCTGCCAACCGTGCTATATGCGGGATACAGAGTGAAGCCGAAAAAAGTATGTGAGTATATACATGTGTACACTAATAACAGAAAACTTGATTTCTGAATTGCGGTCTGGCCTGTAACCGCCGCAGAGATTTATGAAAGAGCCCATTTTAAAGGCTCTCAGGGGTGAGTGAATATCCGTGTTAAGCACCTATTTAATTTTCTATCCTTTTCATTCAGGATTTTAACTTTAATTAAGTATATAAGGCGTTCTGGTGCTAAAAAGCAGTGTTTACTTTCTAATATAAGCTTTCATTATAGTGTCTGTTATTTCATTTTTAGTAACTTATTATGAGATGCTAATTGGGTCCTAGTTTATGGTGAATATCACCTAAATTACGTATTTTGTAACGAATACAGTTAAGCATTTGGCTGTATTTTGTCTTTAACGATTTTTCATTAAAAATGTCTAGTGAAGTCAATACTCAATTTTTATTTTTAAGATTTTAGCTTTCACTAGTTTAAAATTTAATTTAATTTTACATCATTGCAAATACATACTTGAGAACTAAGATAACGCAATCATCATCATTCAATCATCTTCATGATCAAAAAAGTGGAACAGTTGGAAACCTTCTGCCTATAAGCTATTATTCTGCCTATAAGGTGGTTCGATTCCTACACAGGACCAATAATATTTTCTTGTTTTTTCTTTCAGATAAGATAAAGTGCGACGTTGAAGTGGTCGCTACACGGCAGTCAATACGCGATGTCTTGAATTCGGACGGAATGATTTGATACTTTGTCCTCTCTGTCTAATACAGCGTTAAACTGAAAAAACCCTATATACGTAAGCAGTAAAGAAAAATATAGTCTATTTACTACTAATTGATAACCTCCTCCTTTTAAGGAATTCGGTTAATAATTATATTTAACATATTTTCATTACATATTAGCAATTAAAGTAGAAAATTAATATAAACTTAGAAAAACAATGCTCTACGCAATTAGAGCGCTATAAATGTCGCTACTAATGAGGTCCTTAAAGCTTTTTCTTGTACTATGATACTATTTTTATTATGTTTAATTTATCTTACTTGTTAATTTTTGGGGTTCCTAACTTAGGGTACCTCAAAAAGTAAAAAGGAGAAGAAACGATTATTTATCTTGAGATCGCGTATAGTTGTTAAGCTGAAATTATTATCAAATATTCTGGTCTATGGTTACTTGAAACACAGAAAAAATGAAGCTACTAGGTCAGCGCAATCAAAAGATACTTACATTTATGTATCGATTTTGCTGTATTTTGTATGAAATTCGCCGAATAATCAAAGCCTACATGATACTTCCGGTGGATTTATAGTTATGAAATTTGGCACGGAGTAAGAACTTTTAAATACACATACAGCCATATAATTTATAACAAGTACTTCGCGCGAGTCCGACTCGCTTATTATTTTTTAATTGAACATAAAACACAAATATTTTTGCTCTATATGATGCCGTAATGGCGTAGTGGCCCATGCGTGAGACTGAAAACGCGACGGGTTCCTACTCGGGGGAATAAAATATTTAATATTCTCATTTTTGCGCTCTGCTAATCATTATTTTACAAGTAAAGCCAGAGTAGATCGCTATAGGTCATATCTATAATATCTATATTGTGAGACGAAATGAAGCGGACGATATGACAATATTGGAGGAGATTTGGTTTACTTAGCAGGCGAGAATGCTGTTTACACAAATGTTAATTGGGATGTAGGTTTGTTTGTTACAGCGGTTTTACTAACTTCTTGTGACCACTGGTTTGACTAGTGTTGCATCATTAAGATATACCTATATCAAATCAAATCAGCTTCACGCTGTATCCCGCACACCAGTACCAGTACCCGGTATCGAACCCACAACCAGTCGATTTACAGTCACACCTCGTGCTGCTGCGCCACCTCATTTTAAAATTAAAGAAAAAATTATCTCTTAAGAAAAACCTGGTGGATATGATTATAGCGCCAAATCAGTTAATTAATTATTTGAACTCTTTGATAGAATTGACAGTAACGTAAATATTTTACCTATTGGGACATTAATAATGACGTTATTTCTATTATATTGCTCGTTTGGTAACTGAATTATGTTTTAATTTTGTGTGTCTGTAAAAACAAAAAAAAGTTAAATAACTAAATATTATATGTTAAATAACAAAATAAAAAATACGTATATTCACTTACTATAACATAATAATCAGCTTCACGATGTATCCGGCACACAGCAGGGTAGGCAGATAGAACCTAGTGTTAAGACACTCCGTTCGCCAGTTTCCGCCGAGTTCTGGAGACGTTGTGTGATGAGTGGCGGAACTCAAAGCCGCGCTTTGCCTCGACACCAGAGCGCAGAAATGAAAATATAAATGTATCTAAATATTTCACTACCTCGGGTGAGCATCGAACCCACGACCAGTCGATTTTACAATCACACTTTTTGCCTCTGCGACCGGCCTACTAAATAATCATAAAATGAACATTCTGATTTTTTTAATAATATAATTATTTATTTAAGTAGGCTGAGGGATCCTAATGTCAAGACACTCCGCTCCTCATTCTCCACCGAAGTTTGGAAATATTATGTGATGAGTAGCGGAATCTAACGCCGCTTTTAACTCCACACCAGAGCGAAGAAATGAAAATATTAAATATTTCCTCGACAGGGAATCGAAGTCACATCGCGTTGTCGCGTTTTGCTCCTGCTTCACGACTGCCCTCAATAAAGTATATTTTAAAATGCAACTTACGGTGACTTTTATAAAATTCTAAAATACGATGTACAATAAAGGAAGTAAGTCCTAACGCTCGTGTGGCGGACGATTTATTTTACTTTCCGTATGTAAAGCAACTAGAAATAAAACGTCATTTCCATTCGCGTACCCGAGCCGCGGGACCGCTGATCGCGTTTCGTATTATATAATGTATTCAGCAAGCCCACGACGCAGTGATAATATGTATATGTGTATGTATATAAACATAACATTCATATATACCGTATCCATATATTATTATGTGATCGTATATAAAAAATAACCTTTATAAGATCACTTTGTTGTCCGTTTGTCTGTCTGTCTATCTGTCTGTCAAGAGCCTTTATATCGGGAACGCTTGGTGATATCGAATTGAAATTGAAACCATATACTCAAATCTACGGTCCCTTAATTTCCTGAAAAAAAAAACGTATTTCTACATTTACTTAAAAAATATATATGGCCGTTGAATTGGCAAAAAAGTGTTTTTTGACACTATAAAGGTAATAAAAATTAAAAAGGGTACTTCCGTTGATCTAAAATTATGAAATTTGGCAGCGGGCATTTACAGGTAGTAGTAGTTCAGGAATTAATCAGAAATTTATACATTTGTGGTTATATCCAAGAAAAAAATAAATAGACATCAATAAAAAAAAATCACTGACGTCAGTATTAGTCAAAAAATAAAAATCATATTCACACGGCTACGCTTAAAACTTTTGGCAATTGTTTAGAGTTCGTCAGCTAAAATACTCTATAGATTAAATTATGTAATTTATTTAGTTTAATAATTATTAATACTTTTCCGCTTATTTAATTACTTAATTTCACGCTTTAATCTCAGAAGGCTCCTCATCGTAATGAGAAGATTAAAAATTCTGGCGTTCATAATTGCTGAGGCACTTAAACCAGATTTTCTTTAAAAGGCCGAATTCTAAATGAAGTTATCTACCAGCAAGTAACGTTTGCGACGTTAAGAAGATTATTTATTATTTTTACGATAAAAACGTAGCTCTCCGTTGTGACTCTGTAGGGTTGTATACTTATGGAATAGAGGTTTTAAGTAGCTTATATTATGTAGTTTATGTTATTTTTTTGAGCTGTATACTGTATCCTGTACACATAATAGAGAGAACATTGAAAGCTAGTGATAAGATATTCCGTTTTCATTAAGTTTTCATTGCCTTGAGTGGCAGAACTCAACGCCGTGCTTTGCTTTTTTTCTCACCAGAGAGAAAAAATAAAACAATACATTGTCCCGGCCTAGAATAGGATCATCCTGGTACTGGTGGTGTCGTAAGAGGCGATTAAAGTACGTGTGGTAGAGTCACGTCGCCAGCAATGGCAACACGCATGGGCAGACTCGACCGGATCATTACCACCCCCGGCATTTAAAACCGGCGTGAAGTAGTGGCTTTATGCTACTGCGTTTCGCATCAGGTAATGCCGAGCCCCGGCGCCCAACCCATCTTGAAGGCCGACAACGCACCTGTAGCTCCTCTGGTGTTGCACGGAGTCGTGGGCGGCGGTAATCACTTACCATCAGGTGACCCGCACGCTCGTTTGCCGTGTCTTTTCCATAAAAAAATAATTATTTCATATTCCTGAGTGAAAATCGAGCACACAACCGCCGCTTTTACAGTCGCATCCTTGTTAACCTGCGTCACAACGGCCTCAAGTTTATTTCATGATATAAATTTTAAAATAAACTTCGTTCAAAGCGCAGAATTGAGACATTTCTCTTTGAGAACTTCCTGAAAAACAGTAAACAGTACCTTAATTAAGCAATATAAAACATCCTATAGAGACGAAATAACCTATATTATTCACGATATTATTGCCTTAAAACGAGGACCTTTATAGAGAAGGAAATGCTTCCTTTGCCAAAATTATTCTTGAAAATTTGCATTTTAATAGAAAGAAAATGTAACAGTCCAAAATTTCGTTATGAATAGAGGTTGTGTAAAATTTTAGGGCAAGAGGGGTGGGTGTTCTTAACACTTTTTTGTTTATTTTTTATATTAATAATGTACCGCAATGTTTATGTTTCGAGTCACATGGCCTGCCGAGTTATTAATTTAATTCGAATATAATACTCACAAATATATGTATGATAAAATTTATAAAGCACACAGTTAAGTCACTATAAAAATACTGAACGCCGGTTCCAAAATTTGTGTATGGGCAGTTAGTCTAAAACTATATATATATGCAAATAAAACCTGGCAACGCAATTTAAAGTGTTATTGCAATCGAAAAAAAATGTTCGTTTTTATGACAGATTCATATTATTTTAAGAATATTCAATAAGTAGGTTAGTGATATGTATCGAGATATTTCAGTTTCACGTTGAATCCCGCACACAGCAGGTTAGGCGGAGGAAACCTAGTGTTAAGACACTCTGTTCCCCACCTTCCACCGAATTTTGGACGCATTGCGGGTTGAGTGGCGGAGCTCAACGCCGCTCTTTGCAATCGAGATACTTAAGCGTTAGTATCACACATTGCACTTCATATCCTAGATATGCAAAAGAATATAAATATGGAAAAAAATTGGAATCAAATTCGTTTACTGTATGCGGGATGCTAAAAAAAAATAATGTCTCCATTCAGATTTTCACAAAACAAAAACGGCTGCAGATATGTATTTATTAAGCTAGCAATACCATTCATGATATTGGTAGTTAAAAACTATTGACAATTTGATTTGTTGATTCATTTTATCATCCCTCAAAACTAACGACTTTGGGTCACTGAGAAATTCACGCTTAATTAATTTTACTTCCTGCTAAGTTTGTGTAAATGCTGTACTTCGCTGGTAGCTTAGTTAGTGTTTTGGTTTCTCTCGTTTGAGATGAAATTTAATTTAAAATTTAAATGAAGAACTATTTCCTTGAAGTGTTAACTGTGTGAAGGGGAAAATTACAAAAATAGGAGGAAAAAAGTACAGAAATAGGAGTATCAAATACGAAGTATTTCGTTAATATTTTTATAAATGTATTTGTTTAACAGAGTGTATGGTAATAGTAGCATTTTATTATTGGTATCAATATGTATTTAAATTTCACATAAATATTATACAAAAAAATATGAAACCTTCATGAACTTCAGCATGTTTGTAGTTAAATTTTTTTTATCATTTTAAAACATAATTAATATAGTAAACGTGTCTTTCCATAATGTCTCCATAAATATAATATTTTTAGGCCAGTCCTGGCGTTAGGGCTCAAGCCTGAGACTGTAAGCACAACAGGTTGTGGATTCGATCTCCACTCGAGGAAATGAAATATTTACTATTTTATTTTTTCGCTCTAGTCTCAGGTAAAGGCTAGCGTTGAGCTCCGCCAATTCACAACATCTCCAAAAAAAAGGTGGAAAAAGGAGAGCAGGAGCCCGCTCCGTACCAAGAAGCTTAAAACTGTAATACTTTAAATATACAAAAATAATACTTTATACGGAGCTCAAATGTTAAAACATTTTGACCTTAAAAAGCGGTGCTGTTATTTTAAAAGGCACGTCGTATTCTCGCGGAAAAAGTGCTTCACTTATTCGCACCGAAAATGGATGTGATCATGTGAATAATGTATGTGGCCTTAAACTCAACCTGGAAAATAGAAGCGTAGTGTTATTGCATGGTAGCTTATTGACGGTATTTGTATATATATTTACCTCTTATTTTATTGAAAAGATAAATGTAAAGTCAATAGTTTATGTTTCATCATCGTAATGCATTTCGAAGGTCAAGGTGATGTATCTGCTTAAATGAATTCAATGTTATTTATTTAAAAATATTTCAATATTAAATATTGTTTAAAAATCACAATATTTCAAGTATTTCAGTGATGTAAACTTTGCTAAAATGCAGTTGTTAGACTTGAATGGTTGCCTGCTTAAAGAATTGTTCTATTGCAATCTTTAGTAATTGTCAATCAGAAATATTTTATATTATAAAATTAAAAAATTAAGATTTTAAGTTCTCTTCTTTCTTCCAAATTCATGAAGTATTGCATGTTGAGTGGTGCAACTTAACGCCGCGCTTTGCTTTGCTATGAAATGGAAATGAAAATATTCATTATTTGTTCATCGAATTAGAATCTAGCCTCTAAACCTGTAGCGTTTACAGTGACACGCTTGTGCCACTGCGCCACGACTGGCTTCAAAAGCTTATTTGTTTTATAATATTCGTGAATAAAAGAATATAGAATTAAAACTAAACAAAATTCAGCGTAAACAATGGCCATATCAGTGCCGTTTTACCCAGGAAACTTCTCAGATTGGTATCTTTGTAGGAGTTGGTGAGAACTCTTGAGCGCTCTGGCGTCCTGCCAGTTGGCTACTACGGGCCACATACGCCTTTGTGCCCGAAAGATTTGATAGTTAACGAGAATTTAGACTTTACACTTGTAAACTCGATGTGGAAGCCCTAAACATTCTAGAGTGCAAAACTATGTAGACATGTAAGAAGAGAATACAACATTAACAAAAATCTTTTAAAGTGTTATTCCACACTTAGGAAATCGGTTTCCAGGAGGAGCGGGTTGGAATCCGGCTACGTTCAAAATTTTATACGTTTTCTAAATAAGTAAAACACCTTTTTGTTAGTTAAAATGACGTAAGCTTAATGTTAACTGGTTAATTCAGTCAAGCTTCGATCGCTAGATCCTAGCCTATTAGAGGACATAGGTATGCATACTGATATGGGTACTGATACTTAGATGAATTTTCAATTGGAACTGATTGGGAACTTTGAGAAGTTATTGAGCACAAGCGTGGGACGTTAAACGATTCGACAAACAACAAAAAATATTTATTATTTTGCATTGCCTCTTTGACTCTGTGTCAGGACACTCCGCTCCCCACTTTCTGCGGAATTCTCTAGGCACTGCTTGTTGAGTGGCGGAATTCAACGGCGTGTTTTGCCTTGACACCAGAGCAAAAACAATAATTAAAAACTGAATATTTAATTTTCTCGACTGGAAATCTAGCCCACAATATGTCACATTTACATATGTATGGGTATTCATAAGTATATCTAAGAGTACCATTAATTTTGTAAGATATTGATATCTAGCTAATAACCAAAACGTTAATAGTTAATAGGAAGCAAATGCTTAAGAATATTTGTCTTGCTAAAAGCCTTATTGTGCTACGAAATATAGAGTGACGATCAAATAGGATAGGACTGTTGTAGTGTTCTTGAGTTGTGTGTATGCGGGTTGGTTTCCTTTGTATCGCCAGGCCTTGATTGACGAACAAACCGAAACAAAAATTGTACGTAGACATATGAAGCACATCATTTTTGTATAAACATAGAATGTATTTATTGAATATAAATTTAGAAGTGGTAGGTGTATGTTAAAAATAAGTACAAATACTTTTGTTTTATTTTAAAAGCTTTCTGAAAGCTGATATAAACTTACATATTTTGATAATTATTTGAATATTTTAACGCTATCTAATACGCAAATTATCTAAAACGCAATTGTTAGAGTCAAAATGTATCGAACTAAATTTTAGAAAATACTCTGACATATTGTGGTATTTTACTTAACCAATTCAATTCCAAATAACATATTTCTCACAGCTGATGTAGCCTATTCAATATGTATGCACATTAAAATATGAATGTCCGCCACCGACTGCGAAATTTATAGGAATTAAATATAGTTTAATATTTTGTAGTGTATATACCATATGTATTTCTTTTAAAAGAAGAATAAACGATCTGTATTTTATAATATTTTCAAGATGAGTATATTTTTTTATTTCGCTATTGTAGTGTCGTTGGCGCACTGCGTTCGTACACCGTACTTCCAAAGATTTATATACGTTTTTTGTAATAAATTGAAAATGTTGTTTTAGTACAACTCTTGAAATAAGCTTTTTGATATTTTTTTGAATATCTTTTTTGACTATTAATATTGTTTTACAGAATGATATAATTAATTGTTTAAAGACACTCTTCACTCTATTCATATCTATTACTTTTTATGCATATATTTAAAAATATGAAAGTTTTTTTTGTAATTTCACGGTACATTTCGCATATAGTAGAATATACAGAAGAATAATTCGTTAGTCACTTTCCGCCCTATTTTTGAAGCTGCACGTTTGTAGTCTATGCAAATTATGTTTAGTTACCACAATGCGAAAAGAAAAATCTATTAATTATTTTGATATTTTTACGTTTATATAAAATTTCAAATATAACATGAATAATGTAGTATGCCTGAGGCCAGTCGTGGCGCAGTGGCACAAAGTGTGACTGTAAAACCGACTGGTTGTGGGTTTGATCCCCACTCGACGAGATGAAATATTTACTTAAATTTATATTTCCATTTCATCGCTCTGGTGTCAAGGCAAAAGCGCGGCGTTGAGTTCTGTCACTCAACACGCAATGCCTCCAAAAATCGGCAAAGGTGGGGAACGGAGTGTCTTAACACTAGGATCCCTCTGTCTACCCTGCTGTGTGCGGGATACAGCGTGAAGCTAATTTATTTATTTTATTTAATGTAGTAAGCAAATCCAATTATGGAACCACTTAAAACACTTAATAAGCTTTAAATGATTCATTTATTCGTCGCCGAAGTTTGTAAGTACGTCTTTAATTTTGTATTGTAACCTTTAAGAAAGTTTGTTTAAGTTAGAACCGTACAAATTTAGAGATATTTCCCTCCTATTCATGAATATATTTTACAGAATACAATACTTTTTATCAAAAAATACATAAGTTTTCAATAACGTATTATTCTTTGACCATAAAAAATAAATTTAAGTTTCTTGATAATCAGTTGAGCAGTTTTCGTGTGAAAGCGTTACAAACTAACTTATATTCACATATATGATATTGATATGATGATGATAAAATCACGCGGTGAATTCTTTAAAGAGGAGTTGCTTTTCGATGAAATGACCTTCTTAAATAAATTGCTGATCGAAGTAGTTTCTTCGCTGTTCATCGCGCTTGACAATTTAAGTTGTCGTTTTGTTCGTTACGTCATTAAGTGAAAATAGAATAGATTGTTTTTTAAATCTTTAAAGTGTGGAATAACACGTATTTAGAAAAGTCGAGTTCCGCTACGTTCAAAATTTTTAAACGTTTTCTATATAAGTAGAAGAGATATATTATCATACTCATATGCGAAATTTTCTATGAGAAATTGAATTTTAATGAAAATGAATTTGAGGCTTGTCGTGGCGCAGGGGCACAAAGTGTGACTGTAAAATCGACTGGTTGTGGGTTCGATCCCCACTCGAGGAAACGAAATATTTATTTACATTTATATTTTAATTTATTCGTGTTGCTTTCGAGGTAAAGCGCTGCGTTTAGTTTCGCCACTCAACACGCAATGCCTTTAGAACTCGGCGGAAAGTTGGGAATGCAGTTTCTTAACACTAGATTCTCTGTGCCTATCCTGCTGTGTGCGGGATACAGCGTGAAGCTGATTTAATTTTTTTCTCATATTTTATAATTTGTAAGATTCTTAAGAGCTGCAATACTTTGAATACTCTATCTAGATTGTCGATTCTAGTAGCATATAAAGAAATTTGAGTTAGATTGTGTTGTGAGTCGAGTTTACAGGCATGTCGACTCGAATTGTTCGAGTTAACAAAACTAACTCTTCATATCGATATAAAAACGTACCGTAGAAAGGATAATTTTACTGTATATTGCTTTTTTACATTTAATAAATTTAATAATTCAAAATGAAAGTACTATTAACATTGATATTACTAAAGCAATATATGTTCTCGTTTCGGTTTGATTGGAAACGAAAAATTTAATCTGAAAATTAATTATTTTCACTTCAAAATTTAAATGGTGCAACCAAACCAAACTTTATAGTTTTTATGTAGTTTTAGAATAAAACAGGAAAAAAATAATGACGTAAGTTGGCAGGTGTAAGCGCACGGATCACGGAGTTTAACCAGGAAGATATACGAAGTGAAATTGTTAAAGTTTCACATGTTACGAAAAGTTTCCCTTTGTTCTATTCATCTGCAGTCATTTCAAGTCTTACAAAAGAACATTATTGTAATGATAGTGGTTAGCCAGGCTTACTGTTATGAGAAAGAAGAATCTATTTAAGTTGAAGATAGCTTTTACAGCAATAAAGAATTATATGAGAAAATAATTACCAATCCATAAGCGTATGTGAATGAATTTTACTTTTGGATAGAAACTATAATATTAGACATAGGAATTATTTATCATAAAAATATACATATTTCTAATACATAATGCCTCCAGAATTCGGCAGAAAGTGGGAAAACGGAGTGTCTTAACACTAGGTTACCTCTGCCTATCCTGCTGTGTGCGGGATACTAGCGTGAAGCAGATTTTTTTTTATATAATATATATTTTCTGCCAACTGCTTAAGTCAAGTGCTGAGTTTGGTCATTATACCCAAAGTTAAACCATAGTTTATATATTTTCTAATAAAATAGACTTTTTAACTGACTTCTTTAACAGGAGGTTATCAATTCTTTTGACTGGGTGAACCGATTTTGACGATTCTTTTTTTATTTGAAAGCTAGTGCTTCCCCGTGTAGTCCCATTTAATTTGGTATACTTCTGATAATTACATCCATGAGAAGATCATATAAGTCTAAAATTTGCATTAAGTATGTGCACGACAAATGGATCCCGTCAACCGATTTCGATTACCGATTTCGAATATTAAATCTTTCATTTATTTTTAAAACATTTTTAAAGTGTTAATCCACACTTAGGAAAGATAAATACTTAATTAGAAAACGTATAAAAATTTGAACGTAGCGGGACTCGAACCCGCGCCTCCTGGTCGGTTTCCAGGAGGCGCGGGTTCGAGTCCCGCCACGTTCAAATTTTTATAAGTTTTCTAATTAAGTATTTATCTTTCATTTACTAGAGTGAGAATCGAACCCACAACCTATCGCGTTTACAGTCACACGCTTGAGCCTCTGCGCCACGACGTATTTATTATGTTTTTTTATTTTTTTATTTTGTTTTATTACACTATTGTGTTGTGTAAAAAGAGTGACAACAATGAATGTAACAAAATTGTACAAAACCGTATGTTTTATAATAATATTTTTTTTATTTTTTAGATTTTTTTTACTCACATTTAAGTAGAAACCTATTTGAGTATTTGTCTATGTCTTTTTGGATTTATTCCGTGTCTCATTCACCTCAGCCTATAAATCACGCAGCTAGTAGTTATCTAAACCGCTGACTGTGATTGATGTACACGAAACAAGGCGGCCGAAAACAGTTTTATACTGTAGTATATATTATAATAAAAAGTAAAATTAATTTTCTTCTTTATATTACAATAATATTATTACTACAATAGTAAATGTATAGATTTCTATGAATGTCCTCCATATTATGTTTATATTACGCATGTGTTGCAATTTCGCATTTTGTGTAATAGGCGGAGAAAATCTAATAATTCCATGATCACGTTCGTTTCATAATTTTTCGCCCAAGCTGGTAACTCTTTTCATGTTATGTTTTTTAGCATCACGCTGTATCCCGCACACAGCAGTGTAGGCAGAGGGAACCTAATGATAAGGCACTCTGTCTTCCATTTTCTGCCAAATTCTGCAGGTCGCTTTTACAGTCACACTTTTGCCCCTGCGCCACGACAGGCTCCTTTTTATTTCACTTGTTAGCATTACATTTTTGTTATAACCAATTAGTATTAAAAACAATAAAAAAAAGATAACGTATAGTAAAATAAAGCAAAAGAAAGTGAATAACCAACGTCTACTCCGGCGGTCTATCTATAATAGTGTCAGTAGACTATACGTAAGATAGCCCCGCCATATATCACTCGCTTTAGCCAAATCCTTGACTTTTGGACACGGCAGATGAAATTAAGCGTCTGATGCGTTTGTGTCGTTTGTCTTACTTAACCGCCTTTACAAGGAAGCTGGTATTGTTTGATATTCGAGAATATTATTTAATTTCATCCTAATTGAATACGAAATAAGACAGGAATCTTAATTTTTTTCTCTAATGTAGTTTTTCGCATTTGATTGGTAATATCAATATATATATTTATTTTTCTCTTTTTAACATTTGGATAGAATCATTTTAATATCGTAATTTAAAGTTTATATTTGATTTAAGTATTTTGGATCATAATTTTTACATCAAAATTTATATATGTAGTAAAACACGTAGTGCTAGTATAGATTGTTGAACGCGCACCGTCAAGAAATTTTCAATAGTAAAAGTCATAACGCCTCAAGCACAGTAGCTAAGCATAAAAAAATCCTTTCTGTTTTAGTAATTCTAAAATAATATAATTTCGCAATTTACAAAGTCAAAGCCTATTAGAGCGACTAATGCCATCTTCAAAGAAAATTACGTAACGGAAATAACTCCGTTATAAAACAATTACCCTCGTTGGGGAACGTAGTAGAGTTGCAAGAGAATGCTATAGCTCTCACACCGCATAATCTTCTATGAAATAGATTGTATTTAACGTCATCTAAACCTTACGTGAAGATAACCTAATACTAAAACCGATATTGTTGATGTCTTAGATACACAGCCGATGGTTGAGTAAACGTTTAATATTATACTCGTTATTTCTTTAGGTATCTAATTTATATTCAATACTAATTTGTAAAGAGTATTTATTTAAGATTTCAGATAAAAGTTAATATTTTTTAATTTTGTTAAAATTATATATTGCATTATGTTTTATTTTAAAACATATTAGTTCGTGGCAATCGATATTTAAATTTTTGTTATATATAAATACACATTTCTATATTTTTACGTTTTTTTTATCTCTAGATCGTATGGTTATAATTGAAAGTAGAATTGTTGATGAAATTAATTAATTGCTATACATTACTGAATATATAATACGAAGTAATTACAAGCCCGTCGTGGCGCATGGGTACAAAGTGTGACTGTAAAATCAACTGGTTGTGGGTTCGATCCTCACTAGAGGAAATGAAACATTTATTTACATTTATATTTTCATTTCTTCCCTCTTGTGTCGAGGCAAGGCACGGCGATGAGCTTCGCCACTCAACACGCAATGCCTCCAGAACTCGGCGGAGAGTGAAGAAGCGAGTGAATAATTAAAAATAAAATGTCTTAATACTACGTTCCCTCTGCCTACCCTGCTGTGTGCGGGATACAACGTGAAGCTGAGTTAATTTATATTTTAATATATTTCGTATATCATTAAATTATAATTGGCTAGGATTTTTTAAAGTATATATTGTATAGTAGAGGCACTATCTATTCTATTCTATCTTTAGCTGTGACTTACTCACTTTGCTTTAAATTTAAACAATTTAAAAATATTGTTAGTTTTTATCAGTTATGCTGATCCTATTTCTTTTTTTATATACGTATAAGACCTTAATATATACTGAACTACATATTTTTTCAATATAATACCAAAACATAAAAAATGGTATTGAGATACAGAATGCATAGGCTCGAGGTAAAACACACCTGCCGTAAAGGTTTAAAATCGTTTTATGTGTGCTCTGGTGCTGCGGGATCAACCGAATTCCATTTTTAAAATGCCTCAGAGACATACTGGGTTTTTGTTCTACTTTTTAAATCCTAAAAAGCTTAAAAGTAACAAATGTAGAAAATATATAATGGCAACAAATAAAAGTAATTACATGTAGATAAGAGCAGCTGTTTTAGGTATGCAACATATTCCTAGATATTAAGCTATTTATAATATAGTTCCATTGTTTTAGAAGGGACTAAAGTGCCATATATTTAAAAAGACTGACTGACGGACTGATTTTCGAGACATTGAGTAAATCAAATACTATTATTACAATAATATTTTCAATTAAATCATATTATAAAATTGAATGTATGGTTAAACTCGTGTCAAAATTTCCAAAATTCCATAAACTGTCACGAAATAATACGCTTAATTCGTTTGTTATCAATTATATATATTAATTTTGGTAACAATATTGATAATTACATTTGAACGTGATTCAAAAGTGGCTCAAAGTTAATAATTCTATTAAAGGAGCAAAACATTGGCACCATTTACACGCTCGCCAACTCGCAACAAGCGCTAACAATGCCCATGAATTAACTATGGTCTGGGGTCGGAAGTTGTAGCGTTCAGCTAGATTGTGTAGGCGTACAACACGATAATTATTCTTCGACAAACTGTTGCTGTGGCGTGATGTGAATATATTAATTTATTGTAAATATATATATATATATATATATATATATATATATATATATATATATATATATATATATATATATATATATATATATATATATATATATATATATATATATATATGGGACAAACCGCAGTTGTGGCGCAGGAGCAGAAACGTTGCTAAACGCGACAGGTTCTGGTTTCGATTCCCATTCGAGGAAATTAATTTTTAATATTTACATTTTTTTGCTCTGGTGTCGAGGCAAAGCGCGGCATTGATTTATATTAGTATTGTTATTTTTTAAGGAAAATGATAAGGCAAGCGGGCTTACGGGTCACCTGATGGTAAGTAATCAATGATTTTAAACAGTTCAACCACTCAACACGCAACGCCTCTAGAATTTGGTAGTAAGTCGAAAGCGGAGTGTCTTAACACTAGTTTCCTAAGTTCTCCCTGTCTGAAATCGATTTTAAGCAATTTTAAAAAATGTTAGATAATACAGCTTTGAGTGAACACAGAACAGAGAGCATAGATTTGATTATTATATAGATTTGATTAGATCTTACAGATGCTTATAGGACTTAATATAGGCACTTAACGAGGTTTATGACAGAGGACCAGCAGATTTTTGAGATTATTTTTTTTAGTATGGCGAATCACACTGTAATATACTAGTCAAAAGTCAAAGTCTATATAATCTATACTTATAATAATATATAATAATTTTATTCAAAATAAGAACTTACATGCTTCATTTTATGAACGTCAAATAATTTACCACCAGTTCACTAAAGTTCATGCTTCAGACCTGTGCAGAACCGGCGCAAGAAACGCAGCGGGACTTATTTGTTTAAAATCAATTATACAAAATCTCATTTTAACGTTTCTGACAATGATACTTTGAAACAGACTGGAGCGAGCATTTCATTAAGGCGTATTATCATTTATGTAATCATTACTAATACTTAATTCAACCACATCTATCCTATAGTGAAAGTTCCATAAGAATTTGTTCAGCTTTCTTTTATTTGTTACTTATATGTATAGATATGTATGTATTTATTGTGAAATTTAGTCCGCAAATCATAGAATGAAACGACATATTGATAAATATTTTTTAAAAAATAAACTTAAAGTATCAATAAATTATTATTATTAAAATTATTTTTATTTCAAATTTTTATTTTTTTGAGGACTTTTTGTCCTCAAGTGTGTGGCTGTAAAACCGACTAGTTGTGGGTTCGATCCCCGAGATGAAATATTTATTTAGATGTATATTTCCATTTCTTCGATCTGGTGTCGAGGCAAAGCGGGGCGTTGAGTTCTACTACTCGAATTCGACAAGAAGTGGAGAACCAAGTGTCTTAACACTAGGTTCCCTCTGTCTACCCTGCTTTGTGTGGAATACAACGTGAAGTTTTGAATTTAATTTATTTATAATTTAACAATATGCGGCGTTAGGCTCCACAACCCAACAAAATCTTAAAATTGGCAGAAAAAACGGAACAAATTATTACAATACTAACTTATCTCTGTCTATATATTCTTTACTTAGAGTGTACAGCGTAACGGCTTTCATAAGTAACATATTAAGGCAACCTTCTTCCAACTTTATACATGAATATGTAACAACTTTGTGTGGGAGACTAATTTTATATGCGGCCTACTTTTTCATATAATGTTACGAACAAAATGCTTGTGACGGGTGTCTAAATAAAACGTAACAAATACATTATAGAACAACGTCAATAGTTGTTAGTTACATGACAAGAAAATGTATGTGATATAAAGCGCTTGGTCAGTTGGTTCTACAGATGTACTCGTATATATAAAGAAATAAGACTGACAAGTTTCATATCAGGATTTCATATAAGTTGTTGTTTCATGTTTGCCTAAAACTTGTATACCGCATACAAAAGACTAGGCAAAGGAATTATATTGGTAAGACACTCCGTTCCCAATTTTCGCCAAATTCTGGTGGCACGCAATGCCTATTGAGTGGCGGAACTCAACGCCGCGTTTTGCCACGATACTAGAGTGAAGAGATGAAAATATTAAGTGTTTTATTACCTCGAGTGGGTATTGAGCCCACAACCAGTCGCGTTTACAGTATCACTTTTCTGCCCCTGCACTACGACTGGACTCAATATATCAAGAATCTCTTATCTCTTATTTTATATAATTTAGAAATTGTTTCTTAAGCAAAAAGTATTTAATAAATTACACATAACATGAAACGGAGTCGTGGAATAAATTTGTAATAATTTTTTTATGTAAGTAAATTTTACTTTTAAACACGAACAGATCCATATTGTTGTTGTATACTTCAACCCCTTTTGTATAAATTTGTTGTTGACATTCGTAAAATTACATGACAAATACAAATCATCGTGCACGCTTTATAATAAAAGTGAAAAGGAAAAGGAATATGAGTTTTTAATAAAGCTAAGTAAATATTGAGCTTTGCCTCTGTGGGTTTTAAAAATCACTTGCTGCTTTTAGTCGTGTTTTTTTATTTTGTTACAATACGGAGTTGTTTTTTTAATATTTAATTTAATGTAAAAATAAAACCTCTTTTTTATATTTAATTTAATGTTAAAATAAAAAAAAATCTGACGAAACAGAAATATGAGAAAATAATATTTATACAGTAGCACTGAAAAAAACATATATTGAAAAATTTGTTTCTCCATTTTTTATGCATATGAGAAAATATTAATAATTCTCCGAAGTGAATGAAACCCTTCTAAAAATATTATTGAGCACCAAGAATACGTCTAGATGAACACGAGAGTTATGATATCATAGAAGAACGGCTAAGTGCGAGTAGGCAAAAGAGGCTTTCGTACCAATTTCAGGATTGTAGGTCAACGGGAAGTATAACTTACAATAATTTACAAACTTAAGTTTGCATAAGAAATTTAATAAGAAAATATTTATACGGTCAATATTACTTTATGAACCGTCATTTAGTTTTTCTATAAATTTGGTTTGATATAAATAATTCATGTTGAAGATCACTTTATTTATGTTTGTTGAGTACAATATATATAATATATATATATATATATATATATATCATATTATATATATATCATTCATATATGTAACAAACATATATGACTTGTTAAAATTTTTTATATTATATTTTACCACATATTATAAGGCCAGTCGTGGCGCAGTGGCACAAAGTGTGACTGTAAAACCGACTGGTTTTGGGTTCGATCCCCACTCTAGGAGTAGAAATATTTACTTACATTTATATTTCTATGTCTTCGCTCTGGTGTCGAGGCGTGGCGCGGCGTTGAGTTCTGCCACTCAGCACGCAATGCCTCCGGAATCCGGCAGAAAGTGGGGAACGGACCGTCTTAACACTACGTTCAATCTGCCTACCCCGCTGTGTGCGGGATACAGCGTGAAGCTGATTATTATTATATACCAATAAACTCAAACTATAAAACCTAGTCAATAATGTTGTTGAAATTAGATTTTTCTCTTTGTCGATAAATACTTTTTGTAACATTTAAATAAAGCTAAGGTTAAATTATAATATTATATTATTGCTTTTGTAAAATATTAAATCAAACGTTTATTTGAAATTAGACTCCCACCTCCTTCTGACTGTAGTTTTTAAAACATATTTATTTACATGATTTTTGTCTTATTTATTAAGGAATTATTAAGTTTCATTTTACATGTACTCTGTATAAATAGTTCGTGATAGAGTATGAAAAGACAAATATACACATACTCGTGTTATTCTAATGATATTTAAATCCCTTCAATAGAGACAGCAATTTGCTTGTTCGGTTGTCATGGTAACACTGTTATGAAAAATAATTTATATCATGAAAGACAATTTTTATATAACATCAAAAGAAAATAACAAAGATTTCTATTAGAATAACATATAACAATATACCTTATAAATAATATCAAAAGAATAAATAAATTCTTACATAAATATATACAAATAACTTCTATATATATATAGTTTATATAATTAATATTGCTAATATATGAGGTGCTTGAGGTCAGTTGTGGCGCAGAGCGCAAGCGTGTGACTGTAAAAGAAAAACCATTTAAATAATACTGTAATATTTAACAGGTTCCTTTTTTTAACTTTGGTATTTAATTCCGCCACTCAACAAGCAATTCAAGCCTGTAGAGTTAGGAGGAAAATTGGGAATAGAGCATCTTAACACTAGGTTCTCCTCCGTCTACTCTGCTGTATACGGGATACGGCGTGAAGGTAAAAAAATAAATAACTAAGGATGATGATGATGATTTAGATGATTAATTTGCGGTAAATGCCGTTTTACCTTGGCGCATAATATAAACGTAACGTATGAAGAACAATACCGCAAGATTTAAAAATGATTTTATCAATGCGGTGTTATAAAACGAAACATGCATCGGGTTTAAATTTTTACCTTCAGCAATATAACTGTGAAAACCGTATCCAATTTCGTTCTGTAGTTTTTGGGAGATGAAAAAATATTCCAGAATACAAAGAAAAATTTGTAAATGCAATTGTATCGGAAACTTTCAAGATTTGTTTTTGTTATTTTAATTTTTTTTCTGTAAAAAGAGACCGATACATTGGTCTCATTCAAGAAATTCATCAAGGAGGAATAATAATATTTGTTATGATGCTATTATGAATAAAAAAAAATCTTCTTATGAATGTAAAATTACGGTATTATGTTAAGTTTGTTATTTTTTTCAGTAAAAGATAAGTATAACGTATTTAATTTTATAATTATTGCTGAATATTAATATATTATAAATTGCTGAATATCTTATAATAAAGAAATTGATCGCTTGCTCTGTTAAAAGTATTCGTTTTACGTTGTAAAACATTAAGTTTGCCTACCCCACTGTTTGCGGGATACAACGTGAAGCTGTATTATTGAACTATATTTACTTTTTGTTTATAACACTTAAAAGATTAGAATAATCAACGTTTAAAAGCGATATTACTGTAGAAAACATTAAGTGAATACTGTTAGACTACTCGCATAAACGTGTTGAAGCGTGAGACTGGACTGCCGCAGTTCCATTTAAACTTACACAGACGGTAACCCAGTTCTCCAACATATTAAAGTAGCTATTGAAGAAAATGCAAACCGGTTTTATTTGCTAGAACTAATTACATGTTGTTTTTGTTCATGGACTCTTTGTTAATAATAATATTTGATGTTCTTGCTGTATGTATATACGTAATGTTTATACGATACAGAGTAAAAATAAGTTTCTTTAAAAGTTTTTGGATTCTACACATTCTTTTATATTTAAATTGAGTGTATTGAAGGATGTGACAGCAGTCACACAACGGTTTTGGGTTCAATTTCCAATAGGGGGGACGAATTATTTGTTTTATTAATATACATATAAAAAAATCAATTGCTGTTAGTTTATCTCGCTAAAACTGAGCGACTGGGCCGATTTCACTGATTTTAGTTTTGAAATATTTGTTGTCCAGGGATGGTTGTAAAATAAGGTCAGTCATTACAAGTTTGTATACCACCATCCATACAAATATTATAAATTTGAAAGTAATTCTATCTGTAACTGTCTGTGACGTAATCAAGGTCGACCCGCTGATCCGATTGTGATAAAATTTTATATAGAGATACTTGAGCGTCTTAGGATGAACACAAGCTACAATAATTTCTTTTTTTGTTTTTTTTTTTCAGGAATTTCGTTGTTTTAAGAAAATGTCACTGAGAATTGGCTTCTTAGACGTATCTTGGCATTACTCATGATAATGTGGTTATTTGCTATTTGTTATTATTTCATATTTTTGTATTTCAATTTTTATAAAATTAAGGAAAAATTAAGGAATTTCCTTAATTACATTCATTTATTATGGATTTGTTCATTTCTATAAGTCAAGTTTTTGTCCCAATATAAAAAAGATATTTCTCTTATTTATCATTATTTAAGTTTGTATTTTTAAAACTAATTCTATTGAAAATTGAAAATAATTTCATTTGTATATTAAATAAATATTCATATAGTTCAAGCAGGGCGAAGCCGCGCGGGTCCGCTAGTAGTGGACAACAAAATAATTTATCACTACACTCACATTGTTTAACCTGCAATTCGTTGTAGTGAAAAATGATTTTTTTTGACTACGGCATACATTCATTTATGCATTTATTTGTATATGCATTTTAGTTATAAAAAAATAAATAGCTTGATCGCAAAAGTGAAAATCAAAACGAATTAAGGCTAACATTCCTAATTGACCCTATTAAGTACATTTTCGACTGTTCTATACTGAATTGCGACAAGGGAATTTAGACGGACGAGTCAATAGAGTTAATTAGATTACCCTGTTCGTGGTGGAGTGCTGGACTTCGAACAAAAGTAATAGTTCTGTGATAAATTGAGTTAAATATTAGATGGTAAATCAGGTAATTCATTTTGGATAAGTTATTGTACATCACACATAACTAAGATTTATGATAAAAGTAAACTTTTAATCTATATCTATACTTATAATAAATCTGTAGAAAAGTAGTTTCTGTACATTGAAAATATTTAAACAAAAATTGCCAGGGTGTTAAAGGATAACTAACAGAATCCATTTCCAACATTTTTGGAATTTTTGTCTGTTTGTCTGTTTTCCTGTTTATGTGAACACGCATCACGTAAAAAGTACACAATATATTTAAGCAACTTTTATACGTAAAAATTACCAGTAAATCAAAGTAACTTCTAGTGTTTATTTCATTGTAATAGCTTAATTCTATCAAAAGATATAAGTATTTAAGTTTCCAAGAAGCTTATATTTGAGATAGTAGAACTCGATACAAGTAACGCTATCTATTTTATAGTTTGGAAAGGCTACCGCTACACTCAATTAAAAAATAATGTATTTCAAGTTTTAGTTATTTATATTTGAAAAAAAAAAATTGAAACATACGCAACGATATCTATTGACTATATATGATAATGAATGTTCATAACGCATAAAACATATTGTTGATTTATTATTTATTATTTAAACGTTAATTACGTCGTGTAAGTGTAATCTTTACTTATAATAAATTTTACATAAACATAGTAGTATTTTTCTAACAATGTTTGAATGGTTACAGTTCAATTGTAATTCCCATAGGTGGCCCTATGCATAAAACGTCGTTTTCTGAATCGCGCTGGTAGGATTTTGGGCAAAAGAATGACTTTAGAAACATCTTATTTATATGACTGTTGATAAATTTATTATATTGTTCATAGTACTAAATACAAAGTAAACTAAAGTGAATTGTTGGTGAAGATTATCTTCGTAATAGTCTAGCTCAATTCGTAATTATTTAACACAGTGATGAAGAATGATTTAATATTCAAAGAAATATTTTGAATAGATTGTTCAGTCCGTTCGTTCGTTTATGGTATTAATATTTTTTTAAGAAACGTTTAAAAAAAACTTTTAGGAGCAACCTCTAAAAAATTGTGTCTCAAGAAAAAAATGCTCTGACACTGTTTATAAAAATATCACTATTACACTAGACTAGACACTAATTCGAAATTACGAATAGTTTTAGAGAAAAACGCATTTAATTGTTGACACATCAAGCCAGCTGGCTATAAACCGTAGTTTTGGCTCATGTTTTCTTAATCGCTTACTCTCAGCATATAAATAAGTATATTAGTCACATTGGCCATTTAATATACATGGAAACGGTATTTTACTGTTTTTCATTTTAGAAGTTGTTACAATATCAAAAAATCCTTGCTGCGAAACGGCTCGCCACACGCCATGCGTCCCCCCGCACCCCGCGACGTTTTGCTTATAGAAGCGCGTCCCCTCGCGCCCGCCTGCTGATTGTACGTATTAGACAATTGGAGTTTAATGTATTATTTCAGCACGATATATTTAGTTTAATCTTTTTTTGATTTATAGAATTGATTTATAGCGGGTGTACCACTCTGGTTACATTACAGCAGAGCACTACAGTAGAGCAGTCTCCTTCCACTTAGCACACGTATTTGACCGCGTCTGGCACCCGGGCCTACTTCATTAAGTGCTCAGAGCCCCCAGCGCGTATCTCATGTCTTTGCCTCCATGCATCAGTGACACGACAGTTTGTGTGATAGTTGAGAGTTCGAGGTCTACCAGTGACGCGATCGCTGCCGTTGTTCCCCAGGGCAGCATTTTGTCACTTGCGCTCTACGCACTATACACTGATGACATAACAACGCCCCAGCGAGTATCACTCAACGAGAAATCCTGCAGGTCGTCCCAAACCTCATCCTCCGTCGAGTGAAGCAGGCGCCATACTGCGTGTGGAACACCATGCATTACCGCAACATAAAGATAGAAAGCCTGGAAAAATGTGTACCACATTGGTCGTTTCGCGTCCAACACATTCCGCTGCGTCAATGTATCGGGTCACCTAAACTTAAGGAACAGCATTCCGTGGCATACCCAGCCGCCCTAGGTCAGACGTCAGACGATTTCCGAGGGACTTTCTATCCTCCTCCAAATCCGGCGCATGAGCCTTGCATTGAACCTTGGTCGTTTAAGTTGGGCCTCCCACAAGAAACCGAAGGTCTCACCTTACTGAGTTGACCGCCTAGATGGTATTTGATAATCTTTCCAATCCCGTCCCGCATCCTCCTTCCTGTGTCTGCTCTAGAGCAGGTTGTACCTTGAGATCACGGCCAAAGAGCCAACGGCCCCGATAGCGTTCGGCCCTGATGGCGTTCGGAGCTACTACGGAGACTGACGAGAGAATGCTTTGATTCGTCGCCTGGCTCTATAGCAAAGTAAATTTAGAAGCGATTGCACGTATTTTGGAGTTATACAATCATTATAATGTATTTCAACGCGACATAGTTGGTTACATCTTTCGTTTAAGTATTTTTGGGTAAGAGAATAGTTAGTAGTCTGTTGCTTATAATTTCTTTCGTTTAAGTTTTCTGCTGTTTGTGTCATTTGTTTAAGTGGGTTTTTTAAATAATTGGAACATCGATACAATAAGCAATGATAATAATACGAATTGCATTAAGGTTTAAATAATTTTCATATTAGTAATCTTAAGTGCTTTGCAAACGTAGGTGCATTATAATATAAATAATTCAGTAATTAAAGCGGGCTTAATAAATTTAAAGTTAGCGGCATTTGAACCCGCGCCTTGAAACTAAGCTTTACGATCTCATCGAGCTACGTCGAAAGTCTTATACGCTTGTTACAACTTATTTATGTTGTTAGTATCTTTGTAGGGAGATTTTAACAAATTTCCATGGTAGCGGAGCAGCTTTTTCATGTTTATCGCGCTAGGGTCTGGCCCGAAGAAGAAAAAAATAACAGAAAAAAAGGCCTTTTATGATAAAATTACATGTTTCTACTAAATTATATCATGTTACCGAGTGTTAATATTACTTTGTTATATAGAATGTTTAATATTATATACTTAGAATCCTAAATATATTGAAGCTATATGTAGGTAAAAGGATATTTACGGCGATAATGAAATATCTGCACAAATATACTTTAGTTATTATTTAATATTAAGACTTATATCATTTTATTATATGCTCAATAGCTTGTTCGCTTCGCTCGCTAAGTCACGCTCACTTTTTTCGCTGTAATATTTTTTTTTTAATATTTTTTTGATATGTATAACTTTCACGGTGATGCCTGTACTTTTTTTAAAAAAAATAAAATAACCGCTTCACGCTGTATCCCGCACACAGCAGGATAGGAACTTAGTGTTAAGACACTCCGTTCCCCAATTTCTGCCCAATTCTGAAAGCATTTCATGTTGAGTGGCAGAACTCAGCCCCGCGCTTGGCCTCGTCACCAGAGCGAAGAAATGGAAATATACATTTTAAGTAAATATTTCATCTCGAGTGGGGATCGAACCCACAACCAGTCTGTTTTACAATGACACAATGCGGCCTACGACTGGTTTCATTTTGACATTATTGCATATCGAATTTAAACCTATTATTTCCTCATTCTCTATATCGTCTGCCAATCATATCTATATATAGTACCATATAAAGGAAATGTTATGTAAAGGAAATTTCATTAATTAATTATCACACTGGAGCTGTTTGTAGCCAATAAATCATAGCCGGCTCTGATTGCTTTATCATTGGTATGCGGTGATTCCGATATAATTACACCATATATTGAAGGGAGAATATATTTATAATATATGCATGTGAAATGGAGTTTAGTGTAAATGACACATTATGGCCTAGAATATATATATATTCAATAGAAAATGTTTATTATACACAATTTTCTTCAATTTAACTATAAAGTTAGATGATATTGGTTTTTTTTAAATTTGATAATATTATTAGTCATGCAAGCGGCATAACTTGTAATATTATCAAATTTAAAAAAACGATTGTAAGCGAGACGGTTGCGCGTTCTATTCCCACTCGGAGATTTCTCATTTTTTAATATTTTGATTTCTTTGTTCTGATAGATAATAAGGTAAAGCGCGGTGTTGAGTTCTGCTACTCAAATTCTGAGTACCCTACTCTGATATATGCACCACCATCACACCACATATCACACCACATTGTTTTGAATGTCCATGGGGTTAGCGCAGATATTTACTCGTTTTTGAGGAATTAGAAAGTTTATATTGCGATAACAAGCATTCTATATTTGTTGCTTGTTTGACATTTCTAAAACCATAAACATTGTATAGAATAATACTTATTTAAAAACGTGTAAATTTCGACCGACTCGAACCCGCGTCTCCTGGTCGGTTTCCAGGAGGCACGGGTGCGTGTTCATCTTTCCTAAAAAAAAAAAACTAAAATAAATCAGCTTCACACTGTATCCCGCACGCAGCAGGGTAGGCAGGGGGAACCTAGTGTTAAGACACTCCGTTCCCCACTTTCTGCTGAATTCTGGAGGCATTGCGTGTTGAGTGGCAGAATTCCACGTCGCGCTTACCCTCGACACCAGAGCGAAGAAATGGAAATATAAATTTAAGTAAATATTTCATCTCCTAGAGTGGGGATCGAACCCACAACAAAAATATTTTATGTTCAAGATGGCCAGCTATATATTATAGGTGCTATGTTTCAGTTTCAAAAAAAACAATATTACAAGAACAGATGGCAGCCAATTTGCTCTTGAAATGATGCTCCGTGAAAAATCTGACCGGATTTTTAATACCGTGATGAATTAAAATTTTAAAGCGTTATTTATATTTTAATTTAAATTTAAATCAGTTTCGTGTTATTAAAAGAACATTTAATTTAAACTCAATTGCTGAAAGTAACATATAATTGACTACTTATGTTGAGTGCAATACTATGGACTTATAAATGACAGATGAGTATAACTACCAGACGGGATGATTATAAAATTGAGTGATTTCAAATCCTGTTACAGGTAAAGTTTCAATTTATTAAATATTTTTTCATTATTCTGGTCGGTGAGGTAGTTTACTGCTTGAGGCGTAGTGTCCCATTATTCAACAAGCCTCGCCAATAAATTGAGTGAAATATTAAATGACTATATTTTCTTTGCTTTACTTTACAAATAGATATCATAATTTAAAATAAAAATTCTCAAAAACAATATTTTTTTGAAGCATTATTAATAAAACATAAAATAAATAAATCAGCTTCCGCTATATCCCGCACACAGCAGGGTAGGCAGAGAAAACCTAGTGTAAGACACTCTGTTCCCCACTTTCTGCCTAATTCTGGAGGCATTGCGTGTTAAGTGGCAGAACTCAACGCCGCGCTTTGCCTCGACACCACAGCGAAGAAATGGAAATATAAACGTAAATAAATATTTTACTACCTCGAGTGGGGATCTAGCCCACAACCAGTCGATTTTACATTCACACAATGTGCCACTGCGCCACGACCGGCCTCATATATAAAACATATTTTCAAATATTAGAATTAGAGGTCAACAAGTAAATGTATGTGGAACTTACACAACAATTTTGATATGAATATACCTGTATATAATGTGCCTCGTGAAAGTTGAATACATTGTTCGGCCGGTATAAAATGGTATAAGTAAGCCTAAATTGGGATCTAAAATATATTTAATGGAAACTCAGTAAGATCTAATCACTTAAGTGGATACTTTAAAGAATTTACACTTTAAGCGTTCAAAACATCTACAAATTCAGATTTTCAAATTGTGCAGAAGTTGCAAAAGTTTCGAGATTTATAAGAGGGGTTTGCTTTCAAACTTTTGATTGCGAAAGTAGCTAATAAGTATTATACTTTAAATATAAAAGTAATTAAAATAGAAATAAGTATAGAAAATATATGAATATAATATTACAATTGTTTATAGTTCTTCGGATATACTATCTTGGATTTTGCTTTGAAATTTTATGAAGATAAACCAGGAATATTGTTTTATTGCTGTGGTTACTTTGCTATCTGTCTCTTTATTACTTCCAGCTTTTGCGCCGTAATGCCATTTTACTTTGCGACTTGACTGAGCAGCAAGTACATTTTCGAGAATTTCACCAATTGCGCGCGGTAAAGATTGGTAATTTGTCAAATAAAAATTCGCTCTTGCCGAAATTCTCATAGTATTTTTCTGAATTTGAAATTATATCTTATGACTGGAAATAATTTAATTTAAATTTTTAGAGTGAGGATTGATAGTGTAGGATGTGGGTTCAATTCCCACTCGAGGAATTATAATATTTTATATTTTCATGAGCTCGCTTTGGTAACGAGGTCAGCCTCAGGAAAAAGGCGAAAAATTGGAGAACAGAAGTGTGCACATATGGGAACAGGAGGAATCTGGGAAAACTAGGGTTCCAGATTCGCTCTACCTATCCTGCTAAGTATGGGATACAGTGTGAAGCAAAAAACATATTTTATGTAACAATACGCAGTTTTTATTTTTCATTTTCTGTAGACAGGTACATGAAACCCAAGAATGTTCGAACTGAATAAAATAAGCCTCTCTATGTCAAACAGTGGATAGATAAGGATCGGGTACTTGACGCGATCCGACGTTTCTCAGGTATCCTTAAGACCGTAATAAATCGAATTTGGTTTCTGTCGAAGATTTATATTGATGGTTGAATGATATATATCTATTATAGCAACTAATGTATTATTAGATAAATATTATTTAGCCTAAAAATAAAATTATATTTTCATTTGATTCTGTGAGGATTGAATAGTTACCTCCTTTGTTACAATAATTACTGAATTTTTATATATATTTTTTTTATTTTAAAACACCCAGTGTTTTAGCTCTTATTTCAAAATAGATAATTTAAAAGTTTTTCCTCCATAAGTAAGCTAAAGAACCAGGATTTACAGGCTGAGATTTCGAGTACAAGAAAGATTGCTCTTTGATTTTATTACACAGTAAATCGGCAATTCATTTCGGTACGACCGACAGAATAATCCTCCTTCGATATTAGAGAACTTTTTGCTATTGACGGTGCTATACGCTCGGTAAACCATATCTTTTATCATGTGACACCGGTAGTACGAAAGGGATAGCTTAGATAAATTTCTTGGATAAGAATGGATATTACTTTAATCCTGAAAAGTTGCTGTGTGTTTCTAATTTCTTATAAACTTTTACAATTTAAGGTTAAAACTTTGTGCGCAGTTTCTCTTTATTATCTTTTCGTGGACGGTATATTTTTAAGCGCGGATACATTGTTTGGGCATGTATCTTTTGTATTTATCAAGTTTCAGTACATATAATATGTATCTATAATAATTGAAGTGATTCAAGTAAGGCTCTCAATATTATACTTAAAACATTATTAATATAACAGAAACTATACAAGGTGGAAGTATCAGCACCACTTTAAATGAAACCACAGTTTTAACTACTCTATTAAAGCCTAATACAATTATTATCTTTCTTTTCCCAAAAATGTAGAAGTGATTTTTTTCAAGCAAATGAAATATAAAATTATTGTTGTAATATAAGACGCACGCAAACATAAACCTACCAAAGGGAAACCGCCGCATACGCCTCATTCCGAAATTGAGTCGTAGGTATTGGCGACAAAGTTCAAAGTTTATTAATCTGTAGTAGTTTATCGTATCATTACGTTATCTATGCATAACTGCGTCACACGAAATACAGGTAAGAATAAGCATCGTGAAATGAAAAAAAAATAAATCCTACGCCTAAACTGTTGAGGTATCTTGATTAATTTCTTTAGGTAGGGGCTTAAAATATTTTACCCTATATGCTGTTCCCGTAAAAGGAGCGATGACACTTTCATCCTGTATATAGAGTGAAGGATTTTCTAGAAATTATATTTATATATTATTCTTATATAAATATAATTGTTTTGTTTTACTAAATTAATATACAAACAGTTTCACAGAATCAAATATACTATTTTAATTAGGAAAATCCTAAAAAAGATATAGAATAAAAAATTGTTTCGTTAAACTAAATAATAAGGCAGCAAACTAGTTTTTTGTTAATAAAACTTTTAATTTGATTAGTTTGTTTCATGTCAAGCCTGAAACAAATGGTGGCTATAGTTTTTTTCTAGTTTTTCAGATCATCCAGCCAGTAGGCATGGCTGGTAAAATAGTAAAAAAATTCAAAATCAAATCAGCTTCACGCTGTATCCCGCACACAGCAGGGTAGGAAGAGTGCTGTTTTTGTGTTAGTGGTGTTTTTGTGTCAAGACGCTTCGTTCCGCACTTTCTGCCGAGTGCGCGCTTTGCCTCGACACCAGAGCGAAGCAATAGAAATATACATTTAAATAAATATTTTATCTCCCCGAGTGGGGATCGAACCCACAACCAGTCCGTTTTACAGTCACACTTTGCGCCCCTGCGCCATGACTGGCCTCAAATAGTCAAATAATAATAGTTCAAAGTAAAAAATAAAAATAATAAGTAAAAAAAAGAAAGTAATTAATAAAAAAAAGTTGAACATTAATTTTGCCAACGCATATAATGTAAAATTTGATTTGTTTTGATTTATCTTTTAATAAATTACCTACGTTTTATTTTCTTTATAGTATACCATTTTTAATTTAACAACACTAAAATGAAGCCACCGTGTGGTAGTGGGACAAAATTGTGATAGTTAACGTCGTAGTTTTGGTTTTTATGTCCACTAGAATTAATTATTTGTTTTAACACTACGTAATTAAATTGATATGCTGTTCTTACGATTTTTAATAAAATCATCAATAATATATTCTTTTTAATTTTAAGAAACGTACTTCTTGTTAAAAAAAATGGAAGTCAACCTCCATAAATCTATTTTTCTATCCAGGGCTTATATTTTTTGTTGTTAAATGAGAAGGTTTATCGATTTTGGCGCTATCCGTCAACGAAACTAGTCCGTAAATGAATTATTCATAGTAATATTATTCCTGATGAGTGAAGAGTATTTTGATTCCAGTTGCTCATATTCTCAGATCAAAGGCTTAGATGTATTATATAATATCGGATTTTGTTTATAGTGCTTATTTCAATTAGCAAATGTTTACAAGTGAAACCATAGATAGCAAAAGACTTTTTAATGATAATTCTAAGAGTATTTATTGATTTAAATCCTTCTAATATAATAAATGTGAATGTTTGTGAGGATAGATGCTTGTTCCACTTTTACGCAAAAACTACTAAACAGATTTGGATGAAATGTTACATTAATATAGCTTATACATCAGCTTTGTGCCGTGTGATCCCGGCCTAGAATAGGATCATCCTGGTACTGGTGGTGTCGTAAGAGGCGACTAAAGTACGTGTGGTAGAGTCACGTCGCCAGCAATGGCAACACGCATGGGCAGACTCGACCGGATCTTTACCACCCCCGGCATTTAAAACCGGCGTGAAGTAGTGGCTTTATGCCATTGCGTTTCGCATCAGGTAATGCCGGGCCCCGGTGCCCAACCCGTCTTAAAGGCCGGCAACGCACCTGTAGCTCCTCTGGGGTTGCACGGGGTCGTGGGCGGCGGTAATCACTTACCATCAGGTGACCCGCACGCTCGTTTGCCGTGTCTTTTCCATAAAAAAAAAAAAAAAGAACAACACATATATAAATCTAGCTGTGAGTATTAATGAATTAATTTATAGCTGTAATAAGTTCAAAATGCTGTTATTAATTTAATATTTTCTATCGATATTTTAAATAATACAAAGATATATAATACCATAAACTAGTAATAAAATCAAAATTATTATTGGTTTGAAAGTTATTATAGTTAATTCTACATTGATTGGTATCAGAACGTGCTTGCCCAATATTTATTATTGGCATTTGTCCTGTCCTTTGGATGTGTGAGTTTCGATCCCTTAAAATTTATGATTTTGTAAACCCCTAAGGGATTTTACTAAACAGTAAAGGATAATTCTCGTTTATCTTTACTATCACAGTATTCAAAGATTTACGACGCAAAAGTGATGTTTTAAATCATATGAATTTAAGTAGTAAGTACATATCCTCTTAGTTTTTTACTCGAATAGAAGAATCAATATTCAAAAGTATAAGAGGCATATATTAAGATTTTTATCGATATTTTATAGTATTCATGTGTATATATACGAATGTCATACAAGATTTTTTATTATAGATATAGATTACTGACAATAATTGAGGCCAGTTGTGGCGCAACGACATAAAGTGTGACTGTAAAATCGACTAGTTGTGGGTTCGATCCCTACTCGAGACTATTACTGCTAAATGATAAAAAGCTAAGTTCTGGGTTTCACTCTCCAGTTGAAGTTTTTACAAAACTTATATTGACAGAAAAACAAACATAAATAGATGTCGAAATGTAATTTATATAGTATTTCAAATTTAGATTAATAGAATAGTACTTCAAATTTAGATTACAGATCGAATGCTAAAAATAACAAGCATTTTCCTATTTTAGGGTTAAGAATGTTACTTAGGCTTAGTCTTTATTTTCACACCTATATATTTTCTTATATAAAAATATTTTAATAAAATCAGTATACATATTGTTTTAACCAAACCAACCAACGCAACGACGTACACGTTTGTAATATGAGGTTCAAAGAAAATATTACACCCATAGCTAAGCTTACACAAGATATTTTTTTAGTTTTTCTTCATCAATATAAGGCAGCGTGAGCGTAAGTATATATTTCATCAGGTCGCTTCCTTTTACGATCTTTTCGCTATCTTAGCGTGATAAGCGGCAAATGAGTGTGCTTTCCGGAAACCGCTATCATTTTTTACTACGCAATTTGTTGCTCGTAAGTAATCGGAAGCTTTTTATCTATTAGTTTTTGTACTTAATAGCAAAGATGAGATTAATAATAATATAATTTTTTGGTAGTAAAAGATTTGCTTGCAACAACAACATTAGGTATTTTTAATTCTGCTTTAATTTTTTTTCTGTTTCATTCTGTATCTTACATGTAGCAGGGTGCACAGAGGGACCCTATTGTTAAGGCATTCCGTTTCCCACCTTAGGCACTGCGTGCTGTGTATGTCGGAACTCAACGTCGCTCTTCGCCTGGACACTAGAGCGAAGGATATTAAAATATAAAATATGTCATTTCGTCGAGTGTCAATCGAACCCATAACCTGTCGCCACAGTCACAAGCTTGTGCTCATGCGCCACGACTGCCTACAATTATATAATAATCCTGTCTGGACTAGGAAATTATTTTTATGTCATAATAATAATATATTTTCTGGTAATGAAATATTACTTAAGAACAAATATAAATAAGGTATTTATTTTAAAATTTTAATATGATTTATAAAGTACAAAAGCAAACGCAAATTTTATGTGAAGTATCGGACACTTATCTTTAACAGTTTTATCCAAGCTAGTTGCAGTGTTAGCATTTTTCAGTGCCAGCAATATTCCTAGTCTCAAGTGGCACTCTTATAAATGCTTAAGCGAATTCCGCAATAGAGAAAGAAATGTGACAGAAATATGAGTTTTAGTCTTCTTTTAGACTTTGGTTGTCTTAAATTTTAAGTTTGTTTGATTTCTTATAATATTTACGCGATTGATTTACAGGAGGAGACTATTTGGAGGCAATAAAATTTTGAGCGTGCGTTCTTAAATAAAAGAAATATGATATATATGTAACATGAAAAAAAAACATATACATAATAAGAAATATATATATATATATATATATATATATATATATATATATATATATATATATATAAATATATATATATATACATTGTCGTCTGAAATATTGCGTACAACATTTTTAATGAAGAATCTACTTTGCGTAATAATTCAATTTTGTTTTACGGCACGGCAGATGTGTCCACTTATTAGTTTCAAATTTATTTATGCACAAGGCACAAGCGGTGCGACTGTAAAAATTACAGATTATGGGTTCGATTCCCACTCGTAGTTGTTATAAAATACTTTAATGACTGAAACTGAAATGACGTATCACGCAACATACGTCATTTCAACGTACATTTTTATGTTATCTTTTTCATCAGTGAATCAATAAATCACTTAATTTACTTTTGCAATGGTTATGGAAAATTTATTTAGAATTTTCTTTTTAGTGGTAAATTAATAAGTTGTACAGTAAAATAAAAAAAAGGAAAGTTTGCTGGGATTTAAAGAAATAACATAAAGGTTTAAGATGTTTCTAGACAATATTAATTTTCTATATTAATACTGATACTTGAAAATTGTGTATATGATCTATATCGTATACAGAGTCACTGAAAACGTAATTACTTAATAACTTCAAAAAAATATTTATAGAGGCCGTCACGTCGTGGCGCAGGGGCACAAGTTTGTGACCGTAAACGCAACAGGTTGTGGGTTCGATTCTCACACGAGGAAGTTCAATATTTAATTGAGCGGTGAATCCTGTCAATTTAAAAAAAAAAAAAAAAATTTTTGTATCTAAAATCTTATGAATATTACATTACTTTGTATTATTCGTACTAAAGACTAAATTCTATTAATCATTACAGTTTTCAATCGATTCATGATTATAAGACACTACAAAGAAAATGTACAAATAATTTATTATATACGTTTCAAAAGCAATGGTTCAAAATAAATCAGTATAGATACTACATAGTAAAGTAAAGTGAGACATTTCCAGAAATAAAAAAGTAACAAACTGCAAAAGCACCTGTGAAGGAAATATTTTTATATTTCATAATTCTAAAACTTTTTCAGACGGTTCTGTATTTTATTGCTAGTTGCCGGCGCGACGTGGAGTATTTTTTACTCTATCAAATACTCACTCATATTTTTGTTATAAAAATAAATGAAATTATTAAAAACCATCAGTTCAAATGAAGATTTTAAAATTTTTATATTTTTTTGTATACTTAAGTACTTCTGAATTATTTTATGTGAATATACATATAGTGGAGTGTACAAATAGTGGTTATTAAGCTTTGTTAGACTTAAAAAAATAAAAATCAGCTTCACGCTGTACCCCGCACACAGCAGGGTAGGCAGAGGGAACCTAGTGTTAAGACACTCTGTTCCCCACTTTCTGCCGGATTCTGGAGGCACTGCGTGTTGAGTGGCAGAACTCAACGCCGCACTTTGCCTCGACACCAGAGCGAAGAAATAGAAATATAAATTTACGTATATATTTCACCTCTTCGAGTATTGTGCCGTGTGATCCCAACCTAGAATAGGATCATCCTGGTACTGGTGGTGTCGTAAGAGGCGACTAAAGTACGTGTGGTAGAGTCACGTCGCCAGCAATGGCAACACGCATGGGCAGACTCGACCGGATCATTAACCACCCCCGGCATTTAAAACCGGCGTGAAGTAGTGGCTTTATGTCACTGCGTTTCGCATTAGGTAATGCCGGGCCCCGGCGCCCAACCCATCGTAAAGGCCGGCAACGCACCTGTAACTCCTCTGGTGTTGCACGGGGTCGTGGGCGGCGGTAGTCACTTACCATCAGGTGACCCGCACGCTCGTTTGCCGTGTCTTTTCCATAAAAAAAAAAAAAAAAAAATAGGGATCGACCCCACAACCAGTCGGTTTTCAGTCACACTTTATGCCCCTGCTCCACTACTGGCCTCATTTATTACACTTGTTAATTTAGGGAATGGAGTGTCTCAACACTAGGTTCAACCAGCCGACTCAGCTGTGTGCAGGATACAGCGTGAAGGTGATAAAAAAATATTATAAAATAACACAAAATATTGTCGCCTGACACTTTCAGTTCGAAATCATATCCTGTTCTTTATTAGAGGTTACGAGTTTTTTAATTTGTACATTGTCTTTTCATTCAAAAATTGGTAAATACGACATAATTTTAAAGCAATGATAAACCTTGTACTTCATTTAAAAAGGGACAGAAGTAAAGGAAAAGGCAACCATATTATATTGAAAATCCCAAAACAGTTTTATGATAGTACAGATGTAAGGCTCTAAAAGTTAGATAAGCTTTTTGCGTATAAATGTATAGCACTCGTAAAATAATACCCGCAGGATTACTCTTTTATTTGGATAGTAGTTGTCACGTGAAGTTATAGTCGAGATATACATTTGAATTTTGAGCGGCTTACGACTTGTGACATGGTTTACGACGACAGTGTTGCTATAGAAATATTTGTAGGAACACGATTTAAGGTTTTTTTTGGTATTTGTGAGCTGGAAGCGTATAAGTTAGGATGTTGTGGTTGAACGTTTTCGATTCCCGGGTGAACAATTCTATTAATAGTATCAAATTTACGTGTGATTTTACAATTTATAGTAAGTATTTTGTAAATACAAATGATCATATATATCTTGAGGTCAGTTGTGGTGGAGAGGCATAAAGTGTGACTGTAAGCACGACTGGTCGTGAATTCAATCAAAACTCGAGGAAATGAAATATTTATTTAAATTTATATTATCATTTCTTTGCTCTGGTGTCGAGGCAAACGCAGCGTTGAGTTCCGCCACTCAATACACAATGCCCCTAGAATATGGCGATAAGTGGGGAACGAAATGTTTTAACACTAGGTTCCACCTGTCTACTCTGCTGTGTGTGGGATACGGCGTGAAAGTGATAAAAAAATATTATAAAATTAAACAAAACATTATTGCGTGACACTGTCGCGGGACACAGCGTGAAGCTGATTTAATTTAATTTTAATCGTATATATTCTCTGTGTATTCAAAAAAATATATAAAAAATATATAAAATATAATAACAAACAAGTATAGACAACAACAGACGTTTATTACGGTTAAACTCTAATAAGTAACAAACCACAACATTGTTCATGAATTAACAACAAATTTGGTCCGAAATGGGGTCGTTTCAGCTTAATGTAAACACGTAGACCCTGTTACTGATTCCTATTGATGAACTATTTTGTCCCCTTGTCGGGAGGTTGGCTCTTGAATATTCTATAGAATAACATTCAATAACCTATTGAAATCTGATTTCATCCTTCAAAATATGTTGTCTTACACAATTAAAACAAAAGCTTATAATAAATTTTGAAAATATTATATTTTTAACGCCGAATTTATAGTAAAAACTTATTAAGTCATAAAATGGAGATATATATGTATAATGGAGCAGACGACATCAACGCCAATATCCGAAAGCTGGTTAACAAATTGGGAAAGGTTTCCTAAAGTAATTATATTCGTATAAAATTTATCAAACTTTTAATCCAAAGGGCTGCTGTTTTTTGCTAAAATCATAAAAACTTTTTTCATTAAAATTTATTTAATGTTTCGAGCCGTAACGTAGGCTAAGACAGTTTTTTAATTTAAATATCTATTTAATGTAAGAAATGAGCTATATTTTATAGAATGCTCTCTAAGAAACAAAATAACTTGAGACTAATCGTGAAGCAGAGGCACAAACGTAGTGGGTTCGATCCCCACTCGTGAAATTGAAATATCTTATGATTTCATTTTTACCCACTAATGTCGAAGCGAAGCGCAATGTTGAGTTCCACTATTCAACACACAATGATAGGGGTCTATTCAGCGAAAAATAACACACGGATTGCCTTGACGCTAGTTTCCCTCAGCATGCCCTGTTGTGTTCGAAATGCAGCATGAAGCTACAAAGAAACTTTGCTTCAATTTCTTTACCCAATAAGGCATTGCAGGAATGACAATTTCGGTCAGAAGATATTCTTGCTATGCCAGTGGCATGCGTGTTCTAAGCAAGCATGCCTGATCGCTAAGCCGAATTTGATTTTCGTCTGCACGTGGTACGCGGTACGAGATGGGACCCTTAATTAATCACACAGTGGAGTGACAGCGATTAATGATAGTAATTGTGGCTCTGTGCTACTGATTAAATATTAAAACTGTGCTAGAATATATGAGAGTCTCAAGTCTTAAATAATCTTAAGTAATTTTGTAATATGTTTTGTTTAATATTATTCTTTTTTTGCAGTTTCACGCTGTATCCTGCTTGTAGCACTCAGCCTAGTGTTTAAACACTCCGCTACCCACTTTCTATCGTATTCTAGAGGCTAGTTGAGTGGCAGATTATTAAATTCATTCATTTCCTTAAGTGAGAACTGAACCCACACTATCTGTCGCGTTTGCAGTCGCAATCTTGTGCCTCTGCGCCGTGACTGGCTCAATGTTATTCATTTTGTTATATTATTTTCAACTGATGCTGAGAAACTATATCGCTGGGGAAATCACAGTTTAGCTTAATTAGAGTGTAGAGAAAAATGCAAACATTATTTTAATATATGATATTATTTTATATTATGTTCTTTTTATATTATATTGTTATATATATAACTTACTCTCCTAACGACCCCTCGGTTGGAGAATATTCGCTTATATTTACTGAGCGGCTATCTCGATCCACACAGCCATTTTATTCTCTGTAGCCGTAAATAAACGTATCGATCGAGTTACATCGAATGTGTTTTATAGAAAGAAAAATATTATATCCTATCTATAAATATTGTATTGTCGAAGGGGGAATTTTGTTTTTTATATTAAAAGTTCTTATAGATATAAAAGAGTATCATTTATTATTATTTTGTACTATTGATATTAAGCGATAGACAGTTTTTGACTTTGAAATTTGAAAATAATTTTATATTTAACATTTTCATTTAATTAATTATAATGAATTTTGATTACTTTGGATTTTGTATAAACATACAAATATTGAATGAATTTTGAACTTAGAGTCTTGCAGTCCATATAGCAACACCCCGACTGTTTCGCATCAAGTGAAAAAAGTAAAAACATTTTCACATATTAATCTATTGAAATTGACTATAAATATTAAGCAAAACTAGAGTTTTTCGTCAACCCAAGCTCTTAAACAATATAAAGTAATCGAAATTTGTAATTTATTGACTAAATGCAACTACTTCAGTGAGCTACTAGAAATAAGAAAAATTGTTACCAGGTTTTATCGTGCGGTAAATCGCCGATCCGTTGCAAAGCCGCCGACAGATTAATCTTAGTTCACCATCACAGAAAATCTTTTAGCTTTTTACTATTAGCGTTATATTTCAGTTGCCTAAAACAATATTCATTTTAAACTGAAATCATTGAGACTAAATAGTGTCGGAAACGATTTTGAATCTCTTCTCTTAGCTATGGTTGACGTTCACGTTGTCTAGGAATTTCAAATTATCGTATAAGGCTGTGTGATCTAAGGAATGCTGTTAATTAATTATTATTATTATTGAACTGATTATGATAAATGAGAGGAGAGGAGAGGAGAGATGAGTATTATTTTTGAACTGAATTGTCCAAAAAAATCTATAAAAATTAATTGATTAATATTTTTTCTTATTACCTAACTATATCCATCTTTTTTAATTATAATTTTTTATAATAATAAAAAAATCTTATTAACAATACTATCTAATAACAATATTTTGTGGCTTCAACATTAACTATGTAATCAGTGTATTGAGTTTAATATTATACCTTCTCTTTGTAGTAAGAAGTCTAAGAAGAATTCCAGGCATTTAAATAAATTTTCCATAAAACACCTATTACATTTAAAATCTAAATCTACTTAGAACAGCAATAAACGAGAAAACGGACCACGCTTTCGTCTTTAAATCGGGCATGAAGCCGGACCTGCACGTGACGGTACTTTTTATATTCTTCTATTTTCCTAGCGCTAACGTTTACTCATATATAATTGAAAATATACGACCGCTTCATATTTATTTTATATAGGAAAAATGAAGAAAATATCTAATGACAATAAGAAATCTAACTGGTTCATCAGAAATATAATACTAATTAACTAAATTTTATATATAGATAATAAGGAATTGTGGACGAAATTGTATTTAACGCCATTTTACGTGCTTGCTTTCCCCATTTTAATATAATGTGTGGTTCTGGGTTCAATTCCTACTCGTAAATACTTTAAAAAAAAAAAAAAAAAAATCAGCTTCACGCTGTATCCCGCACACTGCAGGGTAGGCAGAGGGAACGTAGTGAAGGACACTCCGTTCCCCACTTTCTGCCGAATTCCGGAGGCATTGCGTGTTAAGTGGCAGAACTCAACGCCGCGCTTTGCCTCGACACCAGAGCGAAGAAATGGAAATATAAATTTAAGTAAATATTTCATCTCCTCGAGTGGGGATCGAACCCACAACCAGTCGGTTTACAGTCACACTTTGTGCCGCTGCGCCACGACCGGCCTCAAGTAAATACTTTAGTTTCATAAAATTCATTAAAATTTGGATGGAAAGTGGAGAACAGACCAGAAATTTAGACACGAGGTTGCCTCTTTTGTATTCTACTATACGGAATAAAGCAAGAAGCTAAAAAATCACTTCTTACCTATTTAGTTAAATTCGAAAATAAATACGCCAACATAAATACGACAAGTAGACAATTTGGTACAAATTGTGGTCGACCTGTGACAAAGCTTAAATGGGATGCATATAAATAGATGATTAATTTTGTTACCGTATATCTATGAGATATATTTTTTAAATAAAATATTAAGCTCGCTCCCCACGTGGATGGAGTGTCTTAATACTAGGTTTCCTGCTTCCTCTTATCCTGCTATATGCGTGATATAGCGTGAAGCTAATTTAATTTGTTTTATTTTAATTTATATAGCAATTATGTGATAGTAGTGAATGTAAGTAAAATATGAAAAAATAAAAATATATGAGGCCAGAAGTGGCGCTGGGGCACAAAGTGTGACTGTAAAATTGACTGGTTGTGGGCTCGATCCCCACTCAAAGAAATGAAATATTTATTGACATTTCATTTCAAATTTTCATTATACTAGAAAAAATTAAATGTTTATTTACATTTATATTTCCATTTCTTCCCTCTGGTGTTGAGTCAAAGGGCGGCGTTGAGTTCCGCCACTCAACACGCAATACCTCCAGAACTCGGCGGAAAGTGGGGAACAGAATGTCTTAACACTAGGTTCCCTCTGCCTACCCTGCTGTGTGTGGGATACAGCGTGAAGCAGATTTGATTTAAAAATATATATACATATGTATATCTTTTCGAGCGAATATTAATTATTTTTGTTACGGTTATAAAGAAGAATTCACAACTGTCGTAAGGTAACCTGTTGAGACTTAGGGAAAAATAAGATAAATTTAGCTTACTTCAGGCATATCCACATTTTTCGCATTTTAGCGGTACCATGTTTGAGGGCAAACGGACCGGAAGCTGAATATTTTTCATCAATTCAGCCTGTCACAGCGTCGAGAAAATGGGTCATTTGACACACACTGAAAATTTTTTACCTAAATGTATTTATGCATAAATGTGTAAAAATGGTTAGCTGCTATTGACTGTGTTATTTTCATACATATGTATATCAATATGACAATAAAGTAGCCTCAGCTAAATAGTAGCCTGTGATCGTTGAGTTTCTTGGGCTTGTCAAGTCCGCAGCAATGATTACTGAACTGGTGGTCAATTATTACTCGTTCAAAAAAATATTTTTGAAGAAAATTATTTTTTTCTTATATTATACTAAATTGAAATTCTATTTAATGTGAATCAGGCGTTTATATATATTTTTTGTTTATATAATTCGTAGTGTCGTAACACTGAGCCCCCTCCTTCTGCCTATATTTTTTTGCTTGGAAATCAATTTACGCAGACCGCCTCGCCTCACGTATAATATTACTCTCGCGTATACTCTCTCTCGCAAATACTACGACGCCTCGGTGGAAAGCCCGTCTATTGCGGGCCACCGTCGCCTTCAAGGTACCCTGGGGTTTCTCCTAGGGCACCTGCGGCCTCGATGACTTGCAGAAGGATCACCCTGACCTTCCCGCAGTAGCTCCTCTAGGTTAGTACATGAACTGCCTTTTTCTAGTCCCTGGTCTACGGCGGCGGAGCGACTCTGCGTTCGAGCTGGATTTGTGCACCCTGCTCCGCAGCCTCATGCGATTACTGATTCGCATAAGGAGATGACCAAGATAGCAGACCAGTTCCTCTCGCTGTTCAGTATTAACATCTAATAAAACGTGGGCTCCCTCTGCCTACCATGCTGCATGTAAGATAAAGCATGAAGCTGTAGTATAAAAAATGTGCCATTATAAAAGTTTAAATCGATTTCTTCCCTTATCGTCTTAATAAAGTAGTTTTTCTTTTATATGATCATTCAATTCGCCGTTAAAATAAAATCTTGCTTGTTTCTTCTTTGATATTTGAGTTTTCCTTTGAGCTCATCCAGCATCCTTCTATTTAGACATTGCATATTGCGGTTTGCGACTAAACGCTCATATTATGATAATACTTTAGCACTGCATGGCAGTAGCGAGTCGAATATTCTTCTTATATGAACACGTAGAATAATAAAAACAAAAGAAATTTACTTATTAAAATTATTTTAATTCTCAAATAGCTCTCCATTTTATTGTATTATTTACGTATTACAAATACAAACATATAACATTTTTATATATTCGTACTATTATACTCGATAATCATGAAATTTATTGTCTCAATTATTTTGAGATGCTGCTGTAATTGTTTAAAAGCCATCGTGACGTAGTTGGCTTGGGGTTAACTGATCGCGATGGTTGTGTGTTCGATTTCCATATTTTTTTTAAATAGTTGTGATAAAAATTGTTCTTTGTATATTTTGTTGTACTAAGTAGTTTATTGACCTCCAAAATTTTAAAAAATTGAGGAATGTTAAGTGTATATTAACTTATGGCTAGATTTTTCCTGTTATGGACGCCAAAAGTTATTTAACAATGACAATATCAAGTATTAGCCATCTTAATTAAATTAAATTAAGTATAAACGTAATTCAATTTAATGAAAGTAGCAGCTTATGCAGAATACATAAGTTCATAAAAGAAACAAAAGAGAAAACCAATCTTGCATGTAATATAAAATTTCACATAACTAGCGAAAATATCCTGTAATATAAATTTAAGTAAAGTAAAACAAGATAATTTTAATTATTCTGCCAGTGTTTCAACTCAAAGTAAGTATTGAAAATATGTAATCTTGTGAGACATCTTACGGCAACCCGTATAGTAAGTATGCCTCTGATGCAGCGTTGTTGAAATTAATTTGTTTGTTCACAATTTCGTTGAAGTATATAATAAATAGAATTATTCAACATGTGCAGTTACACCAAATATGCATCATGGAGACAGCATTTGACTGTATGGTCGTGGGTTCCATCTTCAGTCGAGCAAATAAATATTTTCATTTCCTCGTTCTTGTAGGACAGCGCGTGGCGTTAGGGTTTTCCAATCCACGTCTGAAAGTGCTTGGCATTAGATTTTTCCTGCCAACCCCACTACATGAAGTATGTATACTAATACGTTAATTTATGTTAAGAATTAAAAGTGACAAAACACTATTTATTAAGCGGCTATCTCGATCCAAGCAGCTACATAGAATAACTGTAGCCGTAAATAAACGTATCGATCGAGTTATATCGAATGTGTTTTATAGAAAGAAAAATATTATATCCTATCTATAATATTGTATTGTCGAAGTGGGAATTTTGTTTTTTATATTAAAGCCTCTTATAAATATAAAATAAATAAAACACTTGACTTAGAAAGCATCAGGTATCACTTTGTATTATTACTGTAGCAAGAGACAGTTCTTGACTTGGAACAACAATACATACTTTATCAATACTAATTAACTATTCTGCAGGGTATTATGTTTCGTATATTAATCTATTGAAATTATATAAAGGTCTTTAAATCAAAGGTACTTTTTTTCAACCTAAGCTCTTAAACAATATAAAGTAATGGAAATTTGTAATTTACTGACCAAATACAACTACTTCAGTGAGCTACTAGAACTAAGAAAAATTGTTACCAGGTTTTATCGTGCGGTAAATCGCCGATCCGTTGCAAAGCCGCCGACAGATTAATCTTAGTTCACCATCACAGAAAATCTTTTAGCTTTTTACTATTACCGTTATATTTCAGTTGCCTAAAGCAAAATATTCATTTTAAACTGAAATCATTGAGACTAAATAGTGTCGGAAACGATTTTGAATCTCTTCTCTTAGCTATGGTTGACGTTCACGTTGTCTAGGAATTTCCAATTATCGTATAAGGCTGTGTGATCTAAGGAATGCTGTTAATTAATCATAACGTTGTTGAACTAATTGTTATAAATTAGGAGTTGTCCAGAACCAGTTATGAAGTAAATCTGTGTATTGAATAGGAATTCTACAAAGAATTCCAGACATTTAAATAAATTTTCTATGAAACACCCATTACATTTAAAATCTAAATCTACTTAGTCTTTAAATCGAGCATGAAGCCGGACTTGCACGTGACGGTAATTTTTTATATTCTTCTATTTTCCTCGCGCTAACGTTTACTCATATATAATTGAAAATATACGACCGCTATTACGTTTCACATTTATTTTATTCTACCGTTCCGGTCGTAGCTTCGCCCGCGAAAGATAAAAACATATAAAATAATAATAATAATAAACACGAGTTTATTTCCGATAAGGGCATATGCACGAGTCATCGATGCCTCGATGACTCGTGCATACTGGATTTCAGGTACCTTAAAGTAATTTTCCTTGAGTGGGAATCGAACACACACCCCGTTACGTTTAAAGTCGCACGTTCGCGCACTTGTGCCACGACTGGCCTCTGACCGTCCTTCCAAATATTTCTGGATATGGCCTCCCATATGGCAATAGCAAGCTCATTAATTACGTTTATCATGCAAGAGCAAACGATTGCTCAATAAACACGACGCGGTACTGCGCTAATTAATCTTCAAACGGTCGGCATCTATTCGGCGGCATCATATCACATTATAGGAAGTTACGTATATAGCCTTATAGAATACGCATGATGAATTAATTACAGAACCAACATTCGAGGAAGAGTTTCACTTAGCATATTAACATTTCATTATTCACTTATCGGTAACTAAATATTTACGTTTTATATTATATGTTTATATTCGTAACACGTAAATAATATAATAAAATGGAGGGCTATTTCAGAATTGAAATAATTTTAATAAATAAACTTGATATGTTTCTCGTTATTCTACGTGTTTACATAGGAGGAACATTCAAGTCACTATCATCGTGGAGTTGAAGCTATTTTCATAATATGGACGCTTATTCGCAGAAATTAATATTGAATGTCTAAATAGAAGGATGTTGGCTGAGCTCAAAGGAAAATTTGAAATATGAAACAAGAAAACAGCAACATTTTATTCTAATATTCACTGCAATCATTGAATGGTCATAAGAAACCAAAACCCATTTAGTTAAGATGATAAGGAATAAAAAAGTTAATCGACTTGAACTTGTATATTGACACATTATTTAAAAACCAGCTACCTGCATTAGCAGGGTAGGTAGAGGGAGCCCATGTTTTATTAGATATTAAATCCATTATATCCAATAGCTCTCAAGATTCTCTACAAATACTTCTATTTAATGTACTGGTAGCACTCGTGCGTGACTATCTCCGGTCCGTCTGAGGCCCTTCTTCGCTGAAAATACAAGCCTATAGTACCGCAAATACCTATCTAATCCCTCTACTTATTGAAAACGTAGCGTAAGAAATATATATAAAAGAAATATAATACTTAAATTCTATTTTGAGCCTTCTATATATAAATCTCCTAGCTTTAAATACATAAAAAAAATCGAACGTGTTTAATTTACGCACAAATTCGATAAAATTATTACCTCGTACCTAAGAAGAACCAGCCAGAAGAATATTTTTTCGTTTAAAAATACTAAAAATTTTCCTATATCTTCAACTATATGTGCTTAAGATGCCCACGTGTTTTATAATTTGAATCTTCTATTGAAGCTAGTACCAAATATGCACATCATAACGTTGTTTATAATTCATACTAAACTTTAAGGGAAATGTAATGTAATATGGACATTAAATTTATTATTCTTTTATTCCATGTTTTATGATTACTTTATTTATTTGTTAAAGTTTATTATCATACTGATATTCATCATATTAGCGTACCGGTCGCGGCTTTGCCCGCTAAACCACTGCGAAATCTTAATATATACGTATATATATGTGGAAAAGGTACAGACAGCAATATCCAGGTGAAGAGCCTATGGATTGATCAACGAGGTCCTTAAAACCGTGCAAAGTGGAGTGGAGTGGAGTAGATTAAGCAAAAAGGCAAACCCTGGCTACATACGCCGGGATTCATGACAGCAGGACGAAGAATAAGAGGATATCTCGAACACTAAATTATACAAACACTTAAATAATCAAAAAAATGATTTCATGAAACCATGGTTACCAATGCGAATCACAAATTAATTAATTTGCCAGTTAAATTATTTTAAGAGTTCATTATTTTATTCATTCCACTACAAAACCAAATAACGGTGAAGTGATCATTTGGTTTAACGTTTTCCATTTAACTGGAAATAAGTAATCAGTAGTAATTTAAATAGTGAAAATTAAGATTATCCTGTTTCATAACACAAAAGTTCCGATCAATCTCATTATACATTCAGCAAATAAATTAAGTTTTTAATTTTTAATTTAAATAATTTTGTATCATGATTAATAATTTATCAGTTTGGGTTTATTAATTAAGGGTGTCATGGCGGATTCTGACAGCGTTTGGATTTTATACTATGATTGTGATTTTGTTTTTTATTAGTATCATTTTTTTTTCAGCTTCACGTTGTATCCCGCACACAGCAGGGTAGGCAGAGGGAACCTAGTGTTAAGACACTCCGTTCCCCACTTTCTGCCGAATTCTGGAGGCATTGCGTGTTGAGTGGTATAACTCAACGCCGCGCTTAGCCTCGACAACAGAGCGAAGAAATGGAAATATAAATTTAAGTAAATATTTCATCTCTTCGGGTGGGGATCGAACCCACAAGCAGTCGGTTTTACAGTCACACTTCATGCCGCTGCGCCACGACTTGCCTCTGTCTTATATTAATAGGAAAGATTATATCAAAATTATTTTCATTTCTCATCCTAAGATCGAAGCGCGGCGTTGGGTTCCGCCACTCAATACGCTATGTAATCAGGCTAAAATCGAGAGGAAGAGTTCTGTAATATATACCAAGCTATGCGAAAATGAGCGTAATGCTAAAAAAATGGCAAATTCTGATTTTGAACCCAAATGAAATAAACGTAATAATAACTGAAGTTCTAATTATATGATTTTTCAAATACCGTTCTTGATATCATCGTAAGGCTTTAATATTAAATTTATTAACTCTACATTTTTGAGATCCCAAATAATGGCTAATGCTAATGGTATTGAAGCTGTTATGATGTAATTGGCTCGGGATTGGCAAGGGATCAACCGATCGCTATGGTTGTGTGTTCCATTTTTATTTTTTTAACAATCAAAATAAAGATTGTTTTTTATAAACCTTAATGTACTTAAGAGTTCAGTGCCATCCAAATTAAAATTTAAAAAATAATAGTTTAAAATGTTGAATTAATCAATTAATAATTAATGACAAAATCAATTATTAGTTACTTAAATTGACTTGTGTTAAGTTCATATATATAGTTTATATATTTTCAAGCAAAGAAAATACCACTCTTGCACTAACAAAAAACATATTTTAAAATAAATTTACATATAACTAGAAAAAATAATATCTGATATAATCTACTTCAAGAATGAATTTAACTAAAGTAAAACAAGATAATCTTAATTATTCTCCTAGTGTATCAGCTCATAGTAAGTATTGAAATCTTGTGAAACAATTTACGTCAAGTAAATTGTAGATTATGCGGCCTTGAGTACTGCCACTCAACACGCAATACGTCCAGAATTCGGCAGAAAGTGGGGAACGGAGAGTCTTAACACTAGGTTCCCTCTGACTACCCTGCTGTGTGCGGGATACGGCGTGAAGCTGAATTTTAAAATATAGTAAATTTAGTTATTCAACACGCATACTTACGTCAAACATATATCATAGAGACAGTATATGACTGTATGGTCGTGGGTTCGATCCCCACTCAAGGGAAGAAATATTTTTATTTCCTCGTTCTCGTAGGATAGAGCGTGTTGTTAGGGTTATTTATGTTATAGCTTAAAATGGAGAACAGATAGTCTGGGCAATAGGTTTCTTCTGCCTATCATTCTACGAGTAGTATGTACTAATATTTAGGTACACACACATGGACTTTGTTTAAATTTGTTGGTGTTAACTAGAAAAATTAAAAGCTATTGATAAGTCACTAGTTTTTTACATTTTTACAAGTGTTATTCCACACTTAGTAAAGAAAATCTTATACGCCTACAACATAAATAAGTTATAACAAGCATATAAGAAGTTAGACGTAGTTCGATGAGAACGTATGGCTTATGGTTATAGTCTTCCTAAGACACGGGGTTTCAAATTCCGCTACGTTCAAATTTTTACACGCGTTCCTTAATAAATAATTTTCTTATTTTGAATTTTTTTAAAGTGTTATTCCACACTTACGAAAGAAAAATACTTACTTATTTAGAAAACTTATAAAAATTTTAACTTAGCGGGACTCGAACCCGCGCCTCCTGGAAATCGACCAGGCGGTCTGACCACTAAGCTCTCTAGATTTTTGCAAATTTCCGCTACCCTAAGACAATTACTAAGAATTATCGTCTAGCAAAAGAGAATGCTGTTTATTTAATATTTTTACCATTTTTTAAAGTGTTATTCCACACTTATTTAGAAACGTACCGCATAATATTTTGAACGTAGCGGGAAATCAATCAGGTGCTCTGACCACTAAGCCATATGTTCTTATTAAGCTACGTCGAATTTTTTTTAAAAGTTGCATAAAGTAGACTGTAATTGTGGTTTATGCAGTACCAGATAAAGAGAAGCGTTGGTCGGAAGCGTCAATGAACATATCTCCGATATCAAAAACAGGTTATATATTGAAGTTACCAGTGTGTCAATATACAAAAGAGAAACTCGATCATTAAATTACATTCTATACACCTCAAATCCTCTTAAGAGAGAATCGATATTTTACGTAGAGTAATGTAATTATACCAGAAGTCCATAAATGATTGCGAATATATATATATATATATATATATACATAAAGTTTAAAATTTTATTGGATATTTTCATGAAGCTTTTCTTTTTCAATGATTAATACTGTAAAAGTAACAAATGTTGTACAACTAAGCCAAATCTTTCCAAAAAAATGTGTCAAAAGAAATACAAATTCGGATAAGCATGAGTTTGGCTCGCCCACCGAGGGTTCCGTACAAAAATTGAAGGTCTCAAGTATTTTCTAAAATTCAGGCTTAGAGCCCTTACATTTGATACTTTACTTACTTACATTTGATACTTTACTTGAACTAGCGGCCTTAATACTACATTTTTCCTCTTCTAAGGCTAATATTTTTTAGGATTTAGTCGCAATTGTTATGTTTTTAGATTTTTTCCGAATCGAGTACTATCTGTGATAGATACTGGAGCCAAATCTCATAATTCTAGGTTATTTCATATTTTTAGCTTTTAATTTTGATTCCTGTTCTTGTGCCGAAATACTTGTTTTTTTTAGTATTTAACCTCAAGTTTTCAGATTTTTTTCTAAACTAGTGCTTTTTTTAAAGGCTAGCTGCCAAATTTCATAATTCTATGTCACCCGGAAGTACCTTATTAATTTTGATAGTGTAGAAATACGCGTTTTTTGCTATATAAACGGCGATTACTTTTTTTTAAATAAATGCAGAAATACGTTTTTTTCCAGGAAATGATGGGGCCGTAGATCTGAGGATATGGTTTGAATTTCGACTTGATATCTCCAAGTTCCTGAGATAATGGCTCTTGACTGATAGAGAGACGGACAACACACTACTGGTGCCTTTTTTCCTAAAAAGCTACGGAACTAATGATATTTGATCATGTTTCGATTTATTGTATAAATAATGTTAAAATATTGTTTTTTTCTTTATTATATTTGGTGCCGAATGTATTCAAAAAAATATATACTTTATTCCGTACACAGCAGGGTAACCTAATAGTAAAACACGTTCCCCATTGTCCGAAATATGGAGGCATTACGTATTGAGTGGCGGTACTCAACGCCACGCTTTGCCTCCAGAGCGAAGAGATGACAATATACATTTAAATAAATATTTCATATCCTCGAGTGGGGATCGAACGCACAACCAGTCGCGTTGACATGTGTGCCCTGACGCCGTACTTTACGTCTTACGTACACACTTGTGTGCCCTTACGCCACGAATGTTGATGTATATTTTATATTTAATATTAAAAAATGAAAATATTTTCTTGCTGTTCGAACAATAAAGATTGGACGTAAAAGTATTAACAAGTTATGCTAAAATTAACTTTAGATAACTTAATTTTTCTTCAGGTCAAAATACTTCGGGGAAAGCACTTATTTTGTTAGTACTTTTAGAAACTTCTCTTTGAGAATAATGTTAAAGTATATTTAACACATTTTCTTTAATTAAGTGTAAAGTAAATGAAATAGCTTTTTAGCTGCCAACTCATTTTCATATTATAAAAAAGATGCTTTATATTAAATACAGGGACTGAGATTTAGTGTGTCACATAGTGCTTATCTAACATATGAAATTCTATATTTGGATAAGCGCAAATACCAGTTTTTTATATCTAATAACGATAAAGAAAAATTCAAGACAAATCACTTATTATTTTGTTATACCTTAAATAAATTTAAATTCAAATTTAAAATTAGATGTTATAATATAGAATAAAAGAATTCTTCTTTCTATAGAGTTTGAATCTACAAGTACTGACAACGAATTTTTCAACAACTCAGCCACAGCGATGTTAATTACAACTTAAGAAAAGAAATATTCGTCTATTATGAACGTTTGCATTGTGTAGAATTGTAGTCTTGCAATTTAAATGCTGCTTACTGAGAGAAGTTACTCTTCTAAGACATTTTTTTATACAAGCTTCGTAAATGATGTTTTATATTCTACGCCGCCACCTGGACAATGATAAAAACCATACGTCGGCTCGACGTGCTCATGTTTAACTGATCATATTTTGGATTACGTATAGACTACGTTTATGAGTGTGATATTATATCTTAAAATGTGCGTTAATAGACTATATAAACGAAAAATATTACAGTTTGTTTATTTTTTATAATAGAAAAATTATAGTAACAAAACCGTGTAATTTTTACTTTATAAAATTTTAACATTTAGTAATCTCTCCTTCAGTTTCATATTTTAATATGTAAAGTTTTCAAAATATTTTTTTTATTATCTCTATGATGTAAAAAATCTAAATTTAAAGACAGTTTTTTTTATGGAAAAGGACAAGGCAAACGAGCGTTCGGGTCACCTGATGGTAAGTTATTACCGCCGCCCACGGCCCCATACAACCCCAGAGGAGCTACAGGTGCGTTGCCGGTCTTTAAGGTGGAAATAGACGCGCTTTTCAACGACGACAATATAACTCGACATACTTGACGAAGCACTTTTAGGTATTTCAGTTAAATTTTTTCATATATATTTTTTTTTATGTTCAAGGATTTCACCACTGGTGAAGCACTCAAACTATAGTGTTCGGCATTAGTGTGTACTTCAATCTTTTAGTAAATTGCCTTCATTTTCTGTTTTATGCATACAACCAAATGATTTCTGCATAGTATACACAAATTCTTGACGAAATTGCCTTATTTATTGTGGTCCTTAACATGTATAGAAAGTGATAAAAAATATGTACATTTATTTTCAAGAAGTGCAAGTAATACTTTATTATTTTCCCAAAAATGTAACCGGCTGCGTCGTAATACGTCGCTTGTAAACCGAAAATACTTACGATAGTGGTGCAGTTACAGAAGCGACGTGGGTGTATATTGCAAGCTCTTATGGTTAACTGAGTTCACAAGAATAGTCCGTTTGGTGATGTAAAAAAACCATGGAATTATATTGATGCTTCAAAATTTATAACGTCGATTCGACGTAGGTTATCTATTTACAATTAATTTCTTACATTTTTTTCAGCTTCAGTATTCCGATGAGCAGGGTATACAGGGGGAGCCTAGTGTTAGTCAAAACACCACACTTACCGCCGAATTCTGGAGGCACTGTGTGTTGAGTGGCTGAAATCAACGCCGCGTTTTTGTCTCGACACTAAAGCGAAAATATCAAAATATTAAACATTTCAGTTCCTCGAGTGGGAATCGAACCCAGAACCTGTCGCGTTTACAGTGAACTTATGCCTCCGCTTATGACTGGCCTAAATATTGGATTGAGCTTGAGCTCGTAATTTTTTTCCTCAACATATTATTTATTTATTTTATTTTATTTTAATTTATTTAATTAAGACTTGGAAAAAAAAAATACTAGTACTAGTACTTTTTCCAGAAGTCATTTTTAAAGCTACTAATGTTAGAAAGAATAATTTTTGAAAGTTTCATAGGCGCAGTGCAATGGCAACATGCAAAAAGTAAAATATTATGAGAATTAACTACATTAAAATCGATTTTTTAATATATTTATATAAGATAATGATAATAATCAGACAATGTTTATTAAGTACAAATATTTTGATAAAGTAAAGCTATCCTAGCAAAGACCGTGAATTGGCGAATGTACTTGGGCGGTAGTTAATATTAATTTTCACATGCTGTGGAAAGACAAAAACAATTTTCGCAAGTATTTTTTTTATACTTTCCATTTTAAGAACTACAAACGCACACTACATAAAGAATTTTTACTGACCAAATGCAACTACTTCAGTGAGCTACTACAAATAAGAAAAATTGTTACCAGGTTTTATCGTGCGGTAAATCGCCGATCCGTTGCAAAGCCGCCGACAGATTAATCTTAGTTCACCATCACAGAAAATCCTTTAGCTTTTTACTATTAGCGTTATATGTCGGTTGCCTAAAATAATGTTGCCTATAGATTGAAATCATTGGCACTAACAGTGGGGGAAAGGATTTGGAGACTGTTAGGTATGTTTGACGTTTGCTAGGAATTCGCAATTATCGTATAGGGCTGTGTGATCTGAGGAATGTTGTTAATTCAATTTAAATCATAATATTATTGATCTGATCGTAATAAATAAGGAGTTGTCCAGAATATTTTTTGAATTAAATTGTAAATTTTATCAAAAATATTTTCCTTTAAAATCGATAAAGAAAAAAAAATATTAACAATAATTATTTAATAATTTTTTAAAGTGTTAATCCAGACTTAGGAAAGAAATATACTTATTTAGAAAATGCATAAAAATTTTAATGTAGCGGGACTCGAACCCACGCCTTTTGGAAACCGACGAGGACCGACTGATCTTGTTTTTTTATACGTAAATTTTTATACGTTTTCCAAATAAGTATATTAACAATAATTTAGGATAAAAATATTCTGTGACTGCAACATAAAATAAGCTCCATCTGAATATTGATTGTTATATTCCACTAATTGTAGTAAAAAAAACTAAGAAAGAAAAAAAAAGAAAGAGACATTCTACAAAGAATTTCAGGCCTTCAAATAAATTTTCCATAAAATACCCATTACCTTTAAAATCTAAATCTACTTAGAATAGCAATAAACGAGGAAATGGACCACGCTTTCGTCTTTAAATCGAGCATGAAGCCGGACCTGCACGTGACGGTACTTTTTTATATTCTTCTGTTTTCCTCGCGCTAACTGACATATAATTGAAAATATACGACCGCTATTACGTTTCATATTTTGTTTTATATAGGAAAAGTGGAGAAAATATCTAATGACTAACAAATCTAATTTATTCATCAGAAATATAACACAATTTATCTAACTTTACATACATATAAGTATCAAAGAATTATAGACGAAATTGTATTTACGCCGTTTTGCTTAGTTAATTTCTCTATTTCCCCATTTCTAGAAAAAAAATTGTGATTAAAAAAAAGTAGCGTAAAAAAGTAGTGACAAAATGTCTTTCATAGTATGCAGAAACTATTGAAGATGGAACAAAAAAATGCTCGATAAAATTAAATAGCATATGCTACTATTATAATTTTAACAATACTACTGCTTTTTTACAGGTGCCAAATATAATCAGAGCATGTTATATCTGCACTATAAAGGAAATCAAATGTATAGAGTATTTCCAGTTGACCTAGAATTATGAAAATGACAGCTATCATCTAGCCTTAAATAGCAAAAAACGCGTATTACGACACTGTAAGGACAATCAAGCCCCGGAGGGCATGTATTAAGAGGTTGATGACAGTGAACGAGACGAAACAGGCATGCACCTTAGCGTTAGGCGCTACGTTCTCTGACTACCCCGCTAGGGATCCCTAGCGGGATTAGATTAGATTAGATAGATTAAAGACAATCAAAACTTCTGGTTGACCTAGAATTATGAAATTTGGCAGCTAGCATCTACAGGTAGTACTAGTTTAGAAAAAAATGTGAAAACTATAAATTTGTAGTTAAAAGCTAAAACATAATAGCCATAAAAGTGGGGTAATATTTGATATTAAAGGTGGTAGTTTAAGTAAGGTATTAAATGAAAGGGCTCTGGCTAATTTAAGCGTGAATTTCAGAAAAAGCGCGAGACCTCCAATTTTGTACGGTACGGAATCCTCGGTGGGAGAGCCTGACACGTGACTGTCCGGTTTCTTGTCTTCAAACAGTCGGCGTCTATTCGGCAGCGTCGTATCACGTTTTAGAAAGATACATATACATATATCCATATATAGAATATGCATAATGAATTAATTACAGAATCAACAATCGAGGTATATATCGTAACCAAACATTTACGTTTTATATTATATGTTTGTATTCATTATAAATAAATAATATAACAAAATGGAGAGCTATTTGGGAGTTGAAATAATTTTAATAATTAAATTTCATGTGTTTCTCGTTATTCTACGTGTTTACATAGGAGGAACATTCAAGTCGCTATCGCCGTGCAGTTAAAACTATTTTCATAATATGAACGTTTAGTTTGCAAACAGAAAAATAAAGAATGCATACACATCCTATTATTACGATTTTTCTCTTCCACGCCTTAAGTATGTTACACATACCTCAAAAATATGAACAAAAAAACTTTCTGCCAAAATGTAAATCACAAATATAATATTCTTTAAATATTACTTAAATTAATTTAAATTAGCCTCACGCTATATCCCGCACTCAGCAGGGTAGGCAGAGGGAACCTAGTGTTAAGACACTCCGTTCCTCACTTTCTTTCGTTTCGTTCCCAATTCTGGAGGCATTGTACGTTGAGTGGCAGAACTCAACGCCGCGCTTAGCTTAGCCTCGACACCAGAGCGAAGAAATAGAAATATAAATTTAAGTAAATATGTCATCTCCTCGAGTGGGGATCGAATCTACAACCAGTCGGTTTTACAGTCACACTTCGTGCCGCTGCGCCATTACTGGCCTCTTTTTAAAATATACAATATTTTAAAAATATCGTTGAGCAATATATTGCTTCTATTACGATAGAAGTCCCTATTATTACTAAATGTATAGGAATATACCACGATAAAAAGGTTGGTCAAAGGCAGACCTTGATTTGAAATCTTTAATATTGAAGATTGCTTCAGATGAATTTCAAAATCTACCTTTGTGCTACAACGGTGAAAGCTGAAACAAAAGAAAGGATAATAAATAGGCAATTGAATATTAGTCTTAACATTTGCAAAATATAAGGTATATCTAATAAGAAAATTGCAATATTTGCTTCGAATGTTGCTTTTCAGTTTTAAATAGTAGGTATCTGTCTATGGTATTGTATGTAGAGTTGTGTCTTGTGTTTGTGTCTTGTGATCTCAATACGTCATTTTCTACTTTCCGTTTTGATATGGGACATTGCGTGTTAAATGGTAACGCTCAATGCTGTTTTTTGTCATATCAGAGTGTAAAAATTAATATATTAAATTCCTTAGAGTGAGGTGAGGTCCTTAGAGTGACCAAAACCATTGAGCTTCTGGTATACCCTAGAGCCATTCGAATCTTTGGGAACCCAATGATCGTGCAGGTCTTGACACATTGAAAAGAAATGACTCCTCGCTGAGCGTTCTCTACCCCATTTATCTTGGAGAGTGTTCTGGAGAGCTGTTTGAACTGTTACCTTCCGCCGAATTTTCTAACCGCGCAGTATATCACAAATACAAGTACCATCCACACCATCTGTACACGTGGCACTTCACTACTTGGCGGTGTCGTAGGAACTTCCTTCCACGCGCACCATAACTGTGGAATGCTCTATCTGCAGCAGGGTTTCCAGGTCGATATGATTTGAGTACCTTGAAAAAGCGTGTCTATGTACACTTTAAACGCCATGTGCATTGTCAGCCATTGGTGTAGCTCCTCCGGTGTTACACGGAGTCGTGGGCGGCGGTGGTCACTTACCGTACCTTAGTTTGTTTTGTCTTTTTCCATTAAAAAGACAGCCATTCTCCTTCTGTGCCACGATGGCCTCAAAAAGTCGGCAATAAAGTTGTAATACAGAAATGTACCTAAGCTCGTACAAACCTAACCCCGTTAAGGCTAAAACACAGAATAATAAATCACTATACCTACTACTCTTTCCGTGAGCATGAGTAATTGTGACCATTCGCCACGTACATCTCGCACATAAATCTGCAATCTTCATATGCAATGGCCGCTATTATTTAGGCACGTTCGTGGTACTGTATTTCACTTACATAATGTAAATATACTCTGTTAGAATGTAATTATTTTGTATTTAAGATTGAAATACGAGTAAAGAAGAAATCATGACCAAATAAGTGTATTTATTGCCTGCAAAAATAACATGGCTCTGGGTTCGATTCCCTCTCCAGAAAATGAAATATTTAGCCTATTTTACTCCTTGGAGACAGCTATCCAAATACAAATTGAACAATTAATCTGACATGGCGCAACCTCGTTTAACACCCAATTGAATGTCAAACCAAGTCGACATGCCACTCCTACGCACGCAGGCTGAGTGATCTATGTAAAAAGATTAAAGCCCTTCAGCGAGGGTCCGCTCACATTGTACAGGGGTAGTATCTCCCATAATTTCGTTCGTACAAGTCTGTCAAATGGCTTTTCCAAGACCACAAAAGTACAGAAAACTTTTTGGTTAACGGCGAAAAATTTTTCTGTAATGATGCGGAGGGAAAAGATCTGATCCATACACCCACTTCCAGGTCTATAGCCTTGGGCCTCCCACAACAGCTTTTTAGATTCCTCTTGCTTATATATTATCTGATAAATTTACTATGTTAGGGCTTTTCACAAAATTTACTTTGAAAACAATGTAGAAGTATATTCAACACATTTTCTTTAATTAAGTGTAAATTAAATGAAATTTATTTTTCAGCTGTCGACTCATTTTCATATTACAAAGAAATATGTTTTATATTAAATACAGAGCCTGAGATTTAGTGTGTCACATAGTGCTTATACTAACATATAAATTCTTTATTTGGATAAGCGCAAATACCAGTTTTTTATACTTAATAACGAAAAAGAGGTTTTCGTGTGTTCTCCATACAACGTGACATTGGCGAAATGATTAGTGCTCAACTGGCACGCTCGAAGTGCCATAAAGGAAGAACTGAACTGAACTGAAAAAGAGATTATTATACATAAATTACTAACTATTTTACTATATCTTTATGAATTCTTTAAACTACATCGATGATAAAAAGTTATATTATAGAATAAGAACACTTTCTAGTAGAGTTTGAACTGAATCCACAACCACTGCTAAACAAAGTCTTAACAACTGCGCCACAATGATGTTAATTACAACTTAACAAAAGAAATATTTGTCTATTATGAACGTTCGTATTGTGTAGGATGTAGTCTTGCAATTCAAATGCTGCCCTCAGAGAGTAGTTACTCTCGTAAGACATTTTTTTATACAAGCTTCATAAATGATGTTTCTATTGTAAGAAAATTAACAATTTTACTATATTTTCATACCGGGCCGCCACTTGGACAATGATATGATGAAAACTTTTAATTTATTTGCAGGGAATTTTCATTAATATGTTATTTTATTGGTAACTTTTGAGTTATATACTCTTGTATATTGAAGTATAATATTTTGCGACTTATAAGTCGTTGTCAATTCATGCTAAAATTTTAATCAAAATTTATATAAAATCTTAATGATAACCGTGATTTAATATAAATTAGGTAAGGTTAGGTTGGTTGTTTTGTAATTCGAGTGTTAGATTTGTAGGGAAAGTAAATAAATCATTCAACACAGTTTAGTTTACGTCTGAGACTAGCATATTTAAGTAAAACCCAAAGGTCATTGTTTATTTTCAAAGAATTTTTAACAACAAAAAAAAATATATATGTATTAGTTACTGGAAATTTTGTACATTTGCTAAATATATCTAATTTCAAAATATGCTGTATTGTTAGTACATATTAAAAGGAAACGGATAAATTTAAAGATAAAAAAAAATAATAATAAATCAGCTTCACGCTGTATCCCGCACACTGCAGGGTAGGCAGAGGGAACGTAGTGAAAGACACTTCGTTCCCCACTTTCTGCCGAATTCCGGAGGCATTGCGTAAAATTAAATTTAAAGATATATTGCAAAATAAATTAATTTGTTTTCCTAAATTGGTTAAGTAATTAGTAAGCTCGAAAACGAAAGTATAATATATTTAACTAAAAGATAGGACGTGTCTAACTATCAGTGTCTAACAAAACAGTTGTATGTGAAAATGTTTGTATTTAAAATATAAGAGTTCCCACAGTCACGTTTGCCAAAGCTTTGAATTTGCGGAGTTAACATTTTAACCAGACTAATTGGAGTTTAATTAAAATATCATGTGACTTTTATACTATTAAAACATTGTACGTGGTGTACATAATTTTTTAGGGTTCCGTATTACAAAATGTAAAATCGTAACGCTTATAAAATCACTTTGTTGGCCGTCATTCATGATCACTTGTATCGTGATCGGGTGGAGGTATTAATTAAGCTGAAATTAATATTAAATATTAAGGTCTATGGTTTCTTAAAGCACACAAAAAATCAAGCTTCTAAGTGAACACAATCAAAAGATAAGAGCATTTATAAATCGATTTTGCTGCAATATGTATGAAAATCACCTCGTTACCTTCCCGTGGACCGTACAGTTATGAAATTTGCCTGGAGGTTAGAACTTACTACACTAATAAAGGGAAAAAACCGATAAGTGCAAAGTTATAAATTTTTGATAGAAAAAGAAAACATTACAAACTTATGTTAATTGTTTATTCTATACAACAATCCTGCAATTTGTACGGAGCCTTCGGTGACTGCGACTCGCACTTAACTAGTTATTTATATTATATTTAATATATAATATAGAATATAGAATAATTCCTTATCAATTATACAATTGTCTATATGATATCCTTGTTTTTATCCTTGAATTTAAATTCGACGAAGTTTTATAATAAAAAAAATACATTAAATATGTAGGTGAAAATGTAGGACGTTTACATTTAAGTTCTTTTTTGGAGTTTCGCACTGTATACCGCAAATATTAAGGTAGGCAGAGGGAACACGGGAACCTAGTATTGATAAGCCGTGCCCATTAACACACTTTCATTGAGCAGGCATTACATGTTGAGTGTCAATCATTCAATCATTAACACAGCGAGGAAATTAAAATATTAAATTTTTCATTTCCCCCAGTGGTAATCGAACCCGAATCCCCCGTTTTATTTTTTATAAAGCGTAAAAATGCAAACTACGCAACGGATTTAATGCGGTTTTAACTAATATACAGTACTTTAAGACGACAATTAATACTTGTAAAAATCAATACATAGTTATTGTGTTGTCAATACAGACGAAGCCGCGAGCTGTAACTATAAAAATAAGGAAAATATACTTTAATAGAATTTTACGGTTAGATTGCGTTGTTATGAAAAGTTGTACTAAAATTTCTTCAGTTTTACCTTCCTTATAAAATTTCTTTGCTTTTAAAAGTTCTGTTTAGCAGAAAGTTTAAAAATAAATTTTCATAAAGACATTGTGCATTTTGCTAACATTTAGTTTTTGCTTGATATTATCCGTCTATTCTTTATACAATAATATTAGTAGTAATATAAAGAAAAAGGAGTTAATAAAGCATTCTTAATTTTAAAACAAAACAAAGTGGTTAATTACTAGGTTATCTTTAAAACAAGAGCTTGGAAATTAGAACTAGTCTTCTTAATATAAAATGTATGCAATTTTTTTTAAATAAAATAAAAGGCCGTTGTGGAATCGATTGCCACTCGAGGGAATGAAAATATTTAAATGTTTTCGCTATAGTAGCAGGACAAAACGTGGCGTTAGGTTCTTCTTTTAAGCGTCAGTCTTAATACTAGGTTCCCTCTACTTACACGGAGCTTCACGCTATATCCTATAGCGTGAAGCTCAAAAAATATTAAAAAATATTCAACATATCTACTTTTCTTTAATCTGAACTTATCCCCCATATTTATACTAACGAGTATAACATACACTTATTATTCTCTTAACAATATAGCCAGTTATAAATAAACAAGGTTCCTACATAATGCTTGCATTAATGCTCTCACAGCCGGTAGTAGTGAAGTCCGCTTCAGGATTAAGCGCAATATACGTTAAATTACCTTTACGTCTCAGTAGTTAGCCTGAATAGCCGCATGTCGAGGAGAGCAAGTTGACTATTAATATCTTAGAGAATGTTGTAAATTTCATTCTTTAAACTTAGTTATGTTAATATATGATTAACTTATATATTACTAGTGGTTGTCCGCGATTTTGTTTACGTAGAATTTAAGATGTGAAATGGGAAATTTCGTTTTTACCGTTAAATAAAGCAGCTTCGCGCTGTATCTCGCATACAGGGTAGGCAGAAGGAAACTAGTGTTAAGAAATTTCGTTCCTCAATTCTGGAGGCATTGGATGTGTTGAGTGGCAGAATTCAACGTTTCGCTTTGCCTCGTCACTAGAGCGAAGAAATGGAAATATAAATTTAAATAAATATTCAAGTTCTTCAAATTGGTATCGAGCCCACAACTAGTTAAGTTACAGTCACATTTTTTGCTCTTACGCCAAAACTGGACTCTTTTTACCTTTTAATTGACAAATAAAACCATCGTGGCTCAGGGGCGTGTGATTCGTTGAATAAATTCATTCACACACATACATGTTTTTATAAGTCTGTTTTTTTTATTTTTAAAAGTTTTGTTGAAAATATTTAAATCTTTGAATTTTTACAAAGATTAATTAATATAAAAATAATATGTATCATATTTTTATAATGGGTAATTTAGCTTGCTATAAGCCATTTTGTTTCACTAGATTAATAAATCCGACCACAAACCGACATTTTGTTACGTAAATTCAAAAAAGATTGTCACTCGAGGTTTATTTACATTTTTATGTGCACTTAAGAATGATATATTAGTAGTACAGTGTTTTGGGTATTAATCCACATTTTCAACTTTTTCTATGTCAAAAATAAGCAATGGGGGCACCCCCAAAGTTAATGATTAAATACATTCTGAATTACTTTATAAATTCGGGTTGATTCGTGTTATTGAGTATTTATTCTGTTTAAACAGCGTTACAAATTGGCCTCCGAAAATGGCCAATTCGAATGTCAAAATGGAAATAACAGGCTTATCGTATACGTGTATCCTTTGTTCAAGTATATTTTATGAAAGAATATTCGAAAAACAAATGATATTACACGGTCTTGTTACTTGCCACAGAAGTATGGTTCATCATATTGTGTTTTTACATTTGTCATATGAGAATTCGAAAAGTTTTTTGAAAATGTTTTGAAACAGTAATAAGTTATTATTAAATGTAGGAGTGTTGGAGGCTGGTCGTGACGCAGGGATACATAGGTGTTAGGTTGTGGGTTTGAGGAAATGGGATATTAAATTTTGACAAAACGCGTCGTTAAGTTTCGATACGGAATGTCTTAAGAATTCAGCGGAAAGTGGGGAACGGAAGTGTCTTTTTGGGAACAGAGTGTTTTTTCACTAGGTTCCGAAGTTTCCTCTGCCTACCTTGCTATGTACAAGTTTGTACTGGCAGTATAGCGCGCGAAAAAAAAATAGAAAAAAAGGTAATAACTAATAGTATTTAAAAAAAGAATTGGAATATTTACTGCTTAATCATTGCCTTTTTACTCTACGAGTTGTTTCAAACTGTTAACATCGGTACAAGCAAAAGTTTAATGTTGAAAAATACGTGAAAATAACTTTAAAAAAAATACTATGCAATAAACACAACTCTACGGTAAAAGTCGAAAATGTGATGCACAACTAAGTTCAATTTATCGCTGGCCGTGCAACGGATCGCTGATTTACCGCGCGATAAAACCTGGGAGCTATTCGTTTTTTTTGGTGCTACACGCCTCATCTATCAAACAAATCGTAGAAAATATCGGGCACGGTGTGTATTTTTTTTTTCAAACAATATTTATTGTTTTTAACGTTTTTAAAGTGTTATTCCACACTAAGGAAAGATAAATAATTATTTAGGAAACGTATTTTAAATGTGAACGTAGCGGGACTCGAACCCGCGCCTCCTGGAAACCGACCAGGTGGCTTAGCACTTGTATTTTATTTGTTGGTATTTCCTTAAGTTTGTAGTGAAATTGGTGAATTAAATGTTAATTTCCTATACGTAATAACACAACATAATAGAAAAGTGAGTGATAAGAGAGATCTCGGTTGATTTTCGAAAACACAGTGTCAAAGATACTGGAGGAAAGTCACGTATAAATGTATGAAGAGGCTGATGACAGTGAACGAGGCGAAAGAAGTATGTAGAGACAGTAGCGTTTGGCGCTCCGTTCTCTCTGACTACCCCGCTTGGGATAAAGCGTGAAGTTATGTCAAGTTAAATAATAGAACAATAATTTTTATGATATTAATATTTTTGAAGTTTGTATAAGTGGTATAGAGAGGGAGATTTGTTCTCATCGTATTAAATGCTTGCATTTGTAAGCAAAGCAATTTAAAAGAAAACGATTGAATTTTTTAATGTTTGTAGGTATGCAACATTTATTTCTAATAATAGAATATATTTAAAATATGTTCTATAACTAGCCTGCTCGCCACTTCGCCAACTCGAATCACTTGCTTTGGTTTTCTAATAATAATATAATGGAAAAGTAAAGTTTCAGCTAATTCAATATAAATAGTTAACCTATAGTAATTTTATCGAATAACATTCTTTAATACGGTACTCCCTTTTATTATTTATTCATCGATTGAAATAAAACAAACAATATACTTTAAGTTTGCCAAAATATAATAGCGAAAATTGTAATTAAATCAGTAATCCCAGTTCTGAGATTAGCGTAGACAAACACACCGACAAACAGACTAAAAAAATCATTGTCTTTAATTCTATTACGTAAATAAATGCAAATAATATTTTTTTTCTGTATATACACTCCATGTACGGACACCGATCCATACGATTTTATTACAAGTATAGATTAAGATTAAACAAGATCAAGTGCATTTTACAAAACAGTAATGTATCGAGCAAATGCCAGTACCCAGCGATAGAATTAGTCACTCAAGCATAATAGATAAGTTAAGATAAGATAAGAAGTTGTTTATGGAAATATATTAATCTGTAAATAAACCTATTTACTTGAACAATGTCGAAGCTGTTTAAATGTAAATATTTATTGCACCTATAAAAGCTGGAACTTTCTAGTCAATACTTATTATTAGAAGATTGGAAACAGTTAATTTATTTCAAGAAGTATCTTTAATTAAATAATATAAATCTAATATTAATGTAACTATAATAAAATAGTAGAAAAATGTTTCTGTAAAAAAGACGATGAGTGCGATCCGTAGAAAATGAATTATTTTTATTTGGCTTCGTCATCACATCAGAGAAGCCTTCAATATCCCGTAGCGTGGTGTTGAATTCCAGCCAAAAATAATCAATCCATAATATCTCGAATTCGGGCGCAAAATGTAGAACAAATGAAATCTTGACACTAGTTTCTACCTTTCCTTGTAGGATATTGTTCGTGTAAGAAAACAAATAGAATATTTATCTATTATTTGTTTGTATATGGCTTATAAAAATATTATCTTAAAAGGGGTGGGCAAAGGGAATCTAGTGTTAAGACACTTCCGCGAGTTGCGGAAATCAACGCCGAGCTTTTGAATTCACGACGACGTGTAGTTTGTTATATTTACTAATCAATTATGCTAGATTTCCTCCGTAAGATATTGGTTCTTTATACACAAAAAAAAAACTAGTTACTTATTTTAATTTTTCTGACAATGAGTAATTGCTTTCAATAATCCTGAAACACTCAATAAGGCCATTGTTAACGATACCTTCGTCAAACAGCGTACTCAGCTGTCAGTACTGTCAATACTTATAAGATCGATACCGGTTATTTTTTCCGATAGTTATTATAATCATATTTGTACAATATACGTAATAAAATAGTGAGAGATTTAAAAGTTAATATCTAGTTAATATATTTAATATTTTAGCTTTTTACAAATAAAATAAATCAGGTTTCCGCTGTATCCCGCAAACAGGAGGGTAGGCATAGGGAACCTAGTGTTAAGACACTCCGTTTCCCACTTTCCGCCTACTTCTAGAGGCACTGCGTGAATTAGTGGCGGAACGCAATGCCGCGCTTTGCCTCAACACCAGAGCGAAGAAATGAAAATATAAATGTAAATAAATATTTCATTTCCTCGAGTGAGGATCGAACCCACAACCAATCGATTCTACAGTCACACTGTGTGCTTCTGCGCCACGACTGGCCGCAGTTATAGTACACGTACTTGTACAACATACGTGATAAAATAGTGAGAGTTTTCAAATTTAATATCTAGTATATATATTTAATATTTTAGCTTTTTACAAATAAAATAAAGAGTAAATTATCTTTACGCATTTTGCAGTGGCCAGTGTTAGTGGTAGTTAGAGTTTTTATTCTGTATAAACCAACCGGATGCGCTCTTAAAAAATTAACGTCACTTGCATATATGCTACTGCTTAATATATTGTTTTGTATTAAATAATTTAAACCTTCTCATTTTAAACAAATATAATTTCATTGACTTTAGCCCAACTATAATTTTGCTCTCTTGACGTCTTATTATAATTTCGAAAAACTATTTTATTAGTGAAACAAAAGTCCTCTTGTATTCTTTCACAAATATACAACACATATGATGAAAAAGCCTTAATACTACGAATTATTAAAACGAAGCTAGGTTTAGGCAAACTACATTGAGTTGTTTTAATCCCAGGGAGAGAAATGCTGCAGTCGTGAAATTAAGTATGTAAATTGCCCTGTTCTAAAATATAACATAAGCGACGGACATTCACAAAATTTTATAAACTAAATTCAAACTTAATATGCTTATCTATACTAATATTTAGCTTAAGTGTTTGTATGGATGGACGCTTTAAGCTCGAGAACTACTGGTTTGAATTGGAAAATTCTTTCAGTGTTCACTTATCAAGGAAGCGTAAAGGTATATATTATATCTTTTTGTTCGTTTCTGTACTCATTGCCCAAATGAAAGTGTTTATTTTAAATTAATATTTAATTACTGCAATTGGGGATCGAACCATTACCAGTCGGATTTACAGTCACACTGTTTGCCCCTGCGTCACAACTCGCTTTAATATCATAACATATACATATGTACGCAATAGTCTTTGTTCTCAAAAGTCAAATTACAAATCTGAAATTGAGAATATTACGATTATATTCCAAAATACAAAATATTAAAAATGTTTCAAATACAAGTTTTTAATTATACCAATTGCCTATCTTATTTAGATACATGAAAAAAATCATCATATAAAAGTACGTATGACATTAATATTCTAGATGATGTGGGTCTAAACAACATCTGGCATCACAATATCACACTTTTTACAGTATTTTTTGTTGACCATGAATCTGATGGCGCGACGCGACGACAGATTATTGCAAACACTTTAAATTTTATATAAAATTAGATAGATTTACGCTTTATCCCAAGGAAGGAGGGAGGGAGGAGGAGTTTGAGTGCAAATTTTAAATAATTAAAACAAAAAAACCTATATAAATACATAACTAATGTTATAAATGTGTTTAATAATTTTTTTTATTCGACTGAAAATTCGTCGGTAGGTAACAAACAGGTCCCCCGTGATAAATGCGGTAGAGAATGTACTCTACGTTATATGCGATTAAATAGCTTGAGCTAATAGTGAGGTGCACTAACCCAGAGATGAGAACAGTAGTTCATATAATCTGGACCCTATATAGTATAGAGGTCAATCTGTGTTTTGGCGTGAACTGCCGTCTCTCTCTACTGATGACCCCTACTTTCTTTGAAGTTTTTAGATTTTTGCAATACTGACAGTCACTCGAAACATTAAGGACCAATATCCTGATACTGGGCGCGGGCGCTAGGAGAGTGTTCTGAAAGACTGGCGATGCGACAAAAGTGGAAAAACGTGGTTCGTTTGCGGAAACTTGTGTTTTGAGGGGGTACACCCCATGACATGACATGACATTCTCGAGATATGCTTCAACTGAAGACCCAAGTTTATTTCGGCACTGTTCGACGTTTTCACGAGTAAGACTTGCGCAGCTGGAGTAAACAGCTTCTACTGTGCATTACAATGAATGCTAGAATCTTCTATCATATCAGTAGGGGACAGCCCACACCCTTTGGGGACGCCAGCGTACACTGGCATGTATTCCGAGTCGAAACTATCGACAGCGACCTTGATAACCCAGTGAGAACGCTGGCGACCCACTTGCAGAAACAGGTTCAATTTCCACTCGAGGAAATTAAATATTTAATATTTACATTTTCTTGCTTTCGCAACAAGGTAAATGGCGGCGTTCGCCACTCAACATGCACGTATTTCAAAATAAAAAAATGGGCTGTTATCTGATCAAATACTACAATATGACAATATATATTCTGTTACATAATCATATTGTCATTTTAGAACAATGTGTGTGTTTAGAACATATTTAATTTTCTTCACTATACACATCAAATCTTTCGTACGTATCAAGTCAGGCTATATGTAGAATACAGCAAAGTTGGAAGCGAGCTACAATGTGTTTATTGCTCATTCAGGATAACGATTCTTATAATGAAATTTTCCTTTTATAGCCCATGAATTTGAGGCAGAATGAACCTGCGAATCTCTGTTAATGGCGTGTAACCCCTTTATGTAATGTTATACGCGACGCATCCTTCTTGTAAACTGTAGACAACACTGCTCGCATAATGAAAATTCATATTCTGTTTTATAACATCGTAAATAAGATGCTTTTCAAATTTTATGATCATAATAACTAGTACCCAGTCTAACTCAGTGATGCGCTGTAAACGTGTCAAGTTCCACTTTAGGAGGGCAAATATTCAATATCTTCGATTTGTGAAAGTCCAGCGTTGAGTTCCGCCACTCAATAAGGAATACCTATAGAATTCAGCGAAAAGAGGCGAGCGGAGTGTCTCAGAGTCCTTCTACCTTGCTACATACGGAATACAGCGTGAAGCGAACAATAATAATAACTACAATACAAAAAAAATATCTAAAAAAAAAACTTAAAAACGATTAGTCCTTTATTTAACACATTAGGATACACATACTATGTTACGATAGGCGGAAATTTATAAAATACGTGATTCAGTGTCTATACACTCTATTTTGTTTTTACATGTTGGAGGTGGAACCACAATTCCTTCAGTTTATTTAACCAAATCTTGCAAAAAAAACATATTTTGAAATATACCATATTTATACATTTAAAAATAATTCTGAGTGATAAGACACCAAACGGATGTAATAATATTAAATAAAAATATAACTTCCACGAAAAGAAAAAAAAAATCATAACTCGAACGCCTCTTGAGAATCGCCTAAGCCAATTCGTCGCGCACAAACTTAATGCAAATTTAAGACATGAAATTCTCTCATTCAGATATGGACCAAATTGCCTTTCAAATAACAAAGGAGTGATCAAAATCGGATCACCTATTAAACTGTTCTGAGATAGGTAACAAACATAAAAAAACAGCCGAATTTTACAGAAGTCGATGAAGTTAATAAAGAATGAAACTTCGCCTAATGAAAGAGTGTAAAGACCCACCAAGTCTGGAGTTAATAAACTGAAGCATGTCAAAACATGTTATAAATTATTTAGACGGTCTATTCTCCGTGTTGCCCATATTAAGTTACGGGTTAAAAGATGACGAAGGTTAGACATAAAAGATGCAAGATACCACTAGCTATTATATACGTCGTGAGTGAGGAGTAATATAATGTTATTTTAAACGCATATTAGATTAGAAATTTTAAGATAAACAAATGAAATTACAAAAAAAAATCACCCTGTATCCCGTATACAGCAGGTTAGGCAGAGGGAGCCTAGTGTTAAGACACCCAGACACAACGGAATTTCGTAGTCAGTCAAAATTATCAAATGGGTAACTTTGGCACACAAAGAACAACTCTTATTAATCTACGTAACATTGGTTTATGTTTTGATTGAGTAATGAATGTAATGGATGTTATAAAATAGTCATTCCGCATGTCATGTTTTGTCTCATATTACAGAAAAAAAAATAGTCAAAATCAGTCTAGAGTGTTTGGTATTTTTATACTATATATTTTTAATCAGCATAAACAATACTTAAAAACATGTTTAGGCGAATTAAAACGAAAACAAGCCAAAATAATTTAAATAAAAACAAAATTGTAAAAACTTGAGTATTAATTGTCTATTTTTTTATTTTTTTAAATTTCAGACGGCAATTCATTTAGCATGGTTGATGTTAATGGTGCTAAAGTAACATTATGTTTGTCTAAGTTATAATTTTTTTTTATTTTTTTTTATTTGTATTTTCTTGTGAGCTTGTCTTAAGTTACTATCCTTTCTTAAAATTAACATTTATTAATTAAAATAAACATCTTAAATAAAAATAGTCAATAGTATTGTATCATATGGAAAAATTATCGAAAGTAGTTCCGAGGTCCCTCTGTCAATGTCATTCGAAGAATCAGTCACCCCAGCTTGACTGTATATATTATAATAAATTACATTAAATTACCTTCACGCTGTATCCCGCACACAGCAGGGTAGGCAGAAGGAACCTAGTGTTAAGATACTGTGTTCCCCACTTTTTACCGAATTCTGGAGGCATTGCGTTGAGTGGCAGAACTCAACGTCGCGCTTAGCCTCGTCACCAGAGAGAAGAAATGGAAATATAAATTTAAGTAAATATTTAATCTCCTCACGCTATATCCCGCACACAGCAGGGTAGGCAGAGGGAACCTAGTGTTAAGACACTCCGTTCCCCACTTTCTGCTGAATTTAGGAGGCATTGCGTGTTGAGTGGCAGAACTCAACGCCGCGCTTTGCCTTGACACCAGAGCGAAGAAATGGAAATATAAATTTAAATTTGGGATCGAACCCACAACCAGTCAGTTTTACAGTCACACTTCGTGCCACTGCGCCACGGCCGGCCTCAAGTATTATATATGCATATTAAAAAAATATATATGTTATCTCTCTATCTGTGTATGAGAACTAAAGTAAAATAAAAATTAAAACCTAATTTTGCATACAGCTTACCGACATAATTATAAACTAAAAGCAACCACTCAATTTATAAAATGCGCTTAAATATTCACCTACTTAGTTATGGGCGTAGCTCCGAATTAATTAGAGGGTTAGGTTAGGTTATCCGACCAAATTGCTATTCGCGTGTGAATTTAGTTAGTGCTAACTATGCGAGTAAATTACGAAACAAAATTAAATATGTTTTTACCAAAAAAAAAACCGGAAACTTTCACCGGATCCCATAATCCGAGCCTAACCGAACTCTCATTCTACTACCCTTGAAGTGTATCCCTTCCTATAAAAAAAGAGTCATCGGAATCGATTGCCGTGATATTGAGTTATTTATTATTTTGTCACATACTTTATGCAAATTCATATTATTATAATTTATATGATTTTCTCATGGATAACATTTTTCAAAATGAACCAATGACCACAAGGAAGGCACCAGCCCTTAAATAAAAAAAAAAATCATCAAAATCGATTCACCCATTTAAAAGTTATTAGGTAACAAACATTAACAAATACAATCGAATTGATGACCTTACGGAAGTTGGTTTAAAAAAAGAAAATTCATTTATATTTTAGGGTTTCGTACGTCAAAAGGTATAGACGAAACTCTTATAGGATCACTCTATTGTTCGTCCGTCAGTCTGGGAAGACCATCTCATTATCGTGTGGTGATATTACTCTAAAATAAAAATCTAATATTCAGATCCATGATCCCTTGAAGCACAGAAAAAACTCAAGCTTCTATGTAAAAGAAATCAAAAGATATGAGGCTGTAATATAATATGGTATGGAGTCCCAAACAGTAATCACTCAGGAAATATTTCACTATACTTAAAGTTATTTTCATTGTCAATATTGGGAAAGACGGCGTTGAGTTCTGTCACTCAACATCCAATATCTCGAGTTCAGGCGGAGAGTGGAAAACGGAGTGATGAGTCTTTGAGATTATATGAGATTATATGATGAGTCTTTGAGATTATATGAGTCTTTGAGATTATATGAGTCTTTGAGATTATATGAGAGTCTATGAGATTGATGATAAGGCTTGTAGCAAGAAATTTATAATTTATAGAAACTTCATTAAATTTTGTAGAATAACAAAAAAATATTTAAAAATAAATTGAGGTTCAAACAGAATTTATATAAAATAATTAATTATGCGTGGACCCTCGTTCCAATATCTCTGATCAAAGCTTCTATTATGATGAAATTCAAATGAACAAATTACAGTCTTCCATTTTAATGACTTGGCTTTAACGTGACTAACAATCTGGTGTGAATTGTGTGTAAGTAAAATAAATTTCTTTCTCAAGAAAAAAATAATTGAAGAAATCGTACTTACTTCAATTACTATATTTTTAAATATAATAATAAAAGCAAATACTAAATGTTATTAGCACGCATTAAACTATTTAAACGCCAACATTAAAAGAAATATATAATTAAATAAAATGTTAACCAAATTATTTACGAACTTTTTTTTCAGCTTCATTCAGCATCTAGTGTACCCTTCGAGGTACTACGTATTGAGTGGAAATTATAATATTTATAAATTATAAACTAGCGACCAGTCCGTCTCGAGGTTCTCTCAAAATTCAGTTTTGTTCTGGCGATTCTTCGAACAGCTGAACAACAATTGCCAAAAGTTTTAGGCATATACATACCCCTTTGTGATGATATCACGTTCTATAAATTAACATTCATGCATAAGCTTGCAGTTCTCTATACAATCAATAGCCTGCATGATATAGGTGTGACACTTAACTCCCATCACTTATCCGAACGCTACCAGCGATAACTCCCACTCTTCCCACAATCCAATAATAATATAAATGCAGATACGATTACTTCGTTTAAGTCCTCAGTGATTAATCATATAATCGATCAGCAATAATTTGTTACTAAGTTTAAAAGTACCATATTGTTAATCACTAATACTAATTATTATAATGTAAAATGTTTTTGTTCTCCCTTTTCTTTTCTTTTTGTAATTAAGTTTATATTTATTTTGTATCTTTAATGTTCAGTTTTTTTTAAGTTCATTGTATAAATTGAAATGGTTGTAGAGCCGGACGCAATGTACGCATGCAGTGTTTGCTTTCAAACGGCTATACATTATTGATATTATATTGTGCTTGTAAAATTGCTTAATAGCCACTAGCAAACCAAATCAAATAAATAAATAAAAATAAAAAAATATCGAAGGGCGCAGGGGCACAAAGTGCGACTTTATATGCCGCAGGTTGTGGGTTTAACTTCCACTCGAGGGAGTGATGAATGAAATATTCCCACTTCTTCGCTCTGGTGTAAAATTGGTATTTATTTGCGATATTAAGTCTAATTAGAGTATAGCCAAGCATCTCCAGAGATTCCGGAACTATCCAGAACTAGTAACAAGTAATTACATAGAGGTGAAACTAAAATGTATTTGCCGTAAGTATTATAAAAGTAGCTGTAAAATATTCTGCACGTATGTTTTTGTATTCAAATTCAATCTTTTAAATTTTCATTAGACATTGCGTTTTCGGGTCCTTAAGGAATTCTATAACATATTGTTCAACATTAATTGTACTTCTGTAACTTATGTAATAGATAATACCTCAGTGGCTACTTTTGAATCGAGTATGGACTATTTGGTAACAATAACTTCATACTAAGATGACTGTCAAGAGCATTCATTTGTAATATGCTAAGGAATTAATCCTCAGAACGGTGGGGCTTAACTGTTAGTTAACGGTATGCACTAAAGCGTGAACAATAGTCGTATGTTGAAAGTTTTACCGAGCAAGTTGCGTCGCTGCGTTAATCCAGCTTCAAAGAGAAGTTAAAAATCTTTGTCATTATATAAATGCTTATAGGTACGGAAGAACTGTTAATTAAATGAAAGTAAACAATTTGTTAAAGCCAGTTATGGCGCAAGAATATAAGCGTGTTACTGTAAACGCAACAGGTTGTGGGTTCTATTGCTTGAGGAAATTAAATATTAAATATTGACGTTGAGTTCCACCAGTCAACACGCAATGCCTCCAGAATTTAACGGAATATGGGGGGTGGAGTGTCTTAACACAAGGCTCTCCCTGCTGCATGCAGGATATAAAAAGAAACAAAAAAAATCTCTTTAAAATGTGTACCTCGTAGACAGGCCGTAGCACAATAAAAACTTCAAGCGCAAAGACAACGTTATTACGCGATCCTCCCGACGACATAGTCATAGGACATTTTTTCATTGCCTACTACAGAATACATTTGTTACAACAAATCGTTGTTTTATTCATAAATGTGACATTTCTTTGGATAAAATAAGTGAGACTTGCAAGGAAAAAAGTTTTTCTTTTGCGGCGGAGACTCGCTTTATTAAATGTAAATGTGTTTATAATGCAGTCGAGATTTATTAGATTTTTGCAAACATTGTTATTTTTAAATTACTTCTGTAAAAGGAGGAGGTTATCAATTCGACTGTATTTTTTTATGTTTGTGACCTCACATCACCTCTTGACTAGGTGAACCGATTTTAATGATTTTTTTATTTAGTTTGAAAGCTACTGCTTCCCGTGTGATCCCACTTTAATTTGGTCTATTTCAACTTACGAAAATCACGTAAGTCCTAAATTTGTACAAAGAAAAAATTTGCATTAAGAAAAAATCTTCAATTCGATTTTTTTTTGTTGGAAAAGATGCACTTCAAGGATAATTTGATATAAGTTTCTGATTATGGCCAATTTTTTTATAAAAAATTATAAATAATATTTTTAAAATTCTAAACTAACTTTTTTTTAGGTATTGTGTAATTTTCAGGTAATATACAGAAATATGTTGGTTAAATATTCCTTTATATGTGGATAATTAAGTTTGTGTGTAGCTAAAGAACGTATCATATATTATCAAACACTTTTTTAATTTAAATGAATTATAATATTTTTTTTAGTCACATCGCTGTATAGGAAGCAAAGGAAACCTTGTGCTAAGATATTCTGTATCCCTCATATTAATTCCTTTAAATGGAAATTGACCTCACAATCGTTGCTTTTACATTTCGACCCTGTACCACTGCGCTATAATGACTTTAAACTTTGTATTCAAAACAACACTTTTTTATTTTTTTAGCTTAATACTGTAATACTGTAATCGCAAACCATATGCAGGCAGACAGAGTACGTAGAAGGAACCTAATGTTAAGACATTCTGTTCGCTATTAGGATACTTCCGTACCCTACCTTCCGCCCAATTCTGGAGGCATTACTGGCGGAATTTTGCTTTGGGATCGAGCGAAGAAAATATTAAATATTCCTTAATAATGATTTCTCAATATTCATTCATCAGGTACAAAATATACAAACAAGGGAACTAACGTGTTTCACCATCATATTAAAATGTAAGGGGTAAATTTGAATATGGCTTGTCGATGTGCGTAATATGTTACTGAGTAGAGATCTCACGTGTCAAGATATATGGGAAGGGCAAAGGGGCTTGATAAGGGATTATTATAGCATTCTTGTGAAGTAACGAAATGTTGCCAGTTTATAAATTATTCACTTGGTTTTTATATTTGTCATTATATATTTGTACGTAATATTATCATTATTTTTTAGAGGTCTCTAATATGAATGATGATGATATGATGCCGATAAAGAAGTATTGTGTATACGGATATTTAACAATGTGTCTAAAATAGACGACCTAAATAAACCGAGTTTTAATATTATTTTGTTTGTTGATAAAATACTCAATCTACCCACACGAAAAATGTTTCTAGAATATTTGTATTTGGCGTTCTGACTATATACTTATTTATATTATATAGCTTCACATTGTATCCCGCAATTAGTTAAAGGAACCATTTATACATTCACTCATCCATTTTATTTTTTTATATGTTTTTTTAAAATTATTTGTTTTAGATTACAAAAATTTAAGTATGGAGTTTCAAGTATAGTAAGTAAGTATAGTAAGTATAGTAAGTATAGTAAGTATTAGTTGCATAAACTAATATATATTTTACAGGGCAAAAACGTTATCATTTCAGCTGAAATGACTCTTGCCGCAAAACTTAACCTACAAAGTTTTCCTCACTGTCAGTTCTATTAAAGTTTTTAAAAGAAGAAAATCAATTTTGAAGTTTACAACTTTTCGTGGCGGATTAAACAAACGTAGTACAGATATAAAATACTATGTTATATTTTTTAAAATGGCGACGTAGGTTATATCGTTGTTATATAAAACTATATTTTTGCATTAAAATGGCTTTACGGGCAGGCAGGCACTTGCAAAAAATATCATTATAATACTACACGAACAATAAACAATATGATCAATTTCATCTATATCACTGATAGACCATTCAAACTAGTAGACGAAGGACACTGAAATTTGGTAAGTTATTTCGAGAAGTTCCCGAAATTTCTATGAGAACGGAAGAATGAAATAGTTACAACAACGTTGTATAATACAATTGTAATGAAAAACAAGAGAAGGTTTTATATCCACTTGAACGAAATGAAATGTTTAATATTTTCATTTCTTCGCTCTCGTGTCGAGGCAATGCACGGCGCTGAATTCCGGTTTGTTCTGAAATTCGGTGGAAATTGAGAAGCAGAGTGTCTTAACACTAAGTTTTCTCTACCTACCCTGCTACGTTAAAGCTGAAATAACTATAACTATAACTAGCTGCACGCTTTATACCCAGCTTGGTAGTCAGAGAAAGCGGAGCGCCAACCTCTATGGTCTCTACAAACAGACGTCCCCCCGGAGGGCATATATGAAGAGGTCGATGACAGTGGACGAGGCGAAAGAGGTGTGTAGAGACCGTAGCGTTTAGCGCTCCGTTCTCTCTGACTACCCCGCTAAGAATAAAGCGTGAAGTTAAGTAAAGTTAAGTTAAGTTATTTATTATTATGAGTCGCTTCGTTATTATATGCATAGCAGGAGTAACCAAGATATGGACATATATGTGGATTGTTCTTCAAATTATTTGTAACCGATCTTCAATTAATAACACATAAATTGTACCATTGCTTATCTCACTATCGATAGCATAGAAAAGGAATTTTTATAAGTCGACTAAAATAAAAGTCGATTATAGATATTTACCTCTGCATATATAATATTTAATCTAATTAGAGCATCAAAATTAGTAAATAAAGAACTATAAGATGCAACCATAAAGTGAATTGTATTAGTTTCATATCAATTATTAAAAAAACAATAAAAATGTGTAACAGAAATGTATGTCTCGTATTTGTATTGCGAATAAATAAATAGCATAAATTTACAATCTCTTATATCCGAAATACATCGGTTTACTTTATAAATTGGAAGGTCTCCGCCTATATTTATTTTATTGTTTCGATAAGAAGACGTTACAGCAACAGCTGATAGGTCTCTAAAGAGCTTTCGTGCGTAACGAACAAAGGGTAATGTTTCGCGAGTCGCTTTTAATCTGTATTTTCTTGTTTATTGTACAAATAACACCGCCATGTTGTTTGTGTATTGTTAGTATTCGTTAGCCGTTCGACAATCAAAAAGTCAAAGAGAACATTTAAAATATTATTCATACGAATCTACATTCTAAAACTGACAAAACCGCGAAATATTTTTATTTAATTCAACGGTGCAGTCACAGTTTGCATAACACCATAAATATGCATGCAGTGACGAGTGCGAGGCGCGCGCACCGCTCGTACTTTTTGTAGGCAAAATGCCCGCAAAAATAACAGACGATATTAAATATATAAACAGATGAAAAACTGAAAAGATCCATGAAATACATTAAATATTTATTTATCTTTTCAGTGTCTGAACAGTTTCAGTATTTAAAATCGTGTTTTCCACTCATGAAATATTGTTACTCGATATATTTGTAATATTATAGTCGTTTATTATAGTGTTGTATATTTATTATTCACTGTCAATATTTTCACGTACATATCTCTCGCGTTGAAGCCGTCGTGGCGTAGCGGTAACGTCCGACTAAAAGTCATGATTGTAAATTCTATTCCTATGTAAATGAATGAAGTATTTTCATTTTCTTGCGCTGTTAAAGAGACAATACGTGGCGTTCCGCTGCTCAATACGTTATCCTTTGATAACTAAGCAGAAAATGGGTTATAGAGCGTCGTAACTTTTTTCCACAATATACAAAGTAAAAAGGTAGCCTTATTCCCTAAATATAAATTTTAAATGGTAGACTAGAATCCACTGCTATAATTTGTCTAACTCAATCAAATATAATACTAAAAGAGGTTAATAGTTAAAAGTTCTTCCATCTGAGAAAAAAAACTCATGAACATTGCTTAATAACAGACATCGGCATTCTTAACTTAATTTTTTCGGTATGCTAAAATGAAATTACGCGAACATACCGAGCAAAGTATACAGCTAGCTTCACTTTTCTTTCTTTTGCACCCGTCTTTTTATGCAAGTTATTTAATCACGTGAAAATGGTTGCTGGAATTTGGCATAGATAGTGTGTAATCTACTTGAGGTCAGTCGTGGCGCAATGGCGCAAAGTGTGACTGTAAAATGGACTGGTTGTGGGTTCGATCCCCACTCGAGGAGATGAAATATTTACCTAAATTTATATTTCCATTTCTTCGCTCTGGTGTCGAGGCAAAGCGCGGCATTGAGTTCTGCCCCTGAAGACGCAATGCCTCCAAAATTCGGCAGAAAGTGGGAAACGGAGTGTCTTAACACTAAGTTCCCTCTGCCTACCTTGCTGTGTGCGGGATATTGACTTTCGAAAACACAGTATCTAGTGAAGCTAATTTAATTTTTTTTAGTGTAATCTAAATTAACTTATAGTATTTTTTTTTCAGGTTTACGCTGTATCCTGTATGCAGCAGGATAGGCAAAGGGAGCCTAATGTTAAGACAATCCACTCCCCGCTTCCCGCAAAATTCTGTGGGTATTTATAACATGTTGGCGGAAATCATCGTCTTATTTTGCCTCGACACCAGAGAGTAGAAATAAAAATATTAAATATTTCATTTTCTCGAATGGAAATCGAACCTACAACACACACACGGACTGTAAACACGACAAGACTCCTATATTGTGTATAAATGTGGAATAATAATAATAAAAGCAAAGCAATTTTCCAACACATCACACATCAAAACATGAATTTATGTGACGGTGCACTCTCGGGACTATATAAAACTGTCTAACACCAGATGTTCAATTCTTGGTACAAGGCAAGGTCCAAAATTCAAGTTATATAATTTTTTTTATATATAATATGTAGCATTGTTTGATGGCAATTATATATTCTATATATATATATATATATATATATATATATATATATATATATATATATATAAACTCCACCTATAATGACCTAATCACCATTACGCTGTACACAGCGGGGTAGGCAGTGGTAACCTATTGTTAAGATGCTATGTCCCCCATTCTCCGCCGAATTCCGGAGATATTCCGTGTTGAGTGATGGAACTCACCGTCGCACTCTGCCTCATACCAGAGCGAAGAAATGAAAGAATAAATTTAAATAAATATTTCATTTCCTCGATTGGAAATCGACTTCACAACCAGTTGCGTTTATAATCACACACTTGTACCACTGCGCCACGACTTGTATGGCATAATTTAGTACAGGAAATTGTAATAATTAAACATCACAATGTTGAGTCAAAGTATGTTATTGTAAAGCCAAGTTTGTCACAGCCAGTCTTGGGAGAGACATTGTTTCTTATCAAGTTGTAGTTGAGTTGTTCCAAGGAAACAGGTATGAGCATATTCCGAGACTTGTATATAACTTAGTTATTTTAAACCAGCCTGTGCTATTTAATTGACTTTAAAAGCCTCGTGTCATCGCTTGTGTGACTTTGACGCGTAGGTTATATTAGTTCAAAAATATATTTTAATAAATCATATTATTTAAAATGAAAATATTACGCAATTTAAAACTGTCACGAAATATTTCGGTTTTGTTATCTCTATATATTATAAAATAGAAACGCTTTTTTTCTCTGTCTGGCTTTCCTAAGTCTTCTTCATAACCACCCAACGGATTTTGATGCGGTTTTCACCATTAGGTAGAGTATTTCTCAGGGAAGGTTTATATATTGGTATGGTATGATTTTAATCAAACTTGACCTAAATATGATAAATGAGTATAATGAGTAAAGTCCTGTCCGTCCGAATGGATGGATGGATGGATGGATGGACGGACGGACGGACGGATGGATGGATGGATCAAGAGAACTCTTTTAATTTTCATCTAGATAATGCTCTGATAAGTACGTACCTCTTGCTAAAGAGGTATGTTTTTTTGATACATCAATAATATCACCGAGCGCTATCACAATCAATCAATCAATCAATCAATCAATCAGTCTATCAATCAATCAATCTATCAATCTCCATCCATCCGTCCATCCCTCCATCCGTCCATCCATCCACCCAACAAACAAACAAACAAACAAACAAACAAACAAACAAATGTTCTGCTGGTGGCTCTGACTTTTTAAATATCATAGAACGACTTATATCTCTTCTCTATCTCTATATATATAGAGATAGAGAATAGAATCGCTTTTTTCTCTGTCTGGCCTTTCTAAGTTTTCTTCTTCTGAACCACCCAACGGATTTTGATGCGGTTTTCACCATTAGGTAGAGTATTTCTCAGTAAAGGTTAATGATATGTATATTTTAATGTAATTTGACCTAAATATGATAAATATATATAAAGTCCTACCCGTTGAGACACTTTCACGCATGCGCTGCTTTAATGGTAAGTCCAACATGAAAACAATATACAATAGTATTATTCTTCTTAATAAGATCTACAATGAAGTCAGCGACAGCATATTATATCTTCTAATGAGTGAGCATATTTCTGTCTAAAAATAGCAATTTCAATATATTTTTTTATTATGAGGGATGTTTGTCCAAAATGGTATCAATTCTTATCCTTTTAAATACTTTATTAATTTTCAACGTTAAACGAAAATAAAATTTGCTCTGTATACTAATTAGAAATTACGAATAATTTCAAAGAAAAACGCATTTAATTGTTGACACATCACGCCGGCTATAAACCGTAGATCTGGCTCATGTTTCATTTATCCCTTACTAATACAGCATACAAATAAATATATTAGTTACGTTCGCCATTTAATGTAGATCAAAACTGTCTTTTACTGTTTTTCATTTTAATAAGTACTTTAGAAGTTGTTATAATATCAAAAAATCTTTGCTGCGAAACGGCCCACCACGCGCCCCGCGACGTTTTGCTTATAGAAGCGCGTCACACCGCGTCCGCCTGCTGATTGTACGTATTGGATAATTGGAGTTTAATGTATTATTTCAGAGCGATATATTTAGTTTTATCTTCTTTGATTAATAGAATAGTAGGTAGTCTTTTGTTCATAATTTCTTTCGTGTAAGTTTTTTAGGATTAAGAGAATAGTAGGTAATCTTTTGTTTATCATTTCTTTCGTTTAAGTATCCTGTTGCTTATTTTGTTTACTCTTCTTCTGTTCTTTTATTATTTTCTTCACCTATTTAAACATATCCTTTTATATATATATATATATATATATATATATATATATATATATATATATATATATATATATATATATATATATATATATATATATATATATATATATATATATATATATATATATATATATATATATATATATATATATATATAGCTATAAGCTATTCGAGAACTATTCGAGAAGTTATTCCTCTCACTTCTCCAGTCGCACATTTTCCCACGAAGCGAGCAGTTTGGCGAGCGGATATACCTCTCTGGTTACACTACGCCACAACAGCGATCAACCGAAAGGAGAGTGCAAAAATAGTCTTCTTCGACGTAGCACGCGTATTCGACCGTGTCTGGCATTCGGGCCTACTTCATTAAGTGGTCAGAGCCGGCACCCCCAGCACGTCACGCATGTCTTTGCCTCCCTGCGTCAGTGACAGGACATTTTGTGTGAGAGTTGAGAGTTCGAGGTCTAGCAGCGACTCGATCGCTGCCGTTGTTCCCCAGGGCAGCATTTTATCACCTGCTCTTTACGCACTATACACTGATAACATCATAACGTCCTAGCGAGTATCACTCAACGAGAAATTTCAAAGAACTACTTCCAAGGGACTTTCTATCCTCCTCCAAATCCGACTCATGAAACCGAGGGTCTCTCCTGACCGAGTTGACCGCTTAGATGGCATTTGATAATGCTTCCAATTCCATACTGTGTCAACGTCCAGATGTCGTTCCGAGCTACTGCGGAGATGGACGAGAGAATGCTTCAATTTTGCGCATATTTTGGTGTTATCCAATAATTATAATGTATTTCAACGCAACATAGTTGGTTACGTCTTTCGTTTAAGTATTTTTGGGTAAGAGAATAATAAGTAGTTTGTTTTTTTAAGCAATTGGAACATCCTTATTGGAACTACGAAAATGTGGGTTGTATAGTTAACGCGGGCGAAGCCGCGAGCGGGTCGCTAGTTTTATTATAAGCGGAAATATTTGACGTAATACCCTAAAACCGAACATTAAAATTTATTTCAAAATATAAAAGTTTTAGTGTATGAAAAATATGAAGAGAAGTCTATTTATTACGAAAATATAAACGATTTTACTGAATACAATTGAATAGTAATACATATTGTTTCTCTCCCCATACAGTAATATACGAAACGTAAATATCTATCTTTCTATCTTAACTAACTTATATTTCACTCTCAACTTTTGTTCGCCTTGCCCGATCACACTTTTAGAAACGCTCTGGTCACGCATTCACGCATTCGCACAGCGCACAATTCCTCCAAAATTGGGTATAAATAGCTTATTGACACGTGGTTCCTTTGACATCAGTAAACTTCATGATTTGCAATTTCACGCTCAAATAAAATCTTATTGGTACAAATGAAACAATAAGAAAAAAATGGAATAGCGACGAAGGTAAATATTTATTATGCTTAAAGAAAAATCGTCCAAGAGGCATTTTATAACATTCATTAATATCAAAGATCGCCCTTTTTATTTCTGCAAATTTTTATTTAATATAGAATAAAAAGTCGGAAGATTTCTTTAAAATATAAAGATTTTTTTTATCTGTGATTATTTAGCAATTTTTATTTTCAATTAGGGTTTTTTAAATAATTAACCAAATTTTTATAGCGTAATCAGACCATGTTGTAATTTAAAAAAATAATTGATTAGATATTTAATTACGAAAATTTTTATTAATTCAATACCTTTCAAAAGTTATAAATATCTAATAATTAAGAAACATGCAGATCAGTAAACTTTATAATTTAAAAAAATAATTGATTAGATATTTAATTACGAAAATTTTTATTAATTCAATACCTTTCAAAAGTTATAAATATCTATTAATTAAGAAACATGCAGATCAGTAAACTTTATAAATTAAGTCTAATAAAGTGTAGTCCATGACGCCAGTCGTGGTGAAGGGACACCAAAAAACGTGTGACTATGAACTGGTTGTGGGTTCTATTCCCGCGCGATTTGGTGTCAAGGCAAAGGACGGCCTTGGAATTCCGCCACTCAACATACACTGCGGAGTGTCTTAACAGGCTCCGGAACTTAACGCCGCGCTTTGCCTCGACAACTGATCGAAGCAATGAATAAAAGTATAAATAAATATTTCATTTCATCGAATGGAGATCGAACCCACAACCAGTAGCGTATACAGTCACACAATAGTGCCATTGCGCCACAACTGGACTCACTCATTTCTTTAATTAATTGAACATTTAGAGTCGTCCTTGCATCTATTTAATTTAATTTAAGTACTACTTTAATTTAAGTACTACCACTAATCTACGTAACATAGGTCACTGGCCTTTTTTAAAGGTTATCGTTAATGGATGTCTTCTATCACTGAATCCATTATACGATAAATAGATCATCTTAGACAATTGTATTTCTTCTTACAAGCTTGTCTGGTACGTATTCGTTTATTCAGACTATTCAAGAACTTTTGTTTAAAAATTCAAAAAAAATTTTTGATGAAAACTGTCGAAAAATTTATTCTAGAATAATAAAAAAAATTTTTTACTGTATGATCCCGGCCTAGAGAATTGAGTTGAATTGAATTGAATTGTGGTAGAGTCACGTCGCCAGCAATGGCAACACGCATGGGCAGACTCGACCGGATCATTACCACCCCCGGCATTTAAAACCGGCGTGAAGTAGTGGCTTTATGCCACTACGTTTGGCATCAAGTAATGCCGGGCTCCGGCGTCCAACCCACCTTAAAGGTTGGCAACGCACCCGTAGCTCCTCTAGTGTTGCACAGGGCCGTGGGCGGCGGTAATCACTTACCATCAGGTGACCCGAACGCTCGTATGCCATGTCTTTTTCCATAAAAAAAATGGCTGAATATGTAAGTAACCACTTCAAAGAGAGACCGATTCTTTTCAAAATTCAATATGTATAAGTTTATACAAGAATGTGATTTTTTTATGATATTGCAATTTGGTTTTGCTTAGATGTATATTTATGTTCTTATAATTATATATGTACTTATGTATCTATATAAAATTACATACGCAAGCTCTATCACGTCCCGTCGTCACGTAATCTGTGATCTCTCAGTTTTATTCATAATTTTACCGATCAAAGTGAACGTTTAATTTTTATTTGTGTCAAATATCTTAGTGAACTATGTGCGCTTAAGTTATTTTGGACTTAAACGAGTTTTATAGAATTTTTCGTTCACAATTAAAGTTACTATAAGTGCGCTGTAATTGTTTATTAGGACACGATCGTTAGTCATATGAATAAATAAAAGAGAGCGAAGCCACGGACGGTTTGCTCGTATGAATAAGCTGATATTAAATGAAACGTTTCTGCATTGAATTGTGATTTGGGAGAGGTTCTCTGAAAGCACAGTTTTACTCCTGCGATTGCTCAAACTGGGCTGTTGGAACATTTGCTGATAGTTTCAGGCATACACATAACTCTTGGTGGATGATACCACGATCTATGTGTTCGCATCCATGCATAAGCTCGCAGTTCTCTATACAATCAAAAGGCTGCGCGTTACTAGTCATGATCGTAGGCATAAGAATAAGGGAGACGGGGCGGGTGGGCCGTGTCCACCCCAGAATAGTCTGGTGCTCATCCCTGAAATATATAGATACACACATGGACATGATGTACATAGGTTTACTATATCGCCTAACTACTACTGTTTATCAGAATGTTGCCGATAACTTGGCACTTTTCTAAGCAGAGACACCTTTTTTATACATCAGACATCCTTTACTTCAATTGTAGTAATATAATTATATACTATCTTTTATTTGAGGCCGGTCGTGGCGCAGCGGCACAAAGTGTGACTGTCAATCGACTGGTTGTGGGTTCGATCCCCACTCGAGGAGATGGAATATTTACTTAAATTTATATTTCCATTTCTTCGCTCTGGTGTCGAGGCAAAGCGCGGCGTTGAGTTCTGCCACTTAACACGTAATGCCTTCGGAATTCGGCAGAAAGTGGGGAACGGAGTGTCTTTCACTACGTTCCCTCTGCCTACCCTGCAGTATGCGGGATACAGCGTGAAGCTGATTTATTTATTTTATTATCTTTTATGTAAGCACTTCTTGTATTTGAAGCCTATGCCCACAATTAGACTTCCAAGCCTTAGTTGGTTGGTATCTTGTTAAAAGATTTTATAGAAAATAACTTACACATATTCAAATATAGAGGCTACTTGTGGCGGAAAAGGGAATGAAATATTTACTTACATTTATATTTTCGTTTCTTAGCTCTGGTGTCTAGGCTTAACGTGGCGTCGACTCATCACGCAATGTCTTCAGAACTCGGCTGAAAGTGGGAAACACTCGGTTCCCTCTACCTACCCTGTTGTGTGCGAAGTGTAGGGCTGAATAGTGTGAAGCTGATTTATTTCCTCAAATTAAGGAATATACAGTTAAAAATATATTTCTTTATTTAAATTTGCAACTAATACATATATATTTTACAGAGCAAAAACGCTACCACTTCAGCCGAAATGACTCTTGCCGCAAAACTTAACCTGCAAAATTTCCCTCATTGTCAGTTCTATTGAAGTTTTTTAAAAGAAGAAAACAAACTTTGAAGTTTACAACTTTTCGTGGAAAATTAAACTGATAGACAAAGTACGGCCGAAACTACTGCACGAAAGACATAAATTTGGTAAAACAAATATCTCGAAATTTCTATGAAAACGGAAGAAATTAAAATTATTACTTTTTATACTTACACAGACAATATTAATATAGGAATTTCCATTTTTAATATAAATATTAAAGTTTTAAGCATCTCATAAAGTACGCACTAAAACATGCAGTGACACTTTATGGGCAATATCTGAACAGAGCAACAATATTACAATATAGAGTCGATAAGTTGTTGTTAAGGACAGCATCGACATGTATTATGCTTAGGATGAAATAGTTGCAACATTGTTGTATTGTAGTGAAAAACAAGAGGCCAGTCTGGTGCAGGGGCGCTGTGGGTTCGATATCCACTCGTTGAAATTAAATGTTTAATGTTTTTATTTCTTCGTTCTGGTGTCGCGCTTCGTTCTGTCTGGAGCGCGGCGTTTCAAAGAATTTGAAAAACAAGAATCAATGGTGAGAAGAACAAAAATCTTTGGGAGAAGTTGATATATTGTGGAAAGTACGGATGTACTCGCTGAGTTCAATGACGACGTAGATAAAAAACAGTCACTACAATTAGACATCATTACAAAAACATTATATAAATAATACACAAAATATATGTATAAGAAAATTTACATCTCACTTCTTTTGTCGCTGAAGTCAACAACCGTGGCATATTATATATTGCACTTGGCTCTCATTTCGCATTTATATTTTGTATGTTTTTGTTGGGATTTAATCTAATCTTAACAGATCGTGGAAATTAGTAAGTGACATAAAAGGTATTTAAACCTATATTTGAAGTATACGTTTCGTATCTTGTATAATTAGAACAATAAAAATGTATAATTTGAATTTTTATTGCGAATAAATAAATAAATTGCATAAATTTACAATCCATACATCGATTTATTTTATAAATTGGAAGACCTACTGCCTATATTTATTTTATTGGTTCGTTAAGAAAACGTTATAGCAACAGCTAAAATAGCTTTCGTGCGTAACAAGCACAGTTTTACGAGTCACTTTTTATCTGTATTCCCTTGTTTATTGTATAAAGAACGACGCCATGCTGTTTGTATATTGTTTGTATTCGTTAGCTGTTCTGCAAATAAAAAGTCAAAGTGAACATTTAAAATATTATTCACACGAATCTACGTTCTAAAACTGGCAAAACTACGGAATATTTTTATTTAATCCAACTGCGCAGTCACAGTTTGCATAACACCATAAATTTGCATGCAGTGACGAGTGCGAGGCGCGCGCACCGCTCGTACTTTTTGTAGACAAAATGCCCGCAAAAATAATACACGATATGATATACATAAACAGATAAAAATCTGAAAAAAATCCGTGGAATAAATTAAATATTTATTTATCTTTTCAATATTTGAATAGTTTCAGTATTTATAATTGTGCTTCAACCCTCGAAATTATATTATAATTGTGTGTTATAGTATAGTATATTTATAATTTGCTGTGAATTTTATCACTTACATATCTCTCGCATTGAAGCCATGGTGGCGTAGCGGTAGCTTTTCACTAAAGGTTACGTTTGTAAATTTTATTTACAATCGAAGTCTTTAGTCGATCGATTAATAAAATATTTTCATTTTCCAGTTCTGTTAACAAGACAAAACGTGGCGTTCCACTGCTCAATAGGCTATCCTTTGATAACTACGCAGAAAATGGGGTATAAATCATCGTAACACTAAATTCCATATATAGTACTACTAGCACTCTATATTCGTGAAACAGCGTATATATAACTAACAATATTTTTTCCCCATATACCAAGTAAAGGCAGCCTAATTTTCCAAATATACGTTTTAAGTGGTAGACTATGCAACCCAATGCTATCACTTGTGTGACAATACGTGGGGTTATATCAAATAGAATACTAAAAGTAATCAAAATTTAAAAGTCCTTCCATCTGAGAAAAAAAAACTCATGATCATTGCTTAATAACAGACATTCATTCTTAACTTTTTCCGGTATGCTAAAATGAAATTACTATATATGTATATGTCTATATACATATATCTTTCATGTTACAGTTTCGTTAGACACACACACGCATGGCACGCTGTCGATGCGAAACTATTTAGTTAATAGAAGTGGAAGATAGCGCATGAGGAGCCCCACCCGTGAACCACGCTGATATATGTAAACATATCCAGTTAAAACCATTCATTCGGTGCACGGAAAGAACTGATGGGACGTTGTTGAACGGAAACCTTGCTGTAAGAGTACCGCGTTATAGGAGGGCTGTCGCAATTTCAGCTCCGCGTTATATGGAAACCGCGTTCTGAGAGTACCGCGTTATAGGAGGGTTGACTGTAAATATAATCACGTGAAAATGGTTGTCGGATTTAGCATAGATAGTGTAATCGAAGGAACTTTTAGGATTGTTTATTTTTATGTAGTTTCACGCTATATCCCGTATGTAGCAGGGTAGGCAAAGAAGGAGTCTAGTGTGGAATAATAAATAAAAGCAATGGAATTTTCCAACACATCGCACATCAAAACATAAATTTGTGTGACGGTGCACTCTCGGGACTACATAAAACTGTCTAACACCAGAAGTTTAATTCTTGACACTACGAAATTTCAAGCCACATTAAATTTTTTATATGTAATATGTAGCACAATTAAATATATATTGTAATGTGTAAAATTGGTAAATATACATATATAAACATTCGCTTAGCATTAGATATAAGTAAAATTTTGTAAAATAATGTAAAATAAAAAATACGATAATGTAATTAATATATATGATAAGGAAATTAGATGTAAATAATAAACTTAAAAAGGGTACGGACCAAGTGTCTGTAGTGTTAAGAAATATTAATAATAATAATAAGAAAAATATGTAGCATTGTTTAATAACAATTATCTATTCTATACATTTTGTAAAATATTGCAATAGTTGCTGATGTATATTTTATATTCATAATTTAAACGAAATTGTTCCCTCCCAGGGTAGGCTTCCCTCTGCCTGTGTGCGGGATGCAGCGTGAAGCTGAATTAATAAGCGAAATTTATTGCAACTAAACACTATTATTTTTCTTTTAAAAGAAAATAACTAACATTTTGTTATATAGCGCTCGGTGTCACAGGCGGAAAACTTATTTAATATTATAATATGTCCGTCTGATAGGCGGCCGAGCGCCACAAAATGCTGACAAAGGAGAGATCGGGTGAACCGCGCCGGTGGGGAAGGAATTGCTTCTGTTCCCACTCTTATTATTCCAGCGTGGAGTAATTAAGTCGTAGGTTAAGTTAGATTAATTTTAGTTTACTGTTTTTCTAACATTAAAGACAGTAAGTAGTCTTAGATATCGTTTAGTTTTAGATTTAATTTGTATTTTAATTTAAAATTTTATTAATATGAGTTTACGTATAAAAATCGTATTTTCTTAATCCTCCAATAACAGCCTACGTAACTATTTTGAAAATAAAATATATTTATTTAACCTACTATGAAATAAACAGCTTTACGCTGCTATCCAGTACACATAGAGGTAGGTGGGGGTAACCTAATGTTAAGACACTCCGTTCTCCATTTTCCGTTGATTTCTGCAGGTATTGCGTGTTGAGTGATGGAACTCACCGCCGCACTATGCCTTGACATCGCTCTCTTTCTTACAGTTATATTAATACATTTTTGAATAGTTTGGACAACATTTTGATGATTTACAAGCGGAAAAGTACTTAAAGTTTTGTGCAATACATGCTTTCACACCTCTTATAACAAATGTTGATAGCATTCTATGATTACTTATGATAATAATCGGTTCGCAAAGTTTTGAACATAAGATTTGCTCCACAAGCAAGATCCTCATTTATAATGCCGATAGTACGAGACAAATTTGTTAATGGCGTTGTAACATAAATTTGTAAATCATAGGCATAAAGGTAGTAGAGAGAAGATATTTGGGGATAAATTGTATTGATGAAAACTGAAAACAGGAGTGTAGACAGCACCTTGTGGAACACCAGCAGCAGTAAAAGACCAATCAGAAAATGAGTCTTCTGTACGTATACGTCGCACATGTAACTAAGAAACTAATCTACCACATCAGGAGATACAGGAAGATAAATATGGCTAGCAAGATATCGTAGTCCACTGTATTTAAAGCGTTGCTCAAATTCAACACCACATAGCAGTGACCATCCGATCATCCATGACATTTCTAATGTCATCTGTTATTTTGACGAGGGCAGTTGTTGCACCAAAACGGAAACCGGATTGGAATTTATTTATTAAGTTATGGTTAAATAGGAACATGCTGAATTGCTGAGAAACAAATTGTTCTAGCACTTTAGACAGATAAGGAAGTATAGACATCGGGCGGTATTCGGAGAAGGAGGACGGGTTGAAATAACGTAGTGTGAAATATTGGTAGTAATTAAGGACACTCATTATATACCTGGATATTTCTAAGGCATTCGATACAGTTTCTCTACCTTACCTCCACGATAAAATGGTAAATATGAGTATTAAACATGTTGCATTGGATATCTTCAAAGCTATCTCGCCGACAGAATATAAACGGTTACAAGAAATGGTAATATCAGTGATGAGTCAAATCTCTCGTACGAAGTACCACAGGGCAGTGTATTGGGACCAAATAACTGTCTTGTGTATATCTTACAAATTATGTTATTATTAATTAATTGAAACAAATTTTTCTAAGTTACCGTACGTAGCTTAGAAAAATAAGCACTACTAAAACAATTTACAAAACCATATTATAAGTCCAAAAACTATATGAATGTATGTAGTATGAAGTGCTACCATAGAGAGTCTTATAAAAACATTTAATGTAGCAATAATACCGCGGAATGAAAACAAGCCCCGTCGCGGAGACTGTTATCCGCAACAAGAACGCGCTAAATGTCAACACTAATCTCTTATGTGCTTTGTTTACGCAATGCTTAGCCATTGTAACTGACATCCCAAACTCCTTTTAAAATATTATTTTATAAATAATGCCTGGGCTAGTAATGTGTCTAGTGGTTAGAACCGTTTATACTTGTGAACGTAAGTAATCCAAGATCTTTTAGAGATTCAGAGGTAACAGTGTTAAGAATTATATTTATGCCATTAGAAGGTATCGCTTTAATAATATATTTGCCACCAGAAGTTGTTCTTGTGTCAGTTATCTAGATAACTGAAGCTCGACAATATGACATTGTCATAACTCGAAGCTCGTCCGAAGAAAAGCCAAGAGCGCGTCCTATCTTCCTCTTCACTATAACTGCGAACTAGTTATAATAAAAGGAAGAAAGAGTACGGGCACCGCCCCGCCCCTACACCGTGAATTCCTACCAGACTGCGGCTGCAACAGTCTTAATGAACCCTCCGGGACGTTTGTGTGTGATCAGTCTGAAGGTACTTGTTACGCTTGTTTATATTAAGATTGTATTAGAATGGTGATTCGTGATGTCGATTGATTTGTGAGATCAATATAAGTCGTTGGAACGAACGCACTACCGTAAGGCGGCCGATATGTTAAATAAACGCACGGCACACACCCCACAGTCGTGTCTCGAACCGTAGGCGGACACTACTACATACACCAGAGTTCCAGGACATAAAATAGCACCACACACCCGTAGGAGACAGGCGGACACTACTACATACACCGGAGCTGGGACATAAAATAGCATCACACACCTACTAGTCGTATACCAAGTCGTAGAAGTGGTATTCAATATATCAATGACCAACGCCATACAGGCATAGCTTACGTATCGCAAGCGTACTGCGAGACGGCATCAGCCACGACATAGTTAATGTCGCTATAACAGTTCGCATAAGCCCATCACGTCAGCTTCCACGACGTCAAGCAACATTTAATATTATAATAATGGTCGAGGATCACTCATGACCCTCAATATGTGTCGCCCCTACACATATATTGCCTTTATAAGAAATTCGATCCTAAAAGATCGTGCCATCATAGATTTCGCATTATCATATTATATTCATTATACATATAGTACGAGTCTTTATGTGCATCATATATATTAGTACCGTAGTACTTCAAAGTATGACTCGACCGCTGCCTTCCGAGCATCACCACCACCTATATAGACAGAACGACGGTCGCGACACTCGGGACGACTATACACGAATTAGTTTCCTTTAATATGGCATTAAGAACATAATATATAGTTTGTGAAAAATTTATTTCCCATTATTAGCTATGTTATTTTGCACATTGCTACACATATGTCATTCCATTTATTTATTTATTTCCAACTTATACCCAAGGTACATACTGTTACATTCAACCCCCTAAATTCTATGGAGTTCATCGAAATAGAATTTACCTTTCTTATTTATTTATTTATTATTTTATTTATTCATTTATTACCAACCCCCAGATTGGGCAAGCCCCCAACTTAACAATGCTTTGTATTGACAATTCCCAAACATAAAAATTCCTTACACTGTGAACCTCATCTATCTCACTCCATTTCACGGACAACAAATTGTAGGCGTATGCCTATTTGTATTTATATATATTCTTATTACAAAGCCGTTTGACCATCCTGGTCACGGCACCAAATTGTAACTGACATCCCAAACTCCTTTTAAAATATTATTTTATAAATAATGCCTGGGCTAGTATGTGTCTAGTGGTTAGAACCGTTTATACTTGTGAACGTAAGTAATCCAAGATCTTTTAGAGATTCAGAGGTAACAGTGTTAAGAATTATATTTATGCCATTAGAAGGTATCGCTTTAATAATATATTTGCCACCAGAAGTTGTTCTTGTGTCAGTTATCTAGATAACTGAAGCTCGACAATATGACATTGTCATAACTCGAAGCTCGTCCGAAGAAAAGCCAAGAGCGCGTCCTATCTTCCTCTTCACTATAACTGCGAACTAGTTATAATAAAAGGAAGAAAGAGTACGGGCACCGCCCCGCCCCTACACCGTGAATTCCTACCAGACTGCGGCTGCAACAGTCTTAATGAACCCTCCGGGACGTTTGTGTGTGATCAGTCTGAAGGTACTTGTTACGCTTGTTTATATTAAGATTGTATTAGAATGGTGATTCGTGATGTCGATTGATTTGTGAGATCAATATAAGTCGTTGGAACGAACGCACTACCGTAAGGCGGCCGATATGTTAAATAAACGCACGGCACACACCCCACAGTCGTGTCTCGAACCGTAGGCGGACACTACTACATACACCAGAGTTCCAGGACATAAAATAGCACCACACACCCGTAGGAGACAGGCGGACACTACTACATACACCGGAGCTGGGACATAAAATAGCATCACACACCTACTAGTCGTATACCAAGTCGTAGAAGTGGTATTCAATATATCAATGACCAACGCCATACAGGCATAGCTTACGTATCGCAAGCGTACTGCGAGACGGCATCAGCCACGACATAGTTAATGTCGCTATAACAGTTCGCATAAGCCCATCACGTCAGCTTCCACGACGTCAAGCACATTTAATATTATAATAATGGTCGAGGATCACTCATGACCCTCAATATGTGTCGCCCCTACACATATATTGCCTTTATAAGAAATTCGATCCTAAAAGATCGTGCCATCATAGATTTCGCATTATCATATTATATTCATTATACATTATAGTACGAGTCTTTATGTGCATCATATATATTAGTACCGTAGTACTTCAAAGTATGACTCGACCGCTGCCTTCCGAGCATCACCACCACCTATATAGACAGAACGACGGTCGCGACACTCGGGACGACTATACACGAATTAGTTTCCTTTAATATGGCATTAAGAACATAATATATAGTTTGTGAAAAATTTATTTCCCATTATTAGCTATGTTATTTTTGCACATTGCTACACATATGTCATTCCATTTATTTATTTATTTCCAACTTATACCCAAGGTACATACTGTTACATTCAACCCCCTAAATTCTATGGAGTTCATCGAAATAGAATTTACCTTTCTTATTTATTTATTTATTTATTTTATTTATTCATTTATTACCAACCCCCAGATTGGGCAAGCCCCCAACTTAACAATGCTTTGTATTGACAATTCCCAAACATAAAAATTCCTTACACTGTGAACCTCATCTATCTCACTCCATTTCACGGACAACAAATTGTAGGCGTATGCCTATTTGTATTTATATATATTCTTATTACAAAGCCGTTTGACCATCCTGGTCACGGCACCAAATTGTAACTGACATCCCAAACTCCTTTTAAAATATTATTTTATAAATAATGCCTGGGCTAGTAATGTGTCTAGTGGTTAGAACCGTTTATACTTGTGAACGTAAGTAATCCAAGATCTTTTAGAGATTCAGAGGTAACAGTGTTAAGAATTATATTTATGCCATTAGAAGGTATCGCTTTAATAATATATTTGCCACCAGAAGTTGTTCTTGTGTCAGTTATCTAGATAACTGAAGCTCGACAATATGACATTGTCATAACTCGAAGCTCGTCCGAAGAAAAGCCAAGAGCGCGTCCTATCTTCCTCTTCACTATAACTGCGAACTAGTTATAATAAAAGGAAGAAAGAGTACGGGCACCGCCCCGCCCCTACACCGTGAATTCCTACCAGACTGCGGCTGCAACAGTCTTAATGAACCCTCCGGGACGTTTGTGTGTGATCAGTCTGAAGGTACTTGTTACGCTTGTTTATATTAAGATTGTATTAGAATGGTGATTCGTGATGTCGATTGATTTGTGAGATCAATATAAGTCGTTGGAACGAACGCACTACCGTAAGGCGGCCGATATGTTAAATAAACGCACGGCACACACCCCACAGTCGTGTCTCGAACCGTAGGCGGACACTACTACATACACCAGAGTTCCAGGACATAAAATAGCACCACACACCCGTAGGAGACAGGCGGACACTACTACATACACCGGAGCTGGGACATAAAATAGCATCACACACCTACTAGTCGTATACCAAGTCGTAGAAGTGGTATTCAATATATCAATGACCAACGCCATACAGGCATAGCTTACGTATCGCAAGCGTACTGCGAGACGGCATCAGCCACGACATAGTTAATGTCGCTATAACAGTTCGCATAAGCCCATCACGTCAGCTTCCACGACGTCAAGCAACATTTAATATTATAATAATGGTCGAGGATCACTCATGACCCTCAATATGTGTCGCCCCTACACATATATTGCCTTTATAAGAAATTCGATCCTAAAAGATCGTGCCATCATAGATTTCGCATTATCATATTATATTCATTATACATTTGGTACGAGTCTTTATGTGCATCATATATATTAGTACCGTAGTACTTCAAAGTATGACTCGACCGCTGCCTTCCGAGCATCACCACCACCTATATAGACAGAACGACGGTCGCGACACTCGGGACGACTATACACGAATTAGTTTCCTTTAATATGGCATTAAGAACATAATATATAGTTTGTGAAAAATTTATTTCCCATTATTAGCTATGTTATTTTTGCACATTGCTACACATATGTCATTCCATTTATTTATTTATTTCCAACTTATACCCAAGGTACATACTGTTACACCATGTGTATCCCAGTCTTGAAATTGTCACTAATGGAAGGACGACATAACTATTTATTTGTTTTTTTTTCAATGTAGTAGAATCGTAGCTGTTGTGTTTTTTTATTAGAAACCCACTCGCCGCTTCGCCCGCTCAATGTAAAATGTATGAGTATGTCAGTCATCCTTTACAATTTTACTGTTACAACTGCTACTACTTGTATTTGGTTTTTTTCTTATTTTCCAAGAAAATCGTTATCGCAAGGCGATACATGAAAAGTATTCACTGACGACGAAAAACAAATCCTTCAGTGACAAGTAAACATCAAAATGGACATTGGTTTTTAAAGATTGTAACTGATTTCTAAAATATTTTGAAGTTAATTCAGTTTTGTGTGAATTTTTAATTTTTTTTTTAATCTTTACGGTGTATTCCCGCATTGCATGCAGAGTGGCGGAACTCAATGCTGCACTGAGTGGATTATTAATAATAAATACAAATTAATAAAAAGAATACAAGGCAAAATTAACTATATTTTACATACCAGTTGGTTTAATTGTCACACAAACTTTACGAAATATCCTTATATTTTAACACAATTATTCCAAGTAAGCGATTAGTCGCCACACTAAGCTTTTGTCTATTTGTAAGCTCTTTCGTGTGTTGTATGGTTTCATTTAAAGCTCATATTATATAATTAGCAATAAAACCTTTTCCATATTAACAATCTTCATATAACACTTTATTTTTTTTATATAAATATTAAAGAGGTAGATAAAGAAATTATATTATGTAGAAAAAGTATGGAGTAGGCTATAGTAGGCTAGGCAGAGGGAGTCTAGTGTAAAGACACTCCACTCTCCACTTTCCATCGAATTCTAGAGACATTTCACCTATAGTGGCGGAATTCAATGACGTGTTTTTCCTCAACACCAGAGCGAAGAAATGTAAATATTAAATATTAATATTTAACATCCTCGAGTAGGTATCGTCACAAACAGTTGCGTTTACTGCGCCACGATTGGACTCAATTATTATTAATGTTTTAAATAAGCAAAAAAAATTTTTTTTTAAATTTCATATTTGGAAAAGCTCTTGTTACATTTTACTACTTCAGCTTTACTCTGTTAACTTTATACCCTCTTTAAACGTTTTTTTAGTTCAAAACAAGCCTTGTGTAAAATAAGAAAAAATATTTCCTATAAATATTTTATTAGTTGCTGATACCAAATAGTTTGGCATAACAGTACTACTTTATAAATGTTATTTGTTATTTCGTATCTTTTATATTTTTAAGGATTTCATATGAATACATCACTCACTGATTCTATATTACGAACAAGACATTGTATCTTATGTTGCTTAATCTTACCGAATAAACGCTTAACTTTTAAATATGGCTAAAGTGAACTTGAATTGAAAATTTAAGTTAAAATTCTTTGAAATAAGCACCAAACTTCATCTTCTCCTGGCATTAATTCCGATGTTTGCCAGCGTCTGCCATCCAGTTCAATCTACACTACTATGCACGGTAGTTAACGTCCTCGATGGTTAAAGTATTGCCTCTCATATCCTGAACAACGACATCCAACCAGCGCTTCTATGGGAGCCCGGGAGTTTTCATTCCAGGGACATACATAGCAAGGCACTTGCATCTGAAATAGTTCTTAGACCGGCACACAAAGTGACAATACCACATCCGGCAACGCTCTTGGGGGTTATCCATTACGTCATGGGCTCTAAGACTACCTCGAATAAATGTGTTGTTGTTTGCGTGACGAAGATCTGTTTATGCCGGAGTGGTCCTGGCCACCATTCACTGCCGTATAAAAGAACCGGTGGACTGAGGCTCTTGTGTATCAGTCCCTTGAGACTGAGTGGATTGGTGGAAATAAGTTAAGGCAATGTCTTAAATCTAGGTTCCTTCTGCCTATCCGGCTGGATTCGGGATACAGCGGAAAGCTGATTGAATTAATTATTTCATTATTAGAAATATATATTTTTAAATTAACAATGTATCAATAGCACAAATATAATATGCAAATCTTCTAATTTAATAAATTTCTTATATTCAACTGAATCTCGTATCCAGGAAAATCTAGTCACGTGCTCTACCTTACTCTCGCTATAGCGTCATGAATTTCTTAGCTTTCAGAATACGCAAACTAAAATATATGTGCGATCTTAAAGGAACTAGTATGTATATTGCTACTGTTCGTATTCAAATTTTATGTAATATTTTGTGGTTTGAAAATACTATGTAATAAATTGAAAAAATACTATTTATTTATTAACTTTTTTTTTTTTAAAATATGTATCTTAAGAAGAATTCTTTCGAGTTACATATAAATAGATAAAGCGAAATAAACAATTGACGCCTAATGTAAATAAGTATATCACTCCCACTTAATTTTACGCAACAGGTAAAATTGAATAAAATCATAAATAATATTTTAAATCTGAACATTTTTCTTAATCAATTAGAACCCACCAACGTCGTATATTACATTATAAATTATCATAACATTAATATTACTTATAATATCTTATGGAGTGTCTTAATACTAGTATCTCTCTATCTATCCTGTTAATGTGATTACGGGATACAGCGTGAAGATAATAAAAATATCACTAATCAAGTGTTTCAAAACAGATATATTTTAAAGCAGCTTCACCCCTTTTCGTGCATAGCATGATAGGCAAAGAAAGTAGTGAAAATAGAATCCACAACCATGGCTCATATTACAATGGGTATCTATATTCTTAATTTTCTTAAATTACAAAACTAAATTTTAGCTATAAATGTCAAAATAGGTTAATTGAGTTGTCGACGAGAAACAATAAGCCAATGTTAATTCAATAAATATACCATTGAACGCAAAATAACAGAGCACCATTTAAGCTGGGCATTTGTAATTCAAATACAAGAAATATTAATGAAAATATAGACTCTCAAATGTACTCGTTGAGGCACAGCAGTTGTCAGAAAAAGTGACGGGTGTAAGTTCGATTTCCACACGGAGTATGATATATTTTCATTCCTTCACGACAGACCTTTGAGTTCCGACAGCCCATTCTCAATGTCTCGTTCAATTAAAAAAAACCATCAGTTTATATTATCATACGTTGGTATCTAAAATATCTATATACTTTACTTTCGTCATATAAATCCAATTAAGTAACTTCACTAATATCCCACACGCCATAATCGGTGAACATCAAAGTACACACTGAGATATCTTTACGGGAGCGACTTTAATCATACTATTGATGTTCACTAACCGTAAGTACAAAGGACAAAACATCGGTTTATAGTTTAAGTCTGCAACTTGTAACAAGTTGAAGAGAATATTCATTATCTACAAAACTTAGTACAGAAATTAACTTGAACCGAAACTGTTTTGCTGTTTTCACTCGAATTGTATAGAAATGCGTGGATTTAGTTCGTCATATACTCTGACAAGTTATTTCGTTCAGAAATTGCATGGCTTGAGATTGAGCGAAACTATTGGTGTCGCTTAATCTCTATTGAGACTGACTTAAATCTTTGAGGAGTATTGTTCGGAGTTAATACATATGCTTAAAGCAATGATTAAGAATTGCTTTGATTGTTTTCTGAGGTGGGAATGAAGCCAACAAGAATTAATTAATTTATTCTATTCCGTCTATCGAGGCCGTCGTAGTGCAGTATCAGAAAGTTTGACTAACGCTACAATTGTGGGTACGTTACGATTACACGTGCGCGACGTTGAGCGCCGTCACTCACCACTTGAAGCCACTATGTTTCACACTTTTAGCTGAATTTTTAAATGCTATGTGCGTGTGTGTGCAAGTAGGCTTCTCGCGGATACAACGTAAAACTAAAAATATATATTTATTCTGTTTAAGATTATTCTTTTGTTCGTTCGAGGCTCGTCTTAACCAAATATGTAATATATGTGATTATTAGAAATACGATATATTTTTTTAATAATAATAATGAATATTTTTTAAAGCTATAAAAATGTATACGGTACTCTTTCTTTAAATATATAGACATAGATACATACATTTTTATGTGATTTGAATTTAGTTTATTATATACATATATAATAAACTAAATTCTAATCACGAGGCTAGGTAAAAAATTTGAGGTCAGTCATGCCGCAGTGGTACGAAGTATGACTGTAAAACCGACTGGCTGTGGGTTCGATTCCCCACTCGAGGAGATGAAATATTTACTTAAATTTATATTTTCATTTCTTCGCTCTGGTGTCGAGGCTAAGCGCGGTGTTGAGTTCTGCCACTCAACACGCAATGCCTCCAGAGTTCGGCAGAAAGTGGGGAACGGAGTGTCTTAGCACTAGGTTTCACCAATCAAAAATATTTGTAGAATTATTAACCAAGAGGGACCTGAATAATCTGAATAAACGAATAGGTAGCATGCAAGGTTATAAGAAGAAAAACAATTGTCTAAGATGATTTATTTACCGTATAATGGATTCAGTGATAGAAGACATCCATTAACGATAACCTTTAAAACAGCCAGAGACCTATATCATATAAGACTAGTGATCTTATTGAATTAAGTTTTAATAAAAAATAAATAAAAGTTCTTTAAAAGTCATATAAATATTCATATTACCCAGAACTATATAGAATAAGAAAATAAGAAAGAAGTCCTCCAGGAGATCCAGAAATATCATGCATCACTTTATCTAATTAGCTTACTGACATTGATAAATGTGGTAACGTATACTTCCATTCTCAAGTTAAATTTGAGATACAAGAGAGTGAGTGACATTTGAATATACGTTGTACGTCTTTACTTTTGCATTGAGCTATTTACTTTACTATATGACTATAAGTAAAATAATTAAATAGATCATTGAATAGGTTTTCTTTTCTTCAATACATTGTAATTTATTGGATACAAAAATTACACATCATTTATACACTTTATTATTTTTATATATTTTTCTTCAGCTTCACACAATATCCTGCATGTAGGAAAGTGGTAGGGGGAGCATGGTGGTAGGACAAGACACTCCGCTCTCTATTTTTTGCGGAATTCTAGCAGCATTACGTGGCAAGGCGAAGCTAAACGCCACGCTTTGCACCAAAACGATAAAATGAAAATATTAAATATTTCGTTTTCTCGAGTAGGAATCGAACCCCCTACCGGTCGCGTATACGCTTGTGCCTCATGTACTAGATTTTTTTGTTTTCCTAAATTAATAGAACTTACAAATAACATAGTTTCATAAATTCTAAACACTTAATTAATAATTATTTATAACTTATTTATTAAGTAACAGATTATGTATTCATAAATATTAGATAATACAAGTAGCTACTTATTGGTTATAGTAACTTATATCTTTTTTTATTAATTTATTTATTTATTATACTACTTATTTTTCACTTACATATTTTTTTTGTTTCTAAGACCGTAATGGTAAAATCAACACCGTCATGGTGCGGGGACAAGCGTGCGACTATAAACTCAAGAGGTGGGGGGTATGTTTCCACACGGGGGGATGAAATATTTAATATTTTGATTTCCTCGCTCTGGTAAAGAGGCAAAGTGTGGTGCTGACTTCACCAATTAATATGCATCGAAACCTCGGCGGAAAATGGGATACGGAATGTCTTAATTGGAACAGGGTATCTTAACCTTAGGTCCCCAGTTTCCCCTTTATTAGCTTTCTATGCGTGGGACACAGCGTAAAACTACAAAAGTAAAATGCGTTTTTTATTTCATATGACGATAATTAACAAAAATATAATAAAAAAAAAATGTAAAGTGTTATACGTTCAATTTGTCTTGTATTTGACAATTTGAGGTTCAATATAAAAATATTATTATAAAAATGTAATGTTAAAGTAAATTTTTCCTAAGAAGAAAGATATTTGGAAAAGCAAACAAAAAAAAACATTTAAATTAAAATAAAAAAAAACAATAAAAATGCTTAAACCGAATCATTAAGTACTGTGACATTCAATATTGTACATTTGCGTTTTACCCACAATGATACTTCAACCAACTCAAAGTATCGACGATATGAGTAAAACGTTTGCAAGTAGAACCAATAATGTGCATGAAAATGAATGACAAGCTTTTTTCCAGAACAGACAGTTTTTTTTTAAATATTCAGCTTCACGCTGTATCCCGCACACAACAGGTTAGGCAGAGGAAACCTAGTGTTAAGATACTGTGTTCCCCACTTTTTACTGAATTCTGGAGGCATTGTGTTGAGTGGCAGAACTCAACACCGCGCTTAGACTCGTCACCAGAGAGAAGAAATGGAAATATAAATTTAAGTAAATATTTCATCTTGTCGAGCGAGGATCGAACCCACAACCAGTCGGTTTTAAAGTCACACTTCGTGCCGCTGCGCCACGACCGGCTTCGTTTTTAAATACTAATTAATCGATAATTTTCTTATTTAATTCCTCGCGAATCATCTGTGTTTATAGTAAAGGCTGTTGCTTTATTAGAAGCAATTCTCTATTTAAAATCGTGGGAGAGTGTGAAATCTATTTCAAAGTAAATTGTGAATTAAGTGAAGATTTGTACTCATATTGTCTGGATTACTGTAATGGATTTGGATGTAACTTTGGCATGGATTCCAGGGCATTCTGGAATCAGTGGTAATGAATCTCGGCTGGCATGGCACACCATAAACTAAGAACTGAAATGAAAACTTTTGTAAGTAAAAAGTTATCTATATTTATAATAAATCTGTAGAAAAGTCGTTTCTGTACATTGAAAATATTTAAAAAAAGATTAGCCAGGGTGTTAAAGGATAACTAACAGAATTCATTTGTGAACAAAAACAATCGATTAGATTTTTTGTTTCTTTATTTGAATTGAATAGGTCCCAAAAGTACGGGACCAATTTGGAAAATTCTTTTACTATTAGACGATTGACGTGTAAAAAAATACCAAAAAAAAACCTTATATCGCGTACGCTGTAGAAATTATATTTGTAACAATAGAGCAAAGTGATGTACTACAATTTTATAGGAAACATCTACATCTACAAAAATTTGACGATACCATGTAAACTGTAAAAAAAGGAAAATGTGATAACTAGAACAGAGCCGCCATCGTAGTACAGAGGGGCATCTATATATATATATATATATATATATATATATATATATATATATATATATATATATATATATATATATATATATATATATATATATATATATATATATATATTTATATTTATTGTTATTTTTTTATTTTTCATACAATATATTATCGTTGATATTAAAATAAAACGCTATTTGTCATTAAACACGCAAACAGGCATAAGCCTATCAAAGGGAAACCGCCGCATACGCCTCATTCCTAAATCGAGTCGTAGGTATTGGCGACAAAGTTCAAAGTTGCTTAACGTTTAGTAATACTTTTGTAGTAGTATGTGTTAACGTTATTGGTATCTATGCGTAACTGCGTCACACGAAATACAGGTATGGATAAACATCGTGAAATGAAAAAAAAAATCTACGTCTAAGCTGTTGAGGTATCTTGATTAATTTCTTTAGGTATGGGCTTAAAATATTTTATCCTATATATTGCCCCTGTAAAAGGAGCACTGACGCTTCCATTCTGTATTAATATTAAAGGGCATCGCGGCGCAAGGGCACAAAGTTAGGTTAAGTTACTTAAATCGGTTAAGCCCTTTCTGAGATTATCCTGAACGCACAGATAAACAGACAAAGTGACCAAGTTCTATTACATTGTTAAATGTCCGTAATAATAAATTTTCTAATATATCTTCCACGTACAGACACCGATGAGTTAGGATTTTTTTGTAAGTAGCGATATTACTATAACTATATAGTTAATAACTATAACTTAGGTCCTAAAGACTCCTTAAGGCAAAAGTTTAATGAAATTAATATATTGACAGTTGCATCTCTCTTATGGGAGGTACGAAAATGCGACTTGCGTGCGTTGCAAACATACATTATAGGTATATTAAAGCATGAACATAATTTTAGTGTATTAAGCAAATAATTCTGTGGTTTAAGCGGGCGAAGCCGCGAGCGGGCCGCTAGTATTAATTAAAAATCTATAGGACATATTTTTTTTCTGACCTTTTTTGTTTTCTTTTTTTATGAAAAAATACTAAGTAATCGATAATTATACAACTCCACAGTTATACATAACTTATATAACAATTATGCAGTTTTACGATTATAACGATTATAACGGTCACCATTAGGTGACCCAAACGCTCGTTTGTGCTCGTGCCTTGTCCTTTTCCATAAAAAAAATATAGGAACATATTGTTAAAGCACTCTTTTCTCCACTTTCCGCTGAATCTTCGAGAAATTGTGCGCTGTGTGGCTTCCCATAGGGACTAAGCCAGTTAGGAAGAGAATAAAAGGTGAGAGTAAGATATAATTTTAAATGAAACTATTTTAACCGGATTAATCGCGTATATTTAAGATACATTTTAGAAACCCGACGTTTCGATCACCTTGCATTAATTAGTCCGTGGTCATAAGTAGACTGGCCACGGACTAGTTAAGATAAGATAAGATAAGATAATGAAGATAGAAAGAGAGATATTTATGTTTCGTATATTACTCCCTGAAGTAAAGAGAAGAGAGCGAAGTTCCACCACACATTTTATTTCTCTCTTTCTCTCATATACTCGTTTCTTTCTCTTGATAGAGAATTTGTAAATATTAAAAAAAGAACAACATTTATGGCATGGAATATCGTAATATGTCCGGTACATACAACACGTTGATGACAGCTTCACACGTCAACCTCCAAGCGCTATTCTATTGTGTTCAGAGAAATTGTTTATATTTTCGTTACAAATAGACTTTTCTGCATATTTTGCATACACTAAAACCTTTATATTTTGAAATAAATTTAAATATTCGATTTTAGGGTATTACGTCAAACAAAATCCTTATCCGCTTATAATAAAATAACAAAACCGAAATATCTCTTGACAGTTTTAAATTGCGTACTACGTTAATTTTAAATAATATGATTTATTAAAATATATTTTTGAAACTAATATAACCTACGACAAAGTTACACAAGAGATGACACGAGGCTTTTAAAGTCAATTAAATAGCACAGTCTGGTTTAAAATAACTAAGTTATATACAAGTCTCGGAGTATGCTCATACCTGTTTCCTTGGAACAACTCAACTACAACTTGATAAGAAACAATGTCTTTCCCAAGACTGGCTGTGACAAACTTGCCTTTACAATAACATACTTTGACTCAATATTGTACAGTATAATTAGGGATACGGTATCGAATAGAATTTATCGATACTGTACTCATGAGTAGTATCGAAAAAAAAGTATCGATACTTCGAAGTATCGAGTACGAGCCTAATGCGCATAAGTTAGCACGTTATTGTCAGTCTATAAGTAACATCATTACGTCACTGACGTTGACATTACGTGAGTAGTAGTTTCGGGAGATCAGAACATAAATACAAAATATTTAACACATGCTTTTATGATAAAAATAAAAAAAAATGTGTAAACCACTTATTCATAAAAGTATTGACACAAAAGTATCAATACTTTGAAGTATCGAGTACTTTCATTAGAACCTAATGCGCATAAGTTAGCACGTCGATGTCCGTCAGTAAGTAACGTTATTACATCACTGGTGTTGAAGTTAATTTAATTACGTGAGAAGTTTCGGTAGAACAAAATATTAAAAAAAAATAGTTAAAATAAAAACTTTTTTTGTATAAAAAAAACTATTTAATTAATAAAGACAATAGGAAACTTATAATTTATTTATATAAAAATTTTGATAAATCCCATTTCCTCCTTATAAACGCCTAATGATAAAAGGTTTTTGAGCCGTTTTCGTGATAGGCGGTCTCGGGTTTTTTACAGTACTTTAAGTAAATATTTCATCTCCTCGGGTAGGGATCGAACCCATAATCAGTCGGTTTTACAATCATACTTCGTGCCGTTGCGCCACGACTGGTCCCTACTACTTAGTAGTAGTGTAACTAATTTAAGTACTCATTACTATTAAAATTCTTATCAAATAGTAATTAGAGTATATATTAGAATATTAAAAATATTTCCCAATTGCGATTTACGATCCTTGCATACAAAGGAATTTAAAGGAAGATTGCGTGTGAGTGAAGTTGGGTAATTTTTTCGATACGATACCTAATAAAACGTGCTTGATAAGTAAGTAAGGATCGAATACAAAGTATCGGTATCGAAACGCAATGTACTCGATACCACAAAGTATCGATACGTTTTCGTGTCTCTAAATATAATTCTTACCATACCTGTACTAAATGATAGCAGACCAGTTGAGGCCCGTCGTGGCGTACTGGTACAAGTGTGCGCAACTGGTTGTGGGTTCGATTCCCAGGATTTCGAGGAGGTGAATTATTTATTTAAATTTATTATATATCTAAGGAATTAAACTATTACGGAATATATAGAAATTATAATTGCCATTAAACAATGCTACATATTATATATGAAAATTTTAAAACAGCTTGAAATTTTCATTGTATCAAGAATTGAACATCTGGTGTTAGAGAGTTTCATGTAGTCCCGAGAGTGCACCGTCACATAAATTAATGTTTTGATGCGCGATGTGTTGGAAAATGCTTTTGCTCTTATTATTATTATTCCACATGCACAATTTTTGACATTACAAACATTTTACACAATATAGGAGTCGTGGCGCAAGCGTGTAAACGCGACAGGTTGTGGGTTCTATTTTCATTCGAGGAAATGAAATATTTAATATTTCTATTTCTTTGCTCTGGTGTCGAGACAGAGTATGGAGGTGACTTCTGCCATCACGTAATGCCCCCAGAATTCTGCGGTGAGTGGGGCGTGGTTTGCCTTAGCACAGGCTCTGCTGTATCCTCTCCTCTCATCCTCTCTGTAGACCTCTGCCTACCCTGCTACATATGAGAGCCTTTAAGTTATTTCAGACTACACTATCTATGCCAAATCCCAGCAGCCATTTTCACAATAAAAATACTACTTTGCTCGGTATGTCCGTGTAATTTAATTTTAGCATACCGAAAAGAAAAAGTTAAGAATAAAAGTCAAAAGTCAAAGTCTGTTATTAAGCAATAATCATTTGTTTCATTCTCTGGAATTTTTAAATTTTAATTACTTTTAGTATTCTTTTTGATAGGGTGAGACAAAGTATAGCATTGGATCGTAGTCTACGATATAAAATGTATATTTCGAAAATTAAGCTACCTTTCTAATTTGTATATTGTGAAAAAATATTAACACGCTTAAAAAAATATAATACTCCGTTTCTCGGATAAAGAGTATTAGGCATATGGAAATTTAGTGTTATGACGTTCTATACCACACTTTCTACTTAGTTATCAAGGAATAGTATATTGAGTGGCAAAACGCCAAGTATTGTCTTGTTCACAGAATCAGAAAATGAAAATACTTCATTAATCCACATAGGAATAGAATTTACAATCGAAGCCTTTAGTCAGACGCTACCACAACGCCATGACGGCTTCAATGCGAGAAATATATAAGTGAAAATATTCAGAGCGAATTATAAATATACAACACTATAATATACGACTATAATATTACAAATATATCGAGTAACAATATTTCATGAGTGTAAAACACGATTTTAAATACTGAAACTGAACAAACACAGAAAAGATATTGAGAATATTTAGTTTACTTCACGTATCTTTTCAGTTTTTCATCTTTTTATATATTTAATATCGTCTGTTATTTTTGCGGGCATTTTGCTTACAAAAGTACGAGCGGTGCGCGCGCCTCGCACTCGTCACTGCATGCATATTTATGGTGTTATGCAAACTATGACTACGCCATTGGATTAAATAAAAATATTATGGAGTTTTGTCAGTTTTAGAATGTAAATTTCTATAAATATCATTTTAAATATTCACTTCGATTTTTAATTTGCGGAAAGGCTGACGAATACTAACAATATACAGTATGGCGTTCTGTGTACAAAAAACAAGAGAACACAGATTAAAAGCGAGACGGACTCGCGAGACATTGCCCTTTGCTCGTTATGCACGAAAGCTCTTTAGAGACCTATCAGCTGTTGCTATAACGTCTTCTTATCGAAATAATAAAATAAATATAGGACTTCGTATTGGGATTATAAATTTATACTATTTATTTATTCACAAAACAAATACAAAAGATATATTTCGGTTATTATTTATTTTTTTATCAATAAATGGTACGAAATATAAACTTCAACTTATGGTTCAAATGTCAATTATAGTACTTACTACTTTTCAACATTATTAATTGAGAATCGGTAAATACATATAATATACGAACTTTTTTCCACTTATATAAAAAATATATAGTCGTTTATATTGCAAAAGCCGCGTATTTCGATACTATAAAGGGAAATATTTATCTAGAATTATAAAATATGACATCTACCATCTACAGGTAGTCTGTACTATCTGAAAACTATACATTTGTGGTTAAATACTAAAAAATAATGAGAGGAATAGTGGTGCCAAATTTGGTATTTAAGCTGGTCGTTCAAGTAAGATATCAGATGATAGCGCTTCGGATAAGCTAAGCTTGAATTTCAGAAAAACGCTCTCGCGTTTTTTTTTTACAGAACCGTGAGTGGGCGAGCACGACTTATGCTTGTCTGTTTTTTTGTTAGCAGTAACCAATGGTATGTATATACATATGCAAGAAATGAAAATAATAAACGAACTACATATCGAAACCACAACTATCCCACTTGCTTGTGACCCTGCGCCTGACTGGCTTCTTGTTTTTCACTAAAACTCATTCCACATTGTTATAACTAATCCTAAGCATATTTGTCGATGCGCTCTATTATCACATTATTCTCGATACGTTATACTTTTATTTAACTACAACTTATTGACTCTATATTGTAATATTGATGCTCTATTTAGATATTGCCCATAAAGTGTCACTGCATTTTTTAATGCGTACTTTATGTGATGCTTAAAACTTTGAATTTAAATATGGCTATTCCTATTTATTTCGTTTGCGTAGAGTATAAAAAATAGTAAGTCTAATTTATTATGTTCTCATAATAATTTCAGGAATTTCTCGAAGTAAAGAACGTACTTGATAAATTTTAGTGCCCTTCGTCCAGTTTCGACTGTGTGTTTAATCAGTCATTCAGTGATGGAAGCGTTTCACTTACCCATATAGTGTAGACGTATTGTCTGTCGGTACTTTTATGAGCACTGGTTAAAAGATAAAATTGATCTCACAGTTTATACTTATATTATATAAAGAGGAATTTTACACTTTTAAATATAAATTGTTAACAGTAAAAAAAACACTCTTCCGAGGGTGAGTCAATAGTCAGAGAGACGAACCTCCTTATAATTCGCCGCCGTCTTAAGTAAATCCGGTTCTGGATCCAACAGCTAACCTCTGATATGTGTGTGTGATATGTCTCTGTGATAACCTCTTAAGATGTCGGTTGAGGCTTTTCACAAATAAACTGTTAATTGAAACCACTATCGGCACAAGTTGCATTGACATCACACAGGGCTACACGAACGTTGAAAAATATATAATGATATTTTTTTGTAAATAGTAATAGACTCAGATCCTAGGGCTCCTAGATCTACGTTATTTTAGCAAAGCTCAAATTTTGAGGATAAATAGTAGTTAAGACTGTATGCGTATTTAGTACTTACTAACTTGAAAGTGGGGAACTTTTAGAGGTAGCGCTAACTTAAGGTACACGCTACGAGCATTTACTTACCTACGATAAAGTAGGTAAGTAAATGCTCGTATTTAAATATGTTTTTAAGAATTGCGGGATACAGCGTGAAGCTATATAATATATATAAATTTATAGTCTACACGCCAACTACAAATATACCAAAAACATTATTTCTTCTTGTGGGTTGGGTGTTTTGTCTACAAACAAATTAATAATTAAACTCGGTTTATTTAGGCCGTCTACTTTAGACACATTGTTGAATATCGGTATACAATACTACGTTTTCGATGTCTATCGGTATTTAATCATTATTATTTATCTCTCAAAAAATAATGATAATATTACTTAATTAGAAAACGTATAAAAATTTGAACGTAGCGGGACTCGAACCCGCGCCTCCTGGAAACCGACCAGGCGCTCTGACCACTGAGCCATACGTTCTCGCCAAGCTACGTTGAAAAAAAAAAATATGCGTTTTCCAATTAAGTATTTATCTTTCCTAAGTGTGGATTAACACTTTAAAAATGTTTAAAAAAATCATAATATTACCCACAAAAATATTATGAAAAATATAAAAAAAAATTGACAAGAAAAACCCCGACTGTGTAAAAATAAACAAGCCAAATGGTTTATTAGGATTTACAGTCTTATAATAATGATAATCATGATATACCTTTTTGAAATCCTCGTATTAAACTCTTGAATTTTATACTCATATTGTGGTATTCGAAACGATTTTTTTTTCCCAAGTCCAATGGCGTCCCACAACCGCCATTAATTTTATTTAACGTCACCTATCTAAGAATACTTGGGCTGCTAATACGAATCTAATGATACTTCAATTATGTAAATTCATTCAGTGGTTCTGGAGATATGAGGTAATAAAGAATATTACATACATACAAAATACGCGAGAAAAACATAACCTTTATTTAGCAGTCGGGAACAAAAACCAAGTAAATAATTTATAAACTGACAACGTTTATTTACTCTTTAAGAAAACTATAATAATAATCCTTTATTAAGCCTTTTGCTCTTCCATATATCTTGACACGTGAGATCTCTGTTCAGTAACACGTTACGCACGTCGACAAGGTATTACGCGTTTCACTTTAATATAATGGTGAAGCACCGCAGTCAGTTCCTTTGTGAGTAATAAATATTACAAAATCAAGCTAAAGGAGGCAAGACGTTGCTTCCTTTACAAGCGCGTGACTGTAAGCACGATAAATAAAAGAAAATTAAATATTTAACATTTTTATTTTTTCGCTCTTGCGTCAAGGCTAAGCGCAGGGTTAAGTTCCATTACTCTCCGGCGAAGACTGAATCCGGCGGAAAATGAAGAACGGAAATTTACTACACATTTATTGTATTAAATACATATGTAGGAAGTGTTACTAGAACTAAAACCAGTTTTCACAATATTTAACTGTTAGTGTCTTATTTTATTAGAAAGAAAAACATACTCATTTAAATAAAAGTCATAAAACACGAAGTGTGAACGCGACAGGTTGTGGTTTCGATTCCCACTCGAGGAAACGAAATATATAATATTATCATTTCATCTCTCTGATGTCGAGAAAAAGGCAGCGTTGGGTTCTCTCCACTCAACACCCAATGCTTCTAGAAATCGACAGGAAATGGAGAAAGGAACGGAACAAGTCTGAACACTAGACTCACTCTGTCTACCCTACTGCGGGATGCGGGATACAGTGCGAAGTTAAAAAAAGTTAATAGAATTATATAAAAGCTACTTTAAACATTTAATAACCCACATATAAAATACCATTTAACCAAAAATAAAATTGTATTAAAAAATTTAATAAAGCTCGACTGTATCATAAGTATTTACATTTAATAAAGCAAGTCTCCACCGCTGAAGAAAAATTTTTCTTCTTAGAAAACTCACTTTATCCAAACAAATGTCACATTTATGAATAAAACAACGATTTGTTGTGACAAATGTATTCTGTAGTAGGCAATGAAAAAATGTCCTATGACTATGTCGTCGGGAGGATCGCGTAATAACGTTGTCTTTGCGCTTGAAGTTTTTATTGTGTTACGGCCTGCCTACGAGGTACACATTTTAAAGTTGGTCTTTTTTTCCTTCAGCTTCACGTTGTGTCCTGTATGCAACAGGATAGGCAGAGGGAGCTTAATTCTAGGTCTCCATGTAGAGTGACGGAACTCAACGCCGTGCTTTGCCTAAACACCAGACCGATCAAATGAAATACCATCATTTTTTCGAGTGGAAATCGAACCCAACACCTCTCACGTGTTCTATCATACCCTTATACCCCTGCGCTACGACTGGCCTCGATAGATTATATTTAATTTAATTAACAGTTCTCCAGCACCTTCAATTATATATTGACAACGATTTCAAATTTTCTTTGAAGCTGGATCAATGCAGATAAAACTTTCGACATACGACTATTGTTCTCGCATTTAGTACATACCGTTAACTAACAGTTAAGCACCTCCGTTCTGAGTTTTAACTTCTTAGCATATTACAAATGAATGCTCCTGACAGTCTTCCTAGTATAAAGTTATTGTTACCAAATTGATTTATTCTTAATTCGAAGCTCGCTCTATTACTGAATAAAATATTTGCAAAATATGACTATTAATTACTACAGAGAGTTTGTATGTATTATGTTTGTAAGAATTATTTTTATTTCCAGTCAAAGCGCAATATCTCAAATTTAAAACATCAAATTCGAACATGAAAACCAAAATTTCGACAATATATATACGGCAATGAAATGTTATATCTACGTCTATCTTATTATTTGCCTAATAGAAGTAGTATTGGAATCTCTTGGAGATGTATGAAAGACTTTAATTAGATTAAATATCGCAACTAAATATCAATTTGGTAAATTTATTACGTAAAAATAATAAATCAAATCAAATCAGCTTCACGCTGTATCCCGCACACAGCAGGGTAGGCAGAGGGAACCTAGTGTTAAGACACGTTTCCCACTTTCTGCCGAATTCTGGAGGCATTGCGTGTTGAGTGGCGGAACTCAACGCCGCGTTTAGCCTCGGCTCCAGAGCGAAGAAATGGAAATATAAATTTAAGTAAATATTTCATCTCCTCGAGTGGGGATCGAACCCACAACCAGTCGATTTTGCAGTCACACCTCGTGCCGCTGCGCCACGAGTGGCCTCAACCTCAAAAAATAATAAAGAAACATAAAAAAAATAATAATTGGATACATTTTGTACTTAAAAAGAAAACTTATCATTAAAGAAAAGTAAATTAAAATACTTTATATTGTAAAACAATTTATTTTAAAACTGCTCACAATTATAAAAATTTATTTTTATAAAACCTGTAAGCTTGAGTATTCTTACAACAAGATCAAAGCAAACCAAGGTTCGATAGTTCAACTGTTGAATTAGGTGTCAAATAGAACAAGTATTTATTTACATAAAGGACATATATTATGATTATTGTATGAGTACGATTGAAGTAAACGACTGATTGACAGTATCTTCTGATAAGTGGTTGTAGTTAAGTGGCATGTCACACCTACGTATAGCCTACACCTACGCCTAGTAACGATGGCTTAGTGGTCAGAGCGCCTGTTCGGTTTCCAGGAGGCGCGGGTTCGAGTCCCGCTACGTTAAATATTTTATACGTTTTCTAAATAAATATTAATTTATTTCATTCAAGCGAACCGTCTGTGGTTTCGGTGAATTTTATTTGTTTATATGAACTAGCGTCCCGATCGCGGCTGCACTCACGAAATCACGAAATCATTCGTGTTTTTTGTGTATAAAGATTATTAATATGAAAGTTTTAGTATCTTACGTTACATTATCGTAATTTCCAAAAAAAAATGTTTTGGAAAATACCTTACGACATTTTACATTAAGAAAGTTCCGTTCCTTACTTTCCAGAAGAAAGAATTAAGTATAATTCTGGAGGCATTGGGTGTTGTATGGTACAGGAATTCAACGCCGCGCTTTGCCTTGTTACCAGAGTAAGGATATGAAAATATTACATATTTCATTTCCTCCAGTGGCAATCGAACCCACTACTACTAATGTCGCGTTACCGTCGTTTGTCCTCTATGTATGGCCACTATATATATTTATACCAGAATATAACAAAAGAAAATATTTAACTATCTACTAATTATGAAAAATTATTTAACTATGTAATAAAAATAAAAAAGTAAAAATCCTTATAGCAACTTTTCCAGCATAGCATGGTAGGCCAAAACCAATTTTTTTTTTGGGACATTGCATATACTCGTACCTTATTTAGGATTTCGTACCTTTTTAAAGAAAAAGGAACCCTTTTAAGATCACTTTCTTAGCACCGTTCTTCGTGATTTTGTGTGATCATATTATGAGTTTTTTTATGAAGTAGAATCATATATAGGCTAAATATAGATACCAAAAGAAATCTTAGTGTCAATATACTACTTGTCTGCGTTTCACCTGAATCTTAGAAATTGCGCTTTGATCGGCCGTTATCAAGTAACTAACTTGACAAAACAAAGAACATCATTGATTCCTTTTGGTCCCTTAGGCTTAGGTCTCTAACCTTATAATAATATGTCCTTACAAAATACAACAAAAAATAAAAATAACTCAGTTAAATATAATTTAAATATGAATGGAAATAGATTTCTGATAACATTAAAAATAAAAATTTGAAAAAACAATTCCGAATAGCAACAACAGCTCACACGCGACTATATTCATCCATACATACACATTCCATTATACTCGTTTCCCCTTGATCGAACGGGTCGTGTACTGAGAATTTATTTTGCGACAAAAAGCCCGATCTTTTGACCCTTTAATTGGGTGAACTTGGTTGAATGTAAATTATATATTATTTTTCAACATATTTTTAACTTAAATACTTCTATTTGTGTAAGATGATTTAGAATTGTCTAATAGACAACTAAAGATATATTTTCGAATAAAACTATTGTGATAAGAAATATCAAATTTTTACACAGAATTATATAGTCATGTTATGTACTCTTATATTATGTGAATAATCACAATGCAGTGGTAAAAACGTTGAGTCCAAGTCTTAAAATCCACGTCTTAATACTTACTCTAAATAAGCTAATACTAACTTTAGGTTAAGTATGTAAGCAAAAAGTAAACTTTCTCAAATAAAAACGGCTACGCACAGTATACTATAGCGGCCGCAGGTGTTTCAAACGCTCTACTATTGACCGGGGTTGGTTTATGCAGTGATTTATGTGTAATATATTGAAGAGCGGTGAATGTAGAAAGACCATTATTTATTTCAATTGTATTTTTCGCATTCATATTGCGGCATACAAGAATATATGAGATAATAAGATTTATTTACGGTCTTCATTATATTAATTTAAATTATTATTATAAATATCTTCTGAAAATAAAATGGGGGTCAACGATGGTATTTATGTAGCCGATATTGGCAGCGGAGTGTTACTGCCAAGATTATCAAATATGGTGGTCTGCACATCTTGGACTTGTAATGGTTTTTTGATATTTATTCTGGAAACTTGGGAAGGTCCCAGACGATTACAGAGATGGAGTCATCGTGCCTTTATATAAGATCCCCAGATAGACTGGGTAATAGGGTGGGTAATTTTTTTTTAGATAAAAATCGTGGATAGGTTTATAGTGATATGATGATAAAAATAAAAAAAAAATTAAAAATATTTAAATCGATATTTTGAAAAATATATATCGAAATTTCTTTTGTCTTCTCCGGAAGCTTAAATAATGGAAAAATTCGCTGCGTGAACTTTAAACACTTCAAATCGCATTAAAATATTTTCTTTTCTACGTATTCTTATTTAAGTTTGGTTTAATAATACAAACTTAATTTTACAAAATCTTTACATTTCTACATAATTCTAAGGTTTTTGACTAGGTAGTAGATACATTATAATATTGGCGGTTTTGATAGAATCCAATCGCACGCAGAATACAATCGACCAATCTTTGCCATTCATCTAGTTATTTAGAAATATTAGGTGAAATCTAATACTTTTCTACCAAATTAGTTTCTTTATATTGTTATTTTGATTTGTATTGTAATTAGTAGATTGATTAAATGAGTGTGAGATTATATCTTGTAACATAAAGTCATGCATGTGGACTGTGCGATGCTTGGATAATTGAAAAATATAATTTCAAATGAGGTTAGTCGTGGCGCAGGGGCACAAAATGTGATTGTAAAATTGACTGGTTGTGGGATCGATGCCCACTCGAGGAAATTAAATATTTATTTGCATTTATATTTTAATTTTTTCGCTTTGGTGTCGAGTTCCGCCACTCAACACGCAATGCCTCTGGGTTCCCTATACCTACACTGCTGTGTGCGGGACACATCATGAAGCTGATTTGATTTATAATCTCAAATAGCTACTTACTACTACTACACTCAACTAGACGTGATGAAGAATATACTACATCTAGCGCATGAGTTTCTGAAACTCAGGAAAACAACTAGCACTAAGTAAAATCTTCCTTAATGTACTCCGTGACATTGAGAAAATTTGGATTTCAGCTTCTAATCAAATTATGAGCCCCAAGTATATTAAAGTTATTAAGTTATTATTGACCATATTACGAGAAAATCGAAAATACTTCTAAAATTATATTAAAATATCAATTATCTAAAAGTCAAAATAAAAGAGAAAATTTTGCTCAATAAGCTTTATACGATTAAGGATTGAAATTTTCACCTTATTCCCTTCACAATTGATCGCTTGTTCCGGCTTTTGCTCATCAGCTGCAGAGTGATAAATGTCAAACACAATGCGGAAATGACAAATGTTTGCTAATGACCTCTTGCGTTAATCAAATTACTGCTTGAATATTAAATAATTATATGATACGTCATAACCTACTTGTAATTACACTTGTGTTTAAAGATATTTATTTCTCAAAAAAGACTTAATAGTCACTTACATGAGATTTATATAATTAATGTTTACAAATTAAAATTTTACAAGTCAGTCTTAATACTTGCAAAATGGTCTTCATTCTTACTTCGTCTTGCTTCACTTAACTTAGTACAAGTAAGGTACAAATTTATATAATAATTATTTCTAGTGGGTAGTAATTTTCTTTAAATATAAAGTTGTAGATACAATGCGTGATTTTATAATATTTTTATAGTATCATTTTATATGTTTATTTAGGATAGTTTATGAAGTGATATTAGGATAATTTAGATTTAATAAGTATTAAGAGAATAAAGAGCTAATCACAGTAAGCCATTATTATAAAATTTATATAGGTATAACAATTTTTAAGTGTATTCCGAATAATTTGTAAGAATATGTTTACATAATTTGGATTTAAAAACATTATACAAGCTTACGTTTCTTATGTCGTAGGGTAATCTATTATATAGTAGCGCCCCGTCAAATGTAATGTTTTTCTGGGCAAATTTTGTTCGGACCTTCGGTACAACAACTAAGCTGCCACGGCGAGTACTACGATTATATATTTGTGAGTTTTTAATAAAGGATAGGTTTGTATGGATGTTACGGTTTATAATTTTATTAATTAAGATGCATGTGTTGTAAGTGTATAGTTGCTTAATGTTCATGATTCCTAACTTAGTGTATATTGTTTTTGTAGGAGTAAGATGGTGATAGTGAAATAACATTTTTACTAATTTGTTTTGTTTAGTTTGTAGTTCGTGTAATTTAGTTTTCGATGAGTTTCCCCAAATTTCAACTAAGTAGCTTAAGTGGGATTTTACTAGGGAATTGTAGATGTTGTATCTAAGTTTTATAGGAATGCATCGGGACACGCTTCGCAATGAGCCCAAGAGAGATGAAAGTTTCTTACTTATATGATTAATTTGGTGGGTCCACATAAGGTGGCTGTCTAACCTAAATACCTGGGGTATTTTTCGTGGGACTTTTGTTCTATAGTTACATTATTGACTACTAATGGATTATGAGATGGAACTATTTTATTTTTCTGGTGAAATATAACATAGCACGTTTTTGTGGTGTTTATGGTCAGTAAGTTAAATTTGAGCCACTCAGATAGAATATCCAAATCGTTTTGGGCTTGTATCATAATATTATTAATGTTGGTCCCAAAATAAAAAAGACACGTATCATCTGCATATAAAGTAAGATGACCCCTTAGCCCCAAAAATGCTATATCATTTACGTAAAGTAAAAACAACAGTGGACCTAGTATAGAACCCTGGGGGACGCCGCAGGTGATTGGTAGGATTTTGCTTTGGGTTTGATCTATTTTGACCGATTGATACCTATTACTCAAATACGATTGCAATAAATTCAAAACTTTGTCCTGGATACCATAGCGTTTAAGCTTTCCAAGTAGCAGTTGGTGGCAAACGGTATCGAATGCCTTTTTCAGGTCAATGAACACGCCCAAGGCAATATGTTTTTTGTCTAGGTTTAGTTTGATTTTATTTATAAGGTCAAGTGTTGCAGCTAGGGTGTTGCTTTTCGCTCTGAAACCGTACTGGCGATCGGAAATAAATTTTTGGCTATCAAGATGATTCGTCAAGCGCTTATATATAATTTTTTCTAAGATTTTAGAAAGTACTGGAAGTACCGAGATCGGACGATAATTACCAGGATTCGATTTAAGTCCAGATTTATAAATAGGGGTTATTTTAGCTATTTTAAGACTAGGAGGAAATATTTCATCGACTATGGCTTTGTTAAAACATTTGGACAAGCTTGGAGCTATAAGGTTCACTACGCGCTTTATAGCTTTAACGCAAATTTTATCAGTGCCCGAGCTTAAATTTGAATCTAATTTGTTTACAATTTTGATAATTTCCTCAGCTGTACATGGTTCAAGAGAGGATAGTACGTCGTAAGAAACAAAATTTAACAAAAGTGAGCAGTTTTGAGGATTGTGATATTTACTCGGGATTTCTTTAGCTAATGTTGGGCCAATGCTTGTAAAATATTCATTAAAAACCTCACAAATCTCGCTCAGTTCGGTAATGTCTTTCGAGTTTACAGTCAGTTTGTGGGGGGCGCTACTATATGTAATGTTTTGATTGGCTAATCGCTTAATAAGATTCCATGTTTTTTTAGAGTCATTATTAAATTGCTGGAATAGTTTAAAAAAGTATTTATTCTTGGTTATTTCGATTAGTTTCAGGGTAGCCTCTCTTGCTGTAATAAGATTATTTTCTATTATTTCATTACTAGGATCCTGTTTATGTTGGTACCACAAATTGTTTCTATAGGTGATATTTTCACATATCTCGCTATTGATCCAGTCTTTTTGTAGTGGATTCAGTATTTTCATTTTGGAAATTCTGCTTTCGTTTAAACATTGTTTGATTTTGTTTTCTAGTAGGGTATAATTACTTTCTATAGTTTCAAAATTTGTTTCCAACATGTTCTTGTATAGTTTATCGTAGTTAACGGCTTCATATCTTTTGCGTAGTATTTGGGCAGGTTTGAATTTATTAATTTGTAGATATATTTGTTTATGGTCTGTCATCGCTGAGTTGATTATTGTAAGTTTGAAATCATGGTCTTTCAGGTTAGTCATAACATGATCAATAATTGATTTTTTTGTAATGGAATCTCTTGTGCAATATGTTTCATTAATTTTATTTAGGAACTTGTAGCCTGATTCTCTGATCATTTGTTTATAGTTACTTACTCTGTAACTTTTTGTTAGCAGGTCGATATTGAAGTCTCCCATAATTATCGCTCGTTTGCGTTGTTGTAACTGTGTTTCATAGTCTTCCAAGAAGGTCTTAAAGTTTGTGTCTCCTGGGTTGTACACCACACCGATGTCTAAAGAAAATCTGTTGACGTGAATCCATAAGTAATTATTGCCATTCAAGTATATCGATTCGATTAGATTGTGTTTCAGGTTGTTGTGAATGTAGATTGACACACCACCTCCTCTCGTATCAGTCCTTATATTGTAGTAGTGAGTATAATTAGTTATTTGTAGTTTTTGCGCTTGGTCTTCAGTAGCTATCCAGGTTTCTGTGAGCAGTATGATGTGTATAGTTGTCGGCATGGATTGTAATATACATTTTATCTCATCAAATTTACCTTTTTTACGTATACTTCTTGCATTTAGGTATAGAAATGATAAGCGTGATTTATTTGTATATATATCTTGGTAGTCGGTAACTAATTGATAAGTTATATTAGCTACTGGCTTAGACTTGCTTAATAGTGTTTTTAGTTTTTTGATTCCATGTTAATTATGGTTGGTGTTCCTTGTATATACTTTATTGTAAGGTTCGTTTCTCCGCTAGCAGTACGTCGCTTAAGTTCATCTTTTACATATGTCAGATATTTATACTGGGTTGGGGTTTGGTCTGAGAAGAATTTGACATTAGCAGGAAGTTTGTCTTTGTTCCGTAGTAAATATGTAGTTTGTTCGGGATTAGCAAAACATACCTTGAGCTTGTGAGGTTTTTCAGGATTGTATTTGCCGAGGCGAAAAAATTTCTCTGGTTTGGAAATATCATTTTTTAATGATGTGATAATTTTAATTACTTCGGATTCGTCGTTGAGATATCGTTCTTTAATGTTATCACCTGCTGGTTCTGCCACGCCGACCATAATGATATTACACTCTCTCTTTTTACGTTCTTGAATTTCTCGCATTATACTCTCGTTGACTTGTAACCGGTTAACACTTGTTTCTGACGTATTGGGATCGATTTTACTTACAGTGTCAGCAATTGTTTTTATTTTATTCTCCCCGTGCGTTACCTTCGCTTGAAGTTGTTTAAGTTGATCGTTTATCTTACTTTGCTCTTGTAATATTTGTGTGGTTGTATTATTGAAATATTGTATATCCGTCTTTAAATCAGTTATGTCTTTTTTAACTTCTGCGATGCTTTCATTCATTTTGCTCATTAATTGTGCGTTAGAATCGACGTAGTTTTCAAGCAGAGAAGTAATACGTGACAGTTCATTTCGGATAGTTTTCATGTCTTCAGAGCACTGGCATTCACGATCCAACGGTTGTTTTCGCTTTCGAAGAGTTATTTGCGGATCTACAGGTTCATTATTTAATTTAGATAAGTCTGGTTGTGATCCACCAGCACGGGTGGTGTTGTGGGTTGGAGATCGCATAGCTTTCATTATGGTTAGAAAATATATATAGCCACATAAATCACAACAAATTATTTGTTCCAATAACTCACTGTGTATGCAACTTTATTGTATGAACAAGCACTTGCACTGCGGTGTCGATGAGAACGTCGCAACACTTTCCTTATAGGATTATGGAGCTAATTACTTCGTACGTAGGGTTTTATTTTGCAAGGCACTAATTTATTATTTTTAATAAAAATTAACACACGTCTGTTCAGATCACGGTCGACTGACTGACTGACACTGACACAATTTACATGAAATTAATCAATCAATAAATAATACTTGTGTTGTTTGGACATATAACCTAGTAGTGTTGTAACGATCCATACTTGTATTAAAATGTGTAGGTAAATAATATAATTAATTCAAATTCAAATTTAGTTTACTTCTTTAACTACGCGTTCCATTCACAAGTAATGTTAAAGGGACGTAATATACCGTAGATAAAACACGAAGATATAAAATATATTTATTAAAAATATATTTAATAATTATATTCAAACGTTATGTATTATCTTTTAAAATATATAATAACATAATTAATATTTTAATTATTGTAAAATATTATGTTGGCTGAATAAGCTACCGTCAACGTCATCGTCATGTTTTAAGAAAAAGAAACAAAAGGGGGATGGCGGACGCGTCTGAGGAAGGATGGATGTTTTAAATATTTAGAGAAGTTTTAATTTATAATTAACACATATCTAGTTATATTTAATAAATAAAAGTATGTAAAATTATGTCTTCAATTGTGATATAAGTATTTGAGGTTGCTAAGTTAAGTTATAAGTGTTTTCACTATTTACGATTGTTTGCTTTGAAATACTTCGTCGGTAAGTTTTTAATAGATTATTATTAAAACAAAGCAGAATGATATTAATGCATATAATGCCGTCATTATCCAGAGATAAATTCATTGACCCTATGTTTTACTATTAAACAATATAGTCACAACCGACTGCTGCTTGGCTTCGCTGGTATTAATGTGCTTGGCTAAGTGAATTGCTATGGCATTTAATTTTATATATATTATATAAGATAGTTTCGCGGTGCCTTGCGCTGCGTTAACGATAACACTTAGTGTATGATGGATAGGTGTGTGATGCTGCTTTATGTCCTGGTACTGGTGTATGTATTAGTGTCCGTCTCATACGGGTGTGTGGTGCTATTTTATGTCCTAGCTCTGGTGTACGTATATAGCAGTGTCCGCTTATTTGTCTAACGCTTAGTTTATCGAACTAAACATAATGCGTCAATCGACTGATGTCGAAGACATGCTTATAATATATAGCCGAGCGTCACTGGTGCTGACATATTTGATATAAGCGAAATGCTTTAGTGGAGTTGGATTCTGCTGCTGAGTTTCTTCCGCCAGTTCTTCTCAGCACTGAGGTTCTTTACTGAACTGGTAGTAGAATCGCGCCTACTTGGAGTCGCTGGCTGTTCTAGCAATAACTGAGTATTTTCAATTAATGATTTCTATATTACATTCCCACAACTCTGAGTCTAGTGTCAGTTCAGACATACAACTGCAGGGTGTGTGCTGTGCGTGTTATTCTGCAACGGTTCTGTTTAAAAGAGGCGTTACAATAACAATGAATATAAATTATATTAATATTGAAACTAAGGCATATAATAAGAGCACGTAGGTAATAGATATAATATGGAATATATTATATTAACGAAATGATACGGAAATAATGAACACGTCACATTATACATACAGAATGTAATATTATTAAAATTCAATTAATAAATATGTAGTTATAAGCAAGACACACGAAAGTTAAATGGGTATATGAATATAACGCCCTCTAAAGAAACAAACTGAAGTGGATTCACATAATCGGCCGCCTAGCGGTAGGGAGTTCGATCTGATATCTGAAGCAGAGAGTTATAAGTCATGTAATTATGGCTACGGCCTACATATAATAATCTCAACTCTATTGCAAATATTCATATTAGACTTTGGTCTTTGAATCAGTTATTTAATAATTGATCTTTCGCAAAAGCATTATAAGAATCACAGATATTAACTATTCCGATCCGTCCCGGAGGGTTCAGAGCCGAAGCGGGGCCACTCACTATCCCCCCTTAGTTATAACTATCAGTAATTACTGAGCATAACAGAGAGAGGATAGGACGTCTTCGATATACTTAAGAAATGTCACGGGAGATTGAAACGGACAGACTATAACATTTTATTTATCATAATATATTGATTTGTATTTATATTAAACTTATGGTACATTTCATGTTAATACTGTTACCTCTGAATCTCTAAAAGATCTTGGATTAGTTACGTTCACTACGAAAGGGTTCTAACTATATTAGACGTATCACGAGCCATATTAATATATTAAAATTATTATTTAAATAATTTTATTTAAATATTTTATTGAGGAGTAGGGTGGGATGTCAGTTACAGTGTATAAGTCTTTTCAACTGTTCAAATTTTTTTTCAAGTATTAGTTGACATAATTCACTTGTATAGTAATAGTGGCTATAGCTTAGTAAGAAAAATATTTACACACATTTTAAAACTATAAAATAGCGGGATACGAATCCACGCCTATCGGAAGCAGAAAAGGAAGAAGAAGAGGAAAAAAAATGTTAAAAATATTTAATAAATAGCATTCTCTCTTGCCAGAAGATTATTCTTAGTAATTATCTTTGAATAGAGGAAATTTGTAAGAATCCCCTACTGGAGTACAAAGATGTTAAAAACATAAATAAGTTGTAACAAGCGTATGAAAATTTCGACGTAGCTTGATGAGAACGTATAGCTTAGTGGCCAGAGCGCCTGGTCGGTTTCCAGGACGCGCGGGTTCGATTTCAAATTTTTATACGTTTTCTAAGTAAGTATGGTTAAATTACATTTATAATAATATAATAAGCATTGCACAAAAAATCTACTATTTTCGCTCTTATTGTTGACCACATTTTTTACCCGCATCAATGCATACTTTAAATTCATGCGTACCTTTTTCTATAAAATTTTAAGGGTCATACCACCTTTGTTCTGGTATATTGTCGTCATCTCGTTTTACATCAAAAGCGATCGTTGTTATCAAGGGCCATAGAAATCACATTCCGCCTTTGAAAATCTTTAATCTTGAATCTTTTACATATCCAATGCCTACAGTATATGATCTGAAGTATTTGAGTAAAAATATTTTCTTAATATGCACTAAATATTTAAAATGTAGAAAAAAAACGAGCAGTACAACTAATAAAAGTTCATTAAATTTAATTTTGCGGGATTTTGTATGAAATTAAGAATAAATATAAGTTTGTAATAAATTTAATCGTATGCGGTTGCATTGACTAGAAAATTGGTTTTTATTGTATATGTATCAATTTCACCTTGATACCCCACGCGATCTCGACATAAATGGACTTGACAGACTGACAACAAAGAGATCCTATAAGGGTTCCGTTTTTACCTTTTCAGGTACGAATTCTTAAAATTGACTGTACTAGAAGAAAATTAGTTTTGTAAATAGATGATACTATGTTTTCTTTCTGTTTAATATAGTAGTGTAGATTAATATAGTGTTTTTCTTGTACCCGGTTAAGTATATGTATATGGCCGCTGATTAGTAGCAAAATATGATCATCTGAAATTCCTGAGCGCGTCAGTTTAAGGTAGAATGAATTAGTTACATGTTAAATTATATATATTCTACTAATATGATAATTTGAGAGTGACGTAAAGAAGGGGGAGGGCTACAAAATTGCCTCTAATAAGAGGCAAATTTGTAGCCCTTGTACGACTAATAAGTCGTAGCGTTAATTTAGGTGGGTATTTACATGGAAATCGTAAATTAAATAATATAAGTATTATTTGAACCTGCGCCTCTTTGGAAACCGTCTAAGCGCTCTGACCAACAAAGGCTAACTAAGAGGACTACTAACTAATTTGGACGGTTTCCAAATAGGCACGGGTTGAAATCCCTATGTCCAAATTTTTATGTTTCCCAAAAAGTAGTAAGTATTTAAATTTATATTTAAATTTTTCGCGCCGGTGTCGAGGAAAAGCGCAGCGTTGAGTTCCGTTATTCAACACACAATACCTCTAGAATTCGGTGGAAAGTGAGGAAGGAGCGTCTTAACACGGGGTTCATTCTACCTACCCTGTAGTGTTCGCAATACAGCGTGAAGCTGATTTAAAAATACTTATTGAATATTTTTATTTGTTAAATTTTTAATGAAAAAAAATCTATGTTTAAAAAAAATATCCAAAATGATTTCTTGCGTTAACCGTTATTAAGATTTCAAAGAATCTATTTTTTACCAATATTTTAATTTCATTATATAATCATCAGCTTTCTTATATTGTTGTTAAAATATTTGCAGAGCGAGAAAATTCGGCAACTGTCAAGACTACTTTAAGGATTTCTATGATTCATTCAAAGCAGATGAGATAGATTAAAAATTATAGAGAATTTAAAAAACGCGCCCACGGAACAAAATGATGTATGGATGTAGAACACGTTTAGTTCTTTCTCCGATGATTCTTATTTCTTATCATATATGTTGCAAGGATCAATACTTACGAGACATTTATAAGAATTAAAATAGCGTATATCTAAAGGAAAAAAATAATGAATGCTTGTTTTTTGACTACATAAAAAAAGGAATATGAAAAATTAATACAACAGCTATAAAATTTATTGCCTGATTTGGCAAGAAAAGTAGTAGAAACTTTTAACAAAAACATTAGGATTATATACGCTGAAAAGTAAATGTTTCTTGCTCCTTTTCTGTCACTCTTGACCTACAAGGGTTTTTTAAAACAATGGTAGTAAAAGAAACAATTTGTTCAGTTGCAACTTCGCGAAGAAATCCTTAACTCAACCAGAAAAATTGTCTGAAAATTGTACAGCTGAAGATTTGATAATAGCAGAAGGCAAATCATCACACTAGGTCTGGCAGTAAAGAGCTTATGATATAGTAAAAAATTGTTAACATACTGTCAAGATTTGGACACTGTTGCTGATGATTCATAGGTTCAAAAAGTGATTATATTTTACTCCATTACTAAATTAATTTCCCACCAATAATTCAAATGTCTTGAAAACTCTAGAATTGAGTCGGGGTATCAAGTATCAAATCTACAACCCTTTTCTACACTTTATGCCCCTGCGCCATAACTGGACGATGTTTTTTCATTTAAATACAACAATTTTAGCAAGCAAATCAAATCAATTTCCAAAACATTTAAATAATGATTTATTTAATACCAAACTGTATAAATAATCAAACTAATTAATCCATTTTTAAGGTATGGCCATTTATGTATCGTTTTTACTTTAATTTGTATGAAATGCGCCGTGTAATCAAAACCTATAGAGTACTTCCGTAGACCTACAGTTATGAAATTTAGGACGAAATAAGATATTACAATTAAATAAAAGGAACATTCAAAAAGTAAAACCTTATGGATTCATATTTCATAGTAACATCATTACAAACTTATATTTGTAGCTCATTCCATACAAAATGTATGTATATGCCCGCATACTAAGTTTGGTAACTTTATTCGCTGCATCCTCAAAACCTATAAAGTATTTCCTAATTACAATCCTGATATTGGTATAGAACTCCCGGTGCGCGAGTCCGACTCGCCCTTGGCTTGATTTTTTTTAAATTCACTTAAATAAACATTCTTATATTTCAAGCGTGCGTAGGACGTATTGGGATTTGTGTACTATATGGTCAATTTATATATTCGACCTTTACACAATATGCTTTGCCAACCTTAACCAAATTCGTATCAAGGTACCAGGGTATTACAGTTGTACAAATAGAACTTTCATTAAGCTCTCGTCTAAACTAGTCAATACAAAACAATACAAACCATTTGGATAGAATTGAAATTCCGAATGAAACCAAATTGCAGCGATGAAGTGATTAATTAAATTGAATTGTTTAAGAAACACTCTCGATAATGCGATGCAATTCATTCAGACTATTGTTGTTTGCACGCTATTAAATCGAAAATGTATTTGTTGGAGGAGAACTTCACTATAAATTATAAAAGCTTAATTAAATACATTTTTGAACCTGATTATACATTTAAGAGGTATACACGTAAATAAGACCACTGAAAGGTCATTAAGGAGAACGTGTTAATGAAAAGGTGGTCTTCATAATCATTCTAAATTTTCTACTACATTATTCGTTTATTGAAAACTAGCGACGTCAAAAGCGGCTTCGTCCGCTTATAGCCAATTATCTTTTTTTACATTAATTGAAGCTTATGTGTTATTCTTATGTATAAGATATATTAATGAAAGATGACACTTTACAGTAGTATATCGGTTCCATTTATCGGTTCGGGGTCTATTTTCACAATGAAAATACACGGCAATAATTTTTACTTTATTTACAGACGAAAGTTAGTACAGAACCAAACATTTTTCGCTTTATTCAGATAATGACCATAGTAAAATTTATAATGACAAATATAAATATTAATTTTAATTCTATGGTTTTATATCACGACAATAACTTTAAAATTAAATTTGAATAATTAAATAATGCGCCTTTATATACAATAACGGATTTCCGTTCCTCAGTTTTTGCATGAAAGTGGAACAAATATCCATCATCACTATAGCTATTTATTTTCCCATATAAAGAAGAATATTGTATTTTTCATTTGGTTTCGATTCGAAATTATTTCAATGTCTAAAACAATATTTTATATATATATATACGGTATATGTGTGTGTATCTACTTAGAAAGCTTCATCTAAATGTATGTTATGGTTAAGCGTTACAAGTCCAAAGTCACTTGTTACGCTTAATATGAACTTATGTTTAGCTTAGCTGTACCAACTAGTTAAACTACTTGAAAATAATATAACACAAAAAGCAGAGGGAACCTAGTGTTTAGACACTCCGTTCCTCACTTTCTGGCAAATTTTGGAGGCATTGCGTGTTGAGTGGCACAACTCAACGCCGCGCTTTATCGTGACACCACAGCGAAGAAATGGAAATATACATTTCAATTAATATTTCATCTCTTCCAGTAGGGATCGAACCCAAAACCAGTCGGTTTTATAGTACAGTAATGAATTCGTATTAATGTGTCAAAAATACTCATTTGAATACGCGCCTCTTGAATCCAATTATACTAGACGTCAAATCTACCTACAATTATTAATTCCGATACAGGTACAGTGATTAAACCAACTTGAATTGATTAAAAAACCAAAAGAAATTGTGAAAGAAATTTCAATTATTCAGTCTGAAATAGGGTAAAAAGAGAAATAAAAGAATGTAGTCGTACCTTTAACGAAATCTGTATTTTAAGTGAAATGAGATTTGCTTGAAGGAAGTAATTAAGGTGAATCGTATTAAAATTATTATAATTTCGGGAATTTTCGTTTCGGTACTTTTATTTTCAAAAGTTTTGTCGCTCACATTAAATGATAATGGCCACTTACGACTGGTACTAAAAAAACCATATTAAATACAGTTAATCTTTGATTCTTCGGATAACAATGACAGTGGGACCTCGAATTAGTTTCAATAGCTGATTAAATATATATTATACCCAAATACCAAATGCTTTTGATGGATTCTCTATTTTTTTGTAATGTAAGACAAAAAATTATATTTCTATTTCTTCGATCTGGTATCTAGGCACAAGCGCGGCGTTTAATTCTGCCACTCAACACACTATGCCTCCAAAATTCGGCAGAAAGTGGGGAACGGAGTGTCTTAACACTAGGTTACCTCTGCCTACCCTGCTGTGTGCGAGATACAGCGTGAAGCAAATTTAATTTTTTTTTAAAAACAAAACTGTAATATAACCAATTCATAAGAAGTATAATTATGACTACCTCTTTGTTGTTGTTCCCTAAGAACCTTTTGAGAAATGGTTCTTTATGTTTCGAAATAACTAATTTCATGGCGGTAACTTTGACAGACTACAAAATTCAGATTTTCTTCTATACTGACGTATTTTAAAAGGTTCATGTGAATGTTTATGAGTGAAAAATATTATGAGAGCACCAATAAAACAAAAGACTATTGCAATGTGCTTTAAATGTTATGGTATTATGTAAAATATCCCTGTCTGTCAAGGTTACCCAGTTACTGTATGGTTTTGTTTGTGTAGAAAAATATACTTAACAAATTTTTTATTCATATTATTCAACTTCTAAATATCAGTTTTTTGGACAACACCATCATCGTGGCGATGTGTGTGGGTTTGATACCCTCTCATTTTTAAACATAATGTACCATTTTTAAATCAAAAGCAAAAGCAACAACAACAATTACATTGTAATAACTCTCATAGATATAATTTCAGGGTCAAATTATCAAAAAACCTGCTAAAGATTAACTGGTATCTAGCATCCATTCCACGAAAATTCGACGGTACAGTTTACAAAGCATATTGTCCTTGTGGTAAGGAAAATGAACGGTAGCCTAGTCGCATATAGCCAATTCATGTTGGAGCGATGTCCGTAACGCTGTGTGTTGCATTGATAATGCGTACAGACCGCCTAGCACATGTTTTCCTACATTGTGATATTTGATAGCAGCAACAAGTATGGAGTAAATGATATAATTATTTTTTGTCACGCTGTATCCCACTTACAGCAGAGTCAGCAGAGGGAATGCGTGTTGAGTGGCGGGATTCAACACGGCGTTTGCGTCGTTACAAGAGCGAGTAAATATTCAATACTTTATTTCCTCGAGTGAGGATTGAATTGTGCCATTTCTCCACGACTCGTATATAAAGTAATATTTATATAATTGTAAGTGTTATATTTTATTATGAAAAAATGTTTATAATATTAAGAACACAGAAATTAAGTTTTCATTTAGTCAACGGGTAATTCACAATTTTGTTTGTTTTAATTGAAAATGAGGAAAAATGCGGATAGTCGTGGTGCAGTATAGTATATTTAAAGTTCATGGAATAAGTATATAAGTGCGATAAGTATACAATAATATGAAATACTTGCTAAAGCAACACAAAACATAACTTTGGTCTCACCGTGCTTTTCTTTAGCCTTTTGTAAATGTTACTAAATTGCACTCTGAGGTATGAAATATGATGACTGAAAAGAATACATTATAAAGAGTGTTACGCAACTTTTCATATGAATATAAAGCAAGCTGCACGAAGAGGCTAATTTTATGTATGACCTATTTCTTTTTGCTTTTTAAAATTATGAGCCATTTTTGTACGAAAACTTAAACATTTACCTATATGTTTAAAAGCTTTATTAACAAATAAATATTTTTCCTTTATTAGCTTCATGCTGTTTCTAGCACACAACAGAGTAGGCAGAGGGAACCTGTAAATAAAAAACCCAAATGTTAATACAGTCCGTTCCCATCAGAAACTTGCGTTCTTCAATTTCTGCCGGATTCTGGAGGCATTGCGGGTTGAATGGCGAAACTTAACTACGCTCTTTGCCTCGTTACCTTAGCGAGAAATTGAAAATATAATATATTTTCATTCCCTCGAGTGAGAATCGAGTCTACAACTAAAAAACATTGTTTTTTTTTATTTTCACTTATCATCATTGACACTCAAGGGATAGTTTAATTGATAGTCAAACTATGATTATTGTATAATTAAAATACCTTCACAGCTTCTACATGTAAAATATATATAATTTCGAAAAACACACAACACACACAATAATATAAGAATAACATTTTTAGATGTATTAATATATTTACACATCTCGAAAGATATTGGCTTAGTTTTCATCATCCTTATATAGACATGACGCGCTGTTCTTGTTATATTGTTACAAACGTTACTTGTTTAAAACGAGAATTTGTTGAATCTACACTGTTTATAATGTATTTTATTAGTAAAATGTAGAATTCATACAAACTAGCATTTCCTTTTACGAGCTCTAACTAATGGCAAGCTGCCAATGTTTGACAAAAGTTAAGGAAGTCTAAAAAGATAGCAATCTGCAAAGTTTCCAGAAACTATTGCTACTGTACTTAATAATTGTTTTTTTAACATCTATAACTTAATATGTTTTTTTATTTCACGAGTAAACTTTTAAAAATTGTCACACAATTTTTAAGGATTTTTCCACTGACAAAAAGTGTCGTATCGTGTAGTGTGTACGTAAATATAAAAAAAAAGGAAAAAAGATATTTAATGTCGGTGGCTTTATAATCCTGCTATGCCTTCTTCTTTCTTTCTACATTATCTTGCACTTGCACACATCATCCCGCCATTCGTCACGCTTTGTGCTAAGGCCTCTTTTTCCTTTACCACATACCTCTATCGCTGCTTCCTTCATACAATCCCTAAGGTTCTGCCAGCATACTTCAATATTTCCATTTCTAGATTCACTACTGTCTAGCTTTTTGGAAACTCTTTCTTGATATTGAAATTTAGTCTGTGGGTCTTGAAGCTTTCATCTTCTTATGCGGTAATTCGACTCCAAGTCTGGACACCTAGCAGCAACGACTAGATAATGGTTTGTTCCCAGATCAGAACCCTTAAACACTCGTGTGTCCATGACTTGGCATCAAAAACATATCAAATCAATCATACATTTCCCTTCCGTTCGCTCCCATGTACACATGTGAATTTATTTGTGGTCAAACATAGTGTTTGCCATAAACAAATTCCTTTCCTTGTAAATTTACAGCCTCATTTATTCTCTTGTCACTGACCTAGCACTGCCTCGTAACCGCTTCGCGCGGTTCCGACCTTTCCGATCAAATCGCCACATATTATTTATTTTTCATTCCCTCTAACGCTACCTAGAACACTCTCCTATATCTCTAATGGAGCTGAGGATACTGGCGCATACGCCACTAACAAGAATACTCTTGTTAACCCCAGCTTTAAGCAAAACCAAAGCAGTGTCGGGTTGATCGCCTTGTATTCAAGCGCTGCACTAACCAGTCGAGAGGATAATACACCTACACCTTAACAGCCTCGTTCGCTCTCTGGTACGCCGGCCCAGAAAGCGAGCCGACTGCCCGGAAAATCGGTCGCGTCATTGCCTTTTGGCTTGATCTCGGTCATTCAAACGACATCCAAATCTCTATCATCCATCAAATCTAATAATTCATTCATCTATTCTTCCATCCCTCCATCTACATTCCACGTAGCTATTTGTAGTTCCGTTTTCCACCTCCTGCCGTTCCGGACATGGCGTGTTGAGTACCGGTCACCAACGCTGCATTCGTCGCCACTTGACACACCAGCGGGGACGAACTGGTGCGCTTCACCTTGGGGGGCACTATCAGTGCGCTCTCTCGAAGTGCACGTGGCGAATGGAACGTTGCAGCCCTCATGAGGGTGACAGGGATCGTTGCGAGCAAGCCTTCCATCTTGGACCCCCAACTAATTAATGATTAACACATTTTATAAATAAAATAATATTATATAACGTAAAACTATTTGTGCATCTATAAAATCATATCAGTTCCCTTCTTGCTGACTGACATGAAAATAATATTTTCTAATGTATACATATAATGTAACATTAGAAAGTATGTTTTTTTTATGTATAAAATAATATTTTTACACATTTTTTGTTTTACCTCCTTGTACTTGTATATACAGCAAAATGCCTAATTCTTACTGTATTCAAGTAATACAAACTGCAGAGGTTGTTATTATATAAATGTATGAATGCTGACATTGCCAAGTTTTAAATTAACATTATAATATGAAATGTATGAACGCTATCTTCAAGTTGACGTTACATGACACTTATTAAATCTATTTTACATTTTTTATTTAGTTTTCAAAATGGAATAAATCAAAACCGTGTGGCAATGTGTATGTTGGAAAATGGTGTCTCCAGGAGTGCTATTTCTCGAAAGTAAAAATGTAAAATTTTCATATCGTTCAAAGTAAGCGTGTATTGTGTATGCTTCTCAGATATTTGCATTAAGTAAATGTGTATAATATTTTACTGTACTTTCTTATTTTGTGTATATATAAAGTTATCAAAAATATATTTTTCATGTATCTATTAAGTATTGTTTGAAATTATTATTTGTACAATATACTCTACTATTATATTGAAACAAGTACAGTTAAAATGATTTTGGTCTAGTTGCGACTTTATGCAAATATTTTCTTATTCTAGTTTATCTTCTATTAAACAATAAAAAAAATAATGGAACATGGATATAGATTCATGTTCTAGTATTATATTTATTGATTTAGATTTTATATTTCTGCCACAAATAAAAGAAATCCAAAAACATCTTCCCCAAAAGCCAGCTTCGCCATTTTAGGATTGAAATAGTCATAAATCAATTAATTCATAGGTGCCCGTATGATTGAGGACTAGGAGGGGAGGAGGATAGGTTACACAGGACGCTTCGATGTAAATATTTGAACTTTATAACGACCCAGCCTGAACCCTACTAATTGTCATTACGGTTATCACCTAAGCACATGTTCTCGAAAATAGAATTTATTTAATTTGTAAACTTAGTTGATTTAAGACTAAAAGTTATTAAGTGTTGAAGTCAATGAAAAAAATTCATTAAAAACCACTCAAAAGTTAAAAGAAAGTTCCTTGTCATTTTAAGCTATTTCCCTTGTTTTCAGATTGGGAGCGAAACGTTGGCCAGTTCTCGGTGATTAAAGAAAGTGCCCTGTCATTTACACCAGTATTTATGAACGTCGCAGCCCTAATTTAGATAAAATATTGTGGCTAAATGGTTACTTTATTGATGTTTAAGAACAGACATGGTAAACAATCTTGTATAACATTGTATTATTAAAGTAACACTTTAATAATTTGTTTTGATTTTAGAATGGTAATAAATAAATATGAATTTCCAATATATATTTTTTTGTCTATTTATATATTTTTTCCCATATCTTTAGAACTACTATTTGGCTTGAGCAGTATTTAGGCAATGATTGAATTTTAAGATACCTGATATAGAATCATCCAAAAAAAAAGATTTTCAGCGTGATGGGCATTTTTAACATTATATAATAACAAGCTTAATTACATGTTAAAAGCGATATAATTAAATTTTGAAGAGAATTACTACTAAAGGACTATTACTACTAAAGGGAAAAATGTACTGACTTGTTTGAACTTTTCAAATTATCTATCCTTTATTAGAAAGGTCATTCGTCATTTGACAAAAAATATAGGTTTATTCGCCCCTTCGTATGAGGCATTTGTCAAAACTTTTGCTTTTTAAACGTACTTACCAATTTCCTGTCGATGTTAAAAAAGCTTCATCTTATTTTATTCTTTAAGCAATATCGAGTAGAATATAAAGTAGTACTGAAAGCGGTGGTATAACTTTTATTTAAAAATAATTAAAGAAACCATAACCTTCGTGTTTAAATTTAGAAAACAAAAAAAAACTGTGGGTGTTAATAGAAGATATAGATATAGATATAGAATAAGAAATTAAGTAGCTACTTGTATTTTATATATTTTGTATGAATACATAATCTCGTATAATAGCTTATTGACTCATGGCTCCTTTTCCTTTCGTAATATTCTTGATTCGCAATTTCACGTTTAAATGAAATCTATTGATACAAATGAAACAATAAGAAAAAAAGGAATGGCGACGAAGGTAAATATTTTTTTTATGTTGAAAAGAAAAAACGTCCTACAGGCATTTTATAACATTCATTAATATCAAAGACCTTTTTATTTCTGTGAATCCTTATTTAATATCAAATAAAAACTCGGGAGATTCCTTTAAAATATAAATGGATTATATTTTTATTTTTGACTATTCAGCAATTAGTATTATTTTCGAATTTTCATTTAAGGTTTTTAATAATTAGGTACTTCTTAATAGCGAAATTCGGATAGCATCTCATAATTCAAAAAAATATTTAATAAAAATCAGTTTCACGCTGTATCCCGCATACAGCAGGGACAGCAGAGGGAACCTTGTGTTAAGAACATTCCGTTCCCCACTCCGATAAGACATCTAAATGGGTAGAAAGGAATACTATGCATAAAACGTTAAGGTAACCATTTGCAATGGCGAAGACACCGAGATCAGATTCTCTATTCCACTTACTTAAGCAAAAAAAACACAGATTGTCTTTATTAAAACCTATTTTAAACGCGAAACAAAAAGAGATAAATAAGGAGGAAGAGGTTACATTCGAAGACGCCGTGAAGGAAGAATCGGATTCGGAAGGTGAAGATACGATTAGTAACAGAATCCGCTCCGTGAGTTCACCAACTGATTCCTACGTGTGAGCGTTAAATAAATTTTTAAATTAATGTATCGATAGTCAAGTAATACTTGCATATTGTGTTCTGTATGTTAGTGTCAAATTAGAGGAGGAAAATAGTCAGTCTTTGTGTTATGTTGACGTTCAACAAATAAATTGTTTTTAATTTATATGTTGTCATTGACAATTGATTTAGGGAAAGTAATTAGAATTATAAAATCAGTTAGTAGGTACATTTCATTTGTCATCATCATGTTGGATAATAATTTCAATAATAACTTTTAATAATAAATTAATTAATCCTCATTGGCCTTGTTCCATGCTCAGAAAGCAATCAAAGCAATTCTTAATCATTGCTTTAAACAAATATATTAACTCCGAACAATACTCCTCAAAGATTTAAGTCATTCTCAATAGAGATGAAGCGACACCAATAGTTTCGCTCAATCTCAAGCCATGCAATTTCTAAACGAAATAACTTGTCAGAGTATATGACGAATTTCTACACAATTCGAGTGAAAACAGCAAAACAGTTTCGGTTCAAGTTAATTTCTGTACTAAGTTTTGTAGATAATGAATATTCTCTTCAACTTGTTACAAGTTGCAGACTTAAACTATAAACCTATGTTTTGTCCTTTGTACTTACGGTTAGTGAACATCAATAGTATGATTAAAGTCGCTCCCGTAAAGATACCTCAGTGTGTACTTTGATGTTTACCGATTATGGCGTGTAGGATATTAGCGAAACTACTTAAATGGATTCATATGACGGAATAATTTTATAGGATATATCAGATACCTACGAATGAAAAGATCATATACATCATATATACATACACACATCATGTATATAGTTTTAATTATATATCATTTTCAATATTGTTTCACTGCACCTGTATATTTTAAAACAATAAAAAATGTGACATTTGTTATATTATAGTAGTAAGATTTGTTATATTATAGTAGTAAGGTTGATTATAGTAGTAAGATTATTTATTAAATACGTGATTAATTAGATTCGAAAGTATAACTTTATTAATAAAGACCGTTGAAACTTACATAAAATTGTTTTTCTTAACATTCTTTTATAAATGTAAAATGAAATAAAGAATGATTAATTATTACTTTGGTTTTAAAATGATTTTTTTACGGAGTTGTATTAAGTACAATTTTAGTTCTTGAAATCTCTTTATGGTTAACTTAATTTATTTTTTAACGTGATATTGACTTGTACATTATTATACAAAATATATTATAATAGGAAACTGGAGAACGGAGCGTCTTAATACTGGGTTCCCTCTGTCTTCCCTGCTGTGTGCGGAATACAGCGTGAAGCTGATAAAAAGAAAACAAAGTGACGTGGGAGTGAAAGTAGGTGACTTGAGTGTAAATTGCCTGCTGTACGCAGATGATGTAGTGCCTATTGCATCATCAGAATGCGAGTTGTAGGCATTGCAGCTGAATGTGAGTAAGACGAAGGTATTTGAATGAAATGAAATGAATTTGAAAAGGTATATTTGGGTATAAGTATGTATAGTAGAGATAAAAGATACGAGATGAGATACGATGCGAAGCGAATTGTTGCCGATAACAGGGTTAACGGTGCATTAGCTGCATTGATGGGACGGCGAAATGTCAGCACATCTGCATGTTTAGCCGTAGACAATGCAGTGTTGGAAACGACGCTATTGTACAGCGAAACGTGGGTATTACAGAAGAAGAATGAATGAAAGATGAATACTGTGGAGACGCGAATTTTTCGTAATATGCACAGTCAACGTAGCTGATTGAATCGGCAAGGCAATCGAAAGAATGGCAAAAAAGATTTATGACGGAAAAGTAAGTGATAAGAGAGGTAAGGGTAGACCTCGTTTAAACTTCAAAAACACAGTATCAAAGACACTGGAGGAAGGTCACATAAAAAGCATGAGCATCCATCCCTCGAAATGTATATATGAAGAGGTTGATGATAGTGGACGAGGCGAAAAAGACATACAGAGACCTTAGCGTTTAGCGCTCCGTTCTCTCTGACTACTCCGCTAGGGATACACCGTAAAGCTAGTATAATATTTAAGGTTATGCCTTATGTCGTCCGTCATTTTAAAAACTAATTTATACTTATAATAAAATCGTAACATCGGTATCTGTACATGGAAGATGTACAAGAAAAAATGATATTGGAAGCCTTTATTAATGTAATAAAACGAAAAATAATATATTTTTTCTATTTGTCTGTCTATCTCTTTGTCTGATTGTTTGGGCGTCTGTGTAATGTCATTACATCATAAATTTCTTTTTATTAGATCACTAAAGTAAATGAAATGAGAAAATGAATAATTGTGCTGTGAAAGCGGGCGAAGTCACGCGGGGGCCCACTAGTAAAATATAAAAAATAATTCTTTAATACTGTACCCATAACAAAAAAAAAATGTCAAATTTTATCAGAAGAACTTATATATCATGTACTATACTGTAAAGTCCACATCCCTTGGATCCCTTGTCTCGACATAACTTTTGAGATCTCATTGTACTTCAAAAGCAATTCTAGCGTGAAGCTCAGAGAAGAGGTCACCTAAATCGCATCTTATGTCTCCAAATATTTTTTTCATTCTCATACATTTTTAAAGTCGATTTTAATTTTTTTCTTTATTTTGTATTGTGTGTTATAGCTATAAAATATCCTTATTTTATCGCTGACGATGATAGTAGAAATTAATATGAATATAATTCAGAATGTAAATATACATATATGCTGTAACGTTACGCCAAATTTAATCAATTGGATTTCAAAAATTAATAAATTGTTTTGTATACAAATATACCTTTAATAAATATTTCTTTATAAAAAATATATGTTTTAAAATAAACACGTTATTGTATACAAATTTAATTTAAGAAATGTACCGTATACACATATTATTTTTAATAATTTCAAACGACAATCGTGACCCAATTCCTTACTCATTCTGTATTCATACTTATAAACGTGTTTAAATAACGTAGGTCAAATGACAAATTAAAATGAAAAGATATTTTTCAGACAATTTTTTTAGGTCGTAGAGTTTGACTGAAATTTTTCACAAGATAAATCTTTCTTTTGTATTCTGTTAGCCGACAGGTAACAAAAGTTTCTTACGTCATTATGATGTTTGCATTTCTAAACCGAATAATTTATGCCCACTAAAGAATATAAAATTGTTTTGTACATGAATTTTATTATTATAAATATTTTCTATTGAAAATTTGTAAAAAGTAAAAAAAATGAGGCAAATCGTGGCGCAGGGGCACAAAGTTGACTGTAAAATCTCCTGGTTGTGGGTTCGATCTTCACTCGAGGAAATGAAATATTTGTTTACATTTATATTTTCATTTCTTCTCTCTAGTGTCGAGGCAAAGCGCGGCGTTGAGTTCCGCTACTCAACACGCAATGCCTCCAGAACTTGGTGGAAAGTGGGGAACTGAGTGTCTTAACACTAGGGTCCCTCTGCCTACTCTGCTATGTGCGGATACAGTGTGAAGCTGCAGTAAAAAATATTGTTGTGGATTCCATAATTACATTTTTTTTGGAAAAATGCTAATTAGTTTACTTGATTAAAAATGATTTATGAAATTTCATATTATAATACATCAATAGTACTGTTATACCTAACTATTTGGTATAAGAAAATAAAAAAAATATTGATTTACGCATATCTAGGAAATATTTTTCCTTATTTTATTTACAATTTTTATTTATGGTTCTCTTCGGCTAAGGATTTATTAAGCGGGATTAATGCAACATCTGTGGAACTCGTTTTATGATTACGATCCTACCAGCCTCTAAACAAGGCTTGTTTCGAGCTAAAAGGATATAAAGAAAAACGTTTACAGAGTAAAGCTGAAGTAGTAAAACGTAACAAGAGCTTTTCTAAATATGAAATTGGAAAAAAAAACGTTTATTATTTGTTTTTGCTGATTTAAACATTAATAATAATTGAATTTGCACAGGGGCAAAAGTGTGTGACCATAAACATGACTGGTTGTGAGCTCGATTCCCACTCGAGGAAATTAAATATTAATAATAATGAGGCAAAGCGCGTCATTGAGTTCCACCACTCAACACGCAATGTCTCCAGAATCCGATGGAAAAGGGAGGAGTGGAGCGTCTTAACACTAGCCTACTACAAATGCACTTCTTCTACATAAAATAATTTCTTTATTAATTATAATTTAAAATTTAATGTAAAAAAATAAGTAAATAAAGTGTTATATGGAGATTGTTAATACGAAAAAGGTTTTATTGCCAATTATATAATGCGAGCTTTAAATGAAACCATACAACACACGGGAGAGCTTACAAGTACACAAAAGCTTAGTGTGGCGACTAATCGCTTACTTGAATTTGTTGTGCTAAAATATGACGATATTTCGTAAAATTTGCGGTCTTAATTCTTTGTGAAGCGTAATGAAACTAACTGGTATGTAAAATATATTTAATTTTGCCTTGTATATTTTTATTTTATTAATTTGTATTTAATATTAATAATTCACTCAATACGGCGTTGAGTTCCGCCATTCTACGTGCAATGCCTCCATATTTCGGCTGAAGCTGGTTGCGAGATACAGCATGAAGTTTGAATGAACTGAATGAACTTCAAATTATTTTAGAAATTTGGGTACAATTTTAAAAACCAATGTTCATTTTTATGCTTACTTGTTACTGAAGGATTCGTTTTCCATTAGTGACTACTTTCCATGTATCGCCTTGCAAGACATCGTTAAAACACGTCTTCAACAATTTTCTTGAAAAACAAAAAAAAAAACCAAATACTACTTACAGCAAAATTCTAAATGACTGACATATAATAAAATTGAAATGATATAGATAAATAATTGTGCATTTCTAGCGGGCGAAGCCGCGAGCGGGTTGCTAGTAAAAAGCATAACAGCTACGAATCCACTACAACGAAAAAAAAAAGAAACAGACAATTAGATCGTCCTTCCATTAGTAACAATTTCAAGACGTGGACACACATGGCTAAGCGCTGCGTAAACAAAGCAAAGAACATTAGAGACGCTCATTAGTGTCGACGTTTAGCGCGTTCTTGTTGCGGATAACAGTCTCCGCGACGGGGCTCGTTTTCATTTCGCGGTGTTATTGCTACATTAAATGTACTTGTTTGAATGTCTATGGAAGCACTAAATGCTATTAAAGTAGTGCTTTCAATTTTTTTTATTTGTTTCAATTAATGACATACATTGTTCAATTAGGTTAACAATTTATGTCATCAACTGAAACACACGATATTGATTAAACATACAAAAAAAAATATTTGTAAAAACAAAAACCCCGACTGCAGAAAACTAAAAAGAAAATAAACAAGCCCAGTAGTTTATTAAGATACGCGCGAAAAACATAACCCTCCCTTAGCAGTCATAATTATTATAAAAAAAAATATCTACGTGTATAATTATTGTAAAATAAATATTATTGCTCCATTTTGGCTACTTAAGACGATGTTTGATAAACAGCAAGACCTAATTTCCTTATTATTTCCTTTTAAAAAAAAAATAAAATAAAATCAGCTTCACGCTGTATCCCGCACACTGCAGGGTAGGCAGAGGGAACGTAGTGAAAGACACTCCGCTCCCCACTTTCTGTCAAATTCCGGAGGCATTGCGTGTTAAGTGGCAGAACTCAACGCCGCGCTTTGCCTCGACACCAGAGCGAAGAAATGGAAATTATTTCCTTTTTTCGGTAACAATTAATTTTCATACAAAAAGAAATTTTGTTACGTGACCATAGTGTTCAAAAAAAAAACGGTCCGTTGCTCTAGATACCCTAGCTTCATTTGTAGATTATACTTTTTCCCAACGTTACGATTTAATACGCATATAATAGGATACCCAGGAAAATCTTAGTTCCAAGTCACTACATTCTCCGCGTTCTGCCTGAATCTAAAACATTGAGCATTGCGCGGTAATCAAGGATGTTATTTGTCTAGTCAAGTAAACGAAACAAAATACAATAAAAATATAATTTCAATTTCAAAGAAAGTATGAATGAAAGCATATATTTAATAACAATAAAAATAAGATCTTTGAAACAGCATTGTTCCCAGCTAACACTCAATTATATTCATCCGATCTTACACATTCTGTTATACTTGTTTCCCCTTGATCGGACGGGTCGTGTACTAAGAATTTCTTTCGTAAGAAATAGTCCTATCTCTTGACCCTTTAATTGATTGTATTTGTGAATGTTTTTATATATTTTATTGGATATTTTTAACTAAAATATTTTTATTTGTGTTAGATAAATTATGATTATCTAAAAGAAAATTAAATATATATAAATTGAGCTCTGCCACTCAACACGCAATGGCTCCGGAATTCCGCAGGAAGTGGGGAACGGAGGGTCTTAGCACTAGGTTCGCTCTGCCTACCCTGCTGTGTGCGGGATACAGAGTGAAGCCGATATATATAAATGTGTAATTGAATTTCTTAGGTATTTTTTTGAATTTTTTAAGCTCTTACACAGTAATCTATGTATAGTCATATGATGTGCTCTTATATTATGCGTATGGTCACAACTCAGTGGAAAAAAAGTACAGTAAAAATACGTACCTACGTATATATAAATCTATATTTAAGTACAATTATACTTAAATTTGTGATTTCCTCTTGTACCACATCTTAAAATCTTACTCTAAATAAGCTAACATCAACTAAGGTTAAGTACAAAGGAAACAAGAAAATATTCTCAAATAAAAACGGCTACGCACAGTATACTACAGCGGCCGCAGGTGTTTCAAACGCTCTACTATTGACCGGGGTTGGTTCATGCAGTGATTTATGTGTAATATATTGAAGAGCGGTGAATGTAGAAAGACCATTATTTATTTCAATTGTATTTTTCGCATTCATACTGCGGCATCTAAGAACATATGAGATAATATTATGATTTATTTACGGTCTCCATTATATGAATTTAAATTATTATAATAAATATAAGTGGCCAGTCGTGGCCCAGTGGTACAAAGTGTGACTGTAAAACCGACTGGTTGTGGGTTCGATCCCCACTCGAGGACATGAAATATTTTCTTAAATTTATATTTCCATTTCTTCGCTCTGGTGTCGAGGCAAAGCGCGGCGTTGAGTTCTATCACTCATCATGCAATGCCTTCAAAATTGAACAGAAAGTGTGGAACGCAGTGTCTTAACACTAGGTTCCCTCTGCCTACCCTGCTGTGTGCGGGATAAAGCGCGAAGCTAATTTAATTTTAATTTAAAATAAATATCTACTAAAAATAAAATGGGGGTCAACTATGGTCTTGATGTAGCCAACTCTGAAAACACTATAAAAAGTTGAGAATGCCATACCAAATCTGAAATGTGGTAAGGCAGCAGACAGATTGCTGAGATTATGGAATATTGTGGGCTACACGGCTTGCACTTGTTTTGGTCTTATCATAATTATTTTGGAAGTTAGTGAAATCAATCAGCATTATATAAAGGCTAAGTTTCACAAATAGACTATGCGAACTAGGTAGGCTATCAGTTTAAATAGCAAGAGGAATGCAAAAAAGATCCAAAAGGCTGCTATAGAGATGGAGTGTATGGATCAAATCTTTTTCCTCCGCGGAATGATCATGATATTTTTTTTGTTATAAGCATACAATGACAACATTCTGTGCTTTTGTACTTGAAAAAGGCGTTAAATAGTGTTGCGTAAAAGAAATTATGGGCGATACTTCTACAGAACGTCATGAAAGTATCCTTGCTGCAGACTGTAAATTTCTGTACAAAGAAATGTTATCCTGTGTGCGAGAAGAAGATGACATGACTCGGTTTGAAATCCAATCAGTCAATCCAAATGTCCAACAAAGTTGCACCATATCAGTGTGATTGTTAATTTCGAATTTGGATAGTTGTTTCATACGTGCCTACTACCTGTGTCACTACTCTAAAAAGAAGAGTATTAAAATAATTAATGAAGCCTAATTGCGACAAGATAAGATAAAGGTCTGGTATTTAAAAGAAATTAAGAAAGTATGGAATGCAATATCAGCATATATGGCAAGATATTAGAACAAGTGAATGTAGTAGCATATTTGGAAAAGACGCTACTAGAAGATGGAAGACACGAAATGAAAATGTAAAGGCATATTGCTATCGGTAAGAGAGTTAACGGTGTTTTTATAAGACCAAGAAACTTTAGTATACGGTACTTAATATTACCGATAAGAAATCGGTAATATTAAATATTACCGATTTTTCACTTCATAACTTTATATGATTAATTATTGAAATTATTGCCTTTTTTCTTTCACAATAAATCGACTGTTCCGGCATCTGCTCATCAGCTGCAGAGTGATAAATGTCAAACTCAGTGCGGAAATGACAAATGTTTGCTAATGACCTCTTCTGCGTTAATCAAATTACTGTTTGAATAATATTGTTAAATAATTACATGTTACGCTATAGTTTACATGATTTATATGAAATATAATATTAGAAATTTACAATAGCTAGCGTGTATTTTTGTACAAACTATAGATATCTATAGTTAAAACGCTGCTAATGCCACTTTAACAAACACAACTCAAAAAACACAACTCTTCAACACGCAATGCCTCCAAAACTCTGCGGAAAGTGGGGAACGGAGTCTCTTAACACTAGGTTCCCTCTGCTTAGTCTGTGTGGGATACAGCGTGAAGCTCATTTTGATTTGATTTTTGAAATATATTGTAGACACAAAATTTTTATGCCAAATATAGTGAAAACCCACTAATATTTTCGTTTGAATTGTTGACCACGATTTTTATCCGCATTGATGCATACCTCAAATTCATAGGTACCTTTTTCTATAAAAATTTAAGGGTCATAGGGTCTTTGTTCTGGTATATTGTCGTCATCTAGTTTTACATCAAAAGCCATCGTCGTTATCAAGGGCCATAGAAATCACATTTCGCCTTTGAAAATCTTTAATCTTGAATCTGTTACATACATATGTAAATTTTCTTAAACGTTCGAGTAAAAATGTTTTTGCAATGTTCACTAATTACTTAAATGTAAAAAGAAATGTTAAATTGATGATAATATAGTTTGTTTTACTTATTTAACTTTAAAATTAATTTCGATCTCAACAACCTATTGAACCTTACTAGTATATACTCAGTAACTTCACTGACTAACTAGGTCAGTGAAGAAGAATTATTCGATATTGTTAAATTATCTTTCTTTTATAAAATATAAGTAAATACATAAATCAACATTTTTGTTTTATTCTACTATACCTCGGAAAGAAAAATACTTTTTTTGGAAAACTTATAATAATGACAAAACGTATAACTACATTATTAATTATTACAAGCAGATACAAACTTCGCCGTAGCTTGATGAGAACGTATGGCTTAGTAGTCTTAGCTCTTGGAAAGTTTCATAGGGGCAAGGATTCAAATGTCGGTACGTCCAATTTTTTTTCTTTTTCTAAGAATGTCAATTTCTTTAATATATATTCATTATTTCTAATACTATTTGGTCAATTTGTGAATTACTACGCAATATGTTTAGCACAGCCAAACGTTAACTAAATTCGTATCAAGGTACCAAAGTATTTCAGCTTTACAAATAGAACTTTCATTAAGCTCTCGTCTAAACTAGTCAATACAAAACAATACAAGCCATTTGGATAGTATTGAAATTCCGAATGAAACGAAATTGCAGCGATGAAGTGATTAATTAAATTGAATTGTTTAAGAAACACTTTCGATAATGCGATGCAATTCATTCAGACTATTGTTGTTTGCACGCTATTAAATCTAAAATGTATTTGCTGGAGGAGAACTTTATTATTAAATTTGTGAAGTATAAATAAATAAATTTTTTAATCTAAATATATTTTTAGGGATAAGGCTACGGTAAGTAAAAGGACATTAATATATCTATGTAGGTATTTAAAAATAAATAAATAAATCAGCTTCACGTTGTATTCCGCACACAGCAAGGTAGGCAGAATGAACCTAGTGTTAAGACACTCCGTTCCCTACTTTCTGCGGAGAGCGAAAAAAATGGAAATATAAATTAAAGTAAATATTTCATCTACTCGAGTGGGGCATTTAGCATAATTTAGCATATTTCCACTCGAGAAAATGAAATATTTATTTGAATTTATATTTCCATTTTTTCGCTCTGGTGTTGAGGCAAAGAGCAGCGTTGAGTTACGTCATTCAACACGAAATGCTTCCAATGCTCTGCCTTTCCTGCTGTATGCGGAACACAGCGTGAATCTGATTATCACTACCTAGTTTGAAATGTATATATTTATTTTAACTTAAAAATTTATCGAAAATTAATATTGTATTAAAAACTGGACTGATTGGGACTGACTCACTCTTACTAGTACTCCTTAAAAACCTCGTACAATAATGCGCGAAAAAAATTAAACTGATAATTATTATTGATAACAACCAAAAAAGTTAAAAAAATAATATATTTTTTTTACAAAAAAGTAATGATATCCCATCAAAAAAACTTAAATGTGAAATAAGAGCCAAGTTAAATGTAAAGTAATCTTTCTGGACTTCAACGGCAAAATATTGAGAAATCTATATGAGTGCCGAGTTCTGTGTACACTCAGCATAAAATTCAAGCTCTTAACTTTGATTAGCCTATTTCTTACCACCAAGCACCATAAATATCAACCTCTTAGCTCATAGTACAAACAACAAAGTGGAAGTACACTTGCTAACAAATATAACAAAGCCTTTACGTAAAAATATTTTGTTCTAAAGCACTAGCTCTGACCTCTGTGTACGTTTAAATTTGCCATCTTTAAATAAAATGTCGGCAAAAAGTTATAGTGTGTTAAATTTTAGCAGGAAGAATATAATTATTAGAGGCCCAGTCGTCAGTCGACAGGTCAGAGGGCACAAAGTGTGATTATAAAACCGACTGGTTGTGGGTTCAATCCCCACTCCAGGAGATTAAATGTTTACTTATATAAATTATATTTCAATTTCTTCGCTCTGGTGTCGAGGACAAGCGCGGCGTTGAGTTCCGCCACTCCTCCTCGCCTCCAAAATTCGGCAGAAAGTGGGAAACGGAGTGTCTTAACACTAGGTTCCCTCTGCCTACCCTGCAGTGAGCGGAATACTGCGTGAAGCTGATTTGATTTTTTTAGTTATTCGTCTATATTTAGTATACCTAATGTTGAAAATTTAAGAAATTTATATGTATATCATTACTTACTGAAATTAAAAAAGTCGGTCATAGGTGCTTGTCGGTTTCTAGTGTTAGTATTATGCCTTAATTTTTTACAAAAAAAAATGTATGAAAATTTTACTTTACAAATTTGAATCCGCGCTTCTTGAATACAATTATACTAGACCTCAAATCTACCTACAAGTATTAATTCCGATACAGGTACAGTGATTAAACCAACTTGAATTGATTAAAAAACCAAAAGAATTTATAAAAGAAATTTCAATTATTCAGTCTGAAATAGGGTAAAAGGCGGAAATAAAGGAATGTAGTCGTATCTTTAACGAAAGCTGTAGGTATTGTAAGTGTTGCTTGAAGGGAGTAATTAAGGTGAATCGTATTAAAATTGTCTTGTAGTTTCGGGAATTTTCTTTTATGATATGTTTTTTTTTCAGCTGTTTTAAAGATAAGTTAAAATTGTTTTTTATCACATTAAAAGGAAATGGCCACATATGACTGATAATTAAAAAAAACATATTAAATACAGTTTTATTTTGTGTAGAAGAATATAAATCTATATACTTTTATTTCATATCATTCAAGTTTTTTAACATTTTGAAAGTGTTGTTCCACACTTAGGAAAGAAATACGTATTTAGAAAATGTATAAAAATTTGAACGTAGCGGGACTCGAAACCGCGAAAATATTTTTTCGTACGTTTTCGTACATATAATTCAAGTTCTAAATATAGGTTTTTTGAAAACCACTATTATTTTAAATTTCGAAACCGTTTGTGTTTATTGAGGCGATGTGTGTAGGTTTGGTACACTCCGTTTTTGAATAAAACTTACCATTTTCAAATCGAAGGCAAAAGGTAAAACAACAAATACATTGTAATAACTGTCATAGATATAATTTAAAGATATTACTTATATATTTAGCGTAGACTTTAAGCAAGGCGTGTAGTCCTTGTGGTAACGAAAATGAACGGTAACCTGGTCGCATATAGCCAATTCATGTTACAGCGACGTCCGTAACGCTGTGTGTTGCATTAGTAATGAGTATAGGCCGCCTAGCACATGTTTTCCTACATTGTGATATTTGATAGCAGCAACAAGTATGGAGAAAACGATATAATTATTGTTTATTAGTTTCACGTTGTATCCCGCATGCAGCAGGATAGGCACAGGGAATTTAGTGCTAAGACGCTCTCCACTTGCCGCTGAAAATTTGGAGGCATTGCGTGTTAAGTGGCGGAAGTCAACGCGTCGTTTCGTCAACAATGTCGTCAAGAGCGAGGAAATGGACATTTTAAATATTTTATTTCCTCGAGTGGGTATTGAATTATGCCATTTCGCCTCGACTCGACTGGTATATAAAGTATAATGCGATATATTAGCAAAGATTATGTATATATAAGTAATATTACAAATGATATGAAACAAAAATATTAAACAATAATAAAATATAATACTATTATCTAATTTGATTAACATTTTTAAGACTACTTTATAGGATTTCATCAATGTATTGAGATTAAAACTTTTTAATAATAACTATAAAACCGATAAATAATCAAACATTTTTATTTGTTTTATTTGTCGGTTTCTTTTTTGGTTGGTATTTGCAATTATATGAGTCTTAAAAACTTATATACCTTCTAGATTTATAAATAATAAACTAATAATCAAAATCGACCTACCCTACAAAGTAAAGTAAAGGCTCAAATATAAAAAATACACGTCGAATACAACCTTTACCTTTTCGGTTTTTTCATCACTTAAAAACTTTTGGAAAGCAAAATTTTATTGTAAAGACCTCGAGAGCTGAAAAAGGTCGTTTTATGTTACTTTTGAGCACAGCTATCGTAAAATTAGTTACGTATTAATAAAAAACCCCGATAGACCTATACTCCAATATCGATGTATACATTTCTTCTCTTTCATTCGAATAGTAGAGCTTTCAACGCGAGTATTTGACCGAGTTTAATGAGAATTCAATGTACATAGTGAAGTGAATTTCATCGATTATAAAAAGGAAGACAAATTAAGTCTTTGCACTTCCTACAAATTAGATTTTAGATTAAGGAAGTTGTATATAATTGTGAGTGTCATCTTTTATTATGAAAAACCGTTCATAATATTTAGTATGCGGGAATGAAGAGTTAGTTCACGAGTAATTCACAATTTGGTTTGTTACGCGACTGGTTGTGGATTGGAAGGTATATAAGTTATTAACACTCATATAGGTTCAAATAACCAACCCAAAAAATTAAACCCATTCGAGAAAATTAATATAATAATATGAAATACTCGTACTTGCTAGAGCAACACAGAATATAGCTTTGTTCTCGCCATGCCTGTCATAAAAATTACAATATCGTAAATGTTACTAAATTGCACTCTGAGGTACGAAATATGATGACTGAAAAGAATACATTATAAAGAGTGTTACGCAACTTTTTACATGAATATAAAGCAAGCTGCACGAAGAGGCTAATTTTATGTATGACCTACTTCTTTTTGCCTTTTAAAATTATGAGCCATTTTTGTACGAAAACTTAAATATTTACCTTTATGTTAAAAGGCTTTAATAACAAATATTTTTTGTTTATATTTTAGCTTCATGCTGTTTCCAGCACTCAATAGGGTAGGGAACCTGGAAACCGTGTGTTCCTTACATTCCTGGCGGAATTTAACTCCACCTTCTTACCTTACTTCGCCTTATTACCTGAGCATTACATTGAAAATATAAAATATTATATTTCCTACAGTTTTTTATTTTCACTTATCATCATTGACATTCAAGGGATAGTTTAATTGAAATGAACTAACATCAATATAACTTCAGAGGTTCTATCTGAGAAATAGATATAATTACGAAAGACGTAGCTCACAAAAATATAGAAATAAACCGTTTTTGTAGGTTACAAAAATATTAAACGTTACGGGAATCATCTAAGCAAATTTGTTCTAACTATGCTGGTCCGACAATATTTTCTATGATAATATAGTTATTTAATTATTCCAAAATTAAGATTTATGGTGTCAGGAATGAAATTTATAATCATATAATATCAATACATACTACGGATATATAAACAATATATATACGTAGTTATATGTATATGTTATATATAAATTAAAATTTACCATTTCTGTAAGAACTATCTGATTTTGAGATCCACATCTTGAACAAATTTATAAAGGATTGCTCCAAAAATGCTTTCTTTGAAATAAAAATATTTTTTAAATATATTACTTGTATTGCTCACAAAGTACGACAAAATATAATACATATTGAAAATTTGTTACATATGAAAAATTGCAAATTAATCTTATATTTTTTTATGTAGTAAGTAAAAATCAAATAAATTAGCTTCACGCTGTATCCCTCGCACAGCAGGGTAGGTAGAGGGAACTTAGTGTTAAGACACTTCATTCCCCACTTTCTGCCGATTTCTGGAGGCATTGCGTGTTAAGTGGCAGAACTCAACGCTACGCTTTTGCCTCGACACCAGAGCGAAGAAATGGAAAGATAAATTTAAGTAAATATTTCATCTCCCAACCTACAACCAGTCGGTTTTACAGTCACACTTTGTGCCCCTGCACTACGAGTTGCCTCATGTACTGACATACATTTACTGACGTACATTAGTACCAGAAAATTTAACATTACCATTTTGGTCAAAACAAAATAGTATTTTATAAGTAACTTCAAATTTATAATAACTTTGTTTTAATTTGTAAACTTAGTTGATTTAATGCCAAAAGTTATAAGAGTCATTCTGTAGAAGTCACTTGCGGGAAAAAAATCATTAAAGACCATTCAAAAGTTAAAAGAAGGGTCCTTATCGTTTGAAGCTATTTCACTTGTTTTCACATTGCGGGCGAAGCGGTGGCCAGTTCTCGTCCAGATTAACGAGAGTGCCCTGTCATTTACACCAGTATTTATTAACGTCGCAGCCCTAATTTATATAAAATATTGTGCCTAAATTGTTACTTTATTGATGTTTAAGAACAGAAATGGTAAACCATCTTGTATAACATTTTATTAGCTGGGTTTATATGTGGTATGGTGTAAGAATCAAATCAGCTTCACGCTGTATCCCGGATACAGCATGGTAGGCAGAGGAAACCTAGTGTTAAGACACTCCATTCGCCACTTTCTGCCGAATTCTAGAGTCATTGCGTGTTGAGTGGCAGAAGTCAACGCCGCGCTTGTCCTCAACACCAGAGCGAAGAAATGGAAATATAAATTTAAGTAAATATTTCATCTCCTCGAGTGGGGATCGAACCCACAACCAGTCGGTTTTACAGTCACACTTCGTGCCACTGCGCCACAACTGGCCTTAGTATGGTTTAAGAATAGTAATAAATAAAATATAAATTTTGAACATAATTTTATTTGCCTACTTATATATTTTTGTTTCAAATATCTTAACTTAACTACATTTTTTTGGTGTATTTGGCCTAGGTAGCATTTAGGCTATTTTCGGGGTTTTTCAACAATGGATGTTTCTAGGGGATTTTACACTTGATGGGTTTTTTATATAATCACAAGCTGAACGGTAAAAATGATATAATTTTGGGTCTAATTTTTTAAAATTACGACTGTTAAAGGAAAGTCTTTAGTAAAATTAAACGTTAAAGATTTTATATATACTAACATCAAAGGGAAAATTATTCTGATTTGTTTGAACTTTTCAAATTATCTATTCTGTATTAGAAAGGTCATGAGGAACATTCTTCATTTAACAAAAAGTATAGTTTTATTCGAATATCAGACCTTTGTCAAAACTTTTGCTTCCTAAACGTATGTATCAATGACCTGTCGATGTTAAAATAGATTCATGTTTTTTTATTCTTTTAGCCATTAATTTAAGGGAATTGAAACTAGTATATTTTTTTTGTTCAAAGTAACACGCGTAACACGCAATGCCTCTAGAATTTGGCGGAAAATCAGAAATGGAGTATCTTAACACTAGGTTCCTCTGACAGCGGGATTGCTGTTTGCGGGATACAGCGTGTAGCTTATTAAATTAAACGTTAATTGACGCTATCATGGCGTAAATGGGTAAAAGGTACCTAGTCTGGTAGAACATTTACTCGATCTTTAAGTTTTTCAAACTTACATGTAATAATACAAGTCATACAACATAATATCTTATTTACTTATAGCACATGAATCTTTATTTAAATAAAATTTTAAATAATCTATTATATTAAAATATCAATCGAATATAATATAATTATTTACCATTTTTATTTTTTTTGATATACTAAGGCAATGTAAGATTTAAAAATAAATCAATCTTAACAGCATTGATGTATACTGAAACTTTTAAGTCTAAATTTATTAATATCTGCATTTCAATGAGTACAGCGATCCGGTGCTTTCAAAATTCAGTTATAAGATGGAGTTACTATATTTTTTTTTGGAATCTATTCTGAATTCTATTTTCAGCAGTCACATTTACATAATGTGTAACTAACTAAAGTTATTTTTAGATATTATATACTTAGAAGGTACTTTAAAATAAGTTAGGATGAAAGTAATAAGTAATGTGGTAGGTTTATGTCTAATTTTTTTCATCCAGCTGTATTTAAATCTATATTTTTTCGGGCCAGTGTGACTGTAAACGAGACAGATTGTTAGCTTAATTCCTACGCGAGAAAATTAAATACTTTATATATTTTTATGTCTTCGCTCTGGTGTCGAGACAAAGCGCGGTGTTGAGTTCCGCCACTCAACGCGCCTTGTCTCCAGTGAAAGTGGGAAGCGGAGTGTCTTGACCTTCTGCTACTTACGGGATACAGCGTGAAGTAGAAAAAAATTGTTTTCGAAAATTATCCACTTGGTTAATTATATTTTCATATATTACCGTATTTACGTAACTTAGTAGATATTTACGTTATCTAAATAAAGATGAAATAAAACTCTCTGCAGCTTAGAGATAAAACTCTTTTAGTATCTTGGTTGCATTCATTAAAGCGATAATGGGGCTCGAGCGCGATGGTAAGTCTAAGATGAGATACTTAAAAGATGTTTCAAAGATTTTTTACTTAACGTTATTAACATATTATTCACTCGGCTTAGTTTTTAAATTAAGTCTCTTTGTAACCGTCAAACTTTTGCAATGTCTATGGGTAAAAATTACTTTTTGATTAAGAAAATTATAAGCTATATGTGAAAAAAATATTTAACTTATAAATTATATAAAAAAAACATATAGGCATGTAGAAGTGTGCTATCCTAATTCCTTTGTAAAAATTTAATAGTTCGGAACAACTTGATTGCAGCGAGATTATATTAGAGCAGTGATATGATATACGTTCGCACTCCCAAATTCAGTTTCTTATTTAGTAGGGATATACCTACATGAAATATGTAAACTACATTTTTCATTTAAATAACCTTTTTTTATGATAGACTATATTTTTTTTAACAAAAATACAATTGTAAGTGAATATTAAAGAAAACATAAAAGATCTGCCAATACTTATGAATTTGAAATTTCCCAAATATAATTAAAAAGAAAAAGGCATTAAACTGTTAATGTTGTCTTTATACTTTTAGAAACTAACTGAAAATCAGCTATACATTACATTGTAAGCAGTTTTCAAACAGAAAATATACTACCGTGAAGACAACTGTACCAATTTGCTTTGAAAATGGAAATTGAGACGCTCTGAGGAAAATCAGAGTAGACTTTGTATGCTGCAACGAGAGAAAATATAAATAGAATTCCCACTTTGTAGGCACGAGTTCTATTACCATTTAACTATGATCATATTTGTGTATGAAATATGAAATACGTATAATAAATATAATAAGTAAATTAATATGGTTGTATCATGTTCTCAAGTAATCTCTTATTATATATATATATATATATATATATAATAAATATAATAAGTAAATTAATATGGTTGTATCATGTTATTCCTAATATTACAATTATTAACAATCTCATTTATAATTAATGAGTTCACTAGAGCCCAGATGTTTTAGAAGGTAATTAATTGAAAGGACCACCATCGCATCGACGTTTCAAAACCTTTCTCACGTTCTTATTTAATATTAAAAAGGGTTAAACGCTTGAATTTATGACAAGGCCTAAAAGTCTAGTAGATATGGACGTTGGGTAGAAATTTTTTGATTAATTTAATACCCTGTTAACTTTAATAACAGAAATTAATAAAACGTTTATAGACATAATATGGATCACATATGGATGGATCTATAAATTAATATAATGAAGCATAACTTTGGAATTGTTACTATTTTTAAGAAAATCACGCGGGCGGAGTAAATTAGGCTCAGAAGCCAACGCTGGTTAAAGTTGTCAGATGCAGCCTTTGACAACCTGGTATTGTTCAAGATGTGAAGTCAGCAGATCAGATCAATAAGGAAGCATTATGGTTGGTCACGTCCAGGGCTCGTGTAGGCAAATCAAAAAATTGGAAAAATCTTTTTCACTATAGCAAGGTCGAATACAGCCTTCTCCACGTTATCGGTAGTATGTGTGATCCAAACCCACTAGTATCGTGCTCGTGCTTAGAATCGCTAAGTAGCACTACCTCAGCGGATGGGATCTGTGAGAGCATATCGTCTCCATGAACTAATCCTTTTCTGCATTACCGCATTGGAACCAATACCTTCAAAATTGGCAAGACGACGTAAACTTATATCGTTCATTATGAACACGGTGACCCCGGCATAAGGCATAATGTTTATAAAAAAAGGTTTTGTAGCGAGAGTATTGGAGATAGGCTGTGTTGTCGGACAATCTGAGTCTTCGTCAGAAATAACAATGCAACAAGGCCGCCGTGCCGCCTCAAGATGGTGACGTCATTCAGGTTAATAAATCGTTGGATCGAATGTGTTCGATCAAATGGTTACAGTTGATATAGAAAATAAACTAATAAAACTAATAGTAATCTATTAGTTTTATTCCCAGGATCCCAGGGCCCGCAGACCTACGTTATTTTAGCAAAGCTGAAATTTTAAAGACTAATGTAGTTAAGACGGTACGCGTACTTACTTACTTGAAAAGTTGAAATACTCGTATTTAAATATAAATAAATAAATAAATCAGATTCACGCTGTATCCCGCACACAGCAGGGTAGGCAGAGGGAACCTTGTGTTAAGACACTCCGTTCCCCACTTTCTGCCGAATTTTGAAGGCATTGCGTGTTGAGTGGCAGAACTCAACGCCGTGCTTAGCCTCGACACCAGAGCGAGAAGTGGAAATATAAATTTAAGTAAATATATCATCTCCTCGAGTGGGGATCGAACCCACAACCAGTCGGTTTTGCAGTCACACTTCGTGTCCCTGCGCCACGACCGGCCTCTTGAATATGTTGTTAAGAATATTATAAAAAAAATATATTTACTATTACCAGACTCTTTACGTGGGCCTTTACTTCTGCTAGACGTACTAAAGGTTGTTTAAAGTCTATGATCAAATTATTTTCGCATTGTATCCCGCACACCGCAGGGTAGGCGGAGGGAATCTATCTAGTTTTGCCTCGATACCAGAGCGAGGAAATGAAAATATAAACTTAAATAAATATTTCTTCTCCTCTAGTGGGGATTGAACCCATATTCGATTTTACAGTCACACTTTGCACCCCTGCGCCACGACCGGCCTCACGTTATACTATGCAAGCTCTTATTGTACATATATTATGTACGGTCTATTTCAATACCCCATAAGCACCCAAACCAATTGATAAAATTTCAATTAATTAAGAAATGCGTGTATGGAAGCACGAAGGAACATTTACAATCTAGACATTTTTAATAAAATGAAAACTATAAAAAAAATTAAATAAAAAGGACTAATAAAATTGACCTAAATAAATTCAAAATACAATCAGAAAAAAGAAATAAATAAAGAATAAAAAAAAATATATAAGAATTAAACAAGAAACAACCAGAATTACCGTAGCGTTTGGCGCTCCGTTCTCTCTGAGTACCCCGCTAGGATTAAAGCGTGAAGTTAGTTTAGTTTACTTTAGTTTAAACAAGAAACAAAATATACTACAGCCTAATAGAATCTGGGATAACGTCAGAGGGTTGAGAATTAAAAAAAATAAATAAACAAAAACACCCAGACCGATACGATGGCTCAATTCTCCTCTCAGAGAGATATACCTATATTTGGAGCTACCTTTGAATGAGCCCCACTTTCAAGTTAGTGAAAATGACGTAAGTTTGGCGGCCCTGGGATCTTGGGCTATAAACAACGTTAGTGTGACGCAATAGCAACATCTATAACTTATTCGATTAGAGTATTTATATCGATTTCAAGAAGCATGGATTGAATTTCATCTGCTTTACAATATTGAACGAAATTTCAATTATATATATACACGGATTTAACCAATTTCACATTGTATCCTGCGCACAGTAGGGTAGACAGAGAGAAACTATCATTAAGACACTCCGTTCTTCAACATACCGATTCAATTTTTTTGCCTTTTCTTTTGTTTAGCTTCACGCTTTTCGCAGCAAGTGACAGGGTAGGTAGAGATAGCCCAGTGACACTTCGATTTTATTTATGGCTCTAATATTAGACATAACATACTTAGTGGCAAAATTCATCGCCTAACTTTGTTTATCAGAGCCGAAAAACATTAAATTAATCACCCGAATGGAGTTCGAACTTACCACCATCGCCACGATGGCTTGGACGGTCCAACAAGGTGTACTATGCTTTAGAGTACTATATCAAATAATATTAACAAATCCAGATTCATAGCCTCTTTTATTATTTGATCTTTGTAAAGCGTATTTTAAGCTGAGGAGCCTAAGAGGCTAAGCCTATAGATCAAGTATGGCTTTTCATAGAAGCTGGTAATGTTGTTAGGGTCGATAAAGACTACGGCAAATTATCTGTTTTATAGAAATAATAACAATTTTTTTGTATATCTTAAATTTTTATTTTTATATTTTTATTTTTTATTGGTTTCTAGCTGAATTCCGTTCATGCTAATCTTTTTTTTTTGGGGTTTTATGAGGGCTCCAGAGAGGTACAAAATAAATAAATACAAAAAAAATATTTATAATTTTAATAATTATTATATAATGGTATAACAATAATTAATAATTATTGACTTCGAATATATGAAAATTTCTAATTATGTAGAGTCAAAGTGAAGGAACCGTTCTATCCATTTAAAACTTTGCTTTCAAAAAGTTTAAAAATGAATTCAGGCGTCCTTACGCCGACACGAGATATTTCATTATATTTCATTCAACCTGTTTACTTCCAGTATTGACTGAATCTTTATTTGTAATATTCTTATCTATACTAATATTATAAAGAGGAAAGATTTGTAGAGGTTTCACACAAAAACTACTGGACCGATCTCAATATTTTTTTCACTATTAGAAAGCTGCATAATCACTGACCAGCATAGGCTATATTACATTTTCAAAAAATTAGATATCCCTAATATACCCACAACAGCGATCAACCGAAAGGAGAGTGCAACAATAGTCTTCTTCGACGTAGCACGCGTATTCGACCGTGTCTGGCATCCGGGCCTACTTCATTAAGTATTCAGAGCCGGCACCCCCAGTACGTCACGCATGTCTATGCCTCCCTGCGTCAGTTACAGGACATTTTGTGTGAGAGTTGAGAGTTCGAGGTCTAGCAACGACTCGATCGCTGCCGTTGTTCCCCAGGGCAGTATTTTGTCACCTGCTCTCTACGCACTATATACTGATAACATCACAACGTCCTAGCGAGTATCACTCAACGAGAAATCTCAAAGAACGGAGTGTCTCAAACATTCGAGTTTTTTTCAAAATTATTATATGCGGCTACACATGTTTTACCTTTTCACATCTATCGATTATGCAAAATAAACGGTATTAAACAATTGTTTACTTAAAAAGAAGATAATAACGTAGTCGTAGCGTAAGTAAGTCAGACTAAAAGGAATTAAAATACTTTGCAAGGCTTTCGGTGATTAAAGATATCTTCTGAGAGCAGTCAGGCCGAACCTTAATGTTAAAGCGTCGTCTATCTGTACTAAAAATATAAGTACTTTCTTAAACTTTGCTATGACAGGTTAAGATAGTATTTTTTCCGTGTGATCCTGGCCTAGAATAGGATCATCCTGGTACTGGTGGTGTCGTAAGAGGCGACTAAAGTACGTGTGGTAGAGTCACGTCGCCAGCAATGGCAACACGCATGGGCAGACTCGACCGTATCATTACCACCCCCGGCATTTAAAACCGGCGTGAAGTAGTGGCTTTATGCCACTGCGTTTCGCATCAGGTAATGCGGGGCCCCGGCGCTCAACCCATCTTAAAGGCCGGCAACGCACCTGTAGCTCCTCTGGGGTTGCACGGGGTCGTGGGCGGCGGTAATCACTTACCATCAGGTGACCCGCACGCTCGTTTGCCGTGTCTTTTCCATAAAAAAAAAAAAAGATAGTATAAGACACTAACTTCTGTTGAAGTTACTGTGATAGAATAAAATTGGCTAAAATAATGTCACTTTATTTATTTTCTTTTCAGCTTGTTTATTTGGGATGTTTAAGTAAAGTATTATCGTCACGTTTTATGAATATTCAAATGTAACGTAGCAATTAACCATGCTCTAAATGTTATATTAGAAAAGAATGAACTAACTGCGGAATAAGCTCATTTCCGCCTTTTTACTTTGAGCTAGTGCAGATGAAGATAATTATGTTCTTCTCGCTGGTGCGGAACGATAATCTCAGATTTTTGTGAGATTTTGATAGAGTCAAATATATGTATATTTTAGCTTATAGTCAAAACCGTAGGTTTTTTTTATCGTCACGCTGTATTCCGCACACAGCGAAATAGGTAGAGAGAACCTAATTTTAAGACACTCCCCATTTTCTGTTGAATTCTGGAGGCATTGCTTGTGGAGTGGCGGAACTGAACGCTACACTTTGCTACTACATCAGAGCAAAGAAAATGAAAATATTAAATATTTTATTTCCTCGAGTGGAAATCGAACTGACAACCTGTCGTGTTTGTAGTCACACGTTGTGCCCCTGCGACACGACTAGCCTCAACTTCAGGACTTCCCCTTTCATAAAATCAATGATGGCAAGCAATGATGAAGAAAAATACAAAATTTCCAAAAATATATAAATATTAAAAATATATATATTGCAGAATATGCAATCAAAATAATGCGTGACGTTTTAAAAAAAGAAATTAAATAAAAATAAAATAAATCAGCTTCACGCTGTATCCCGCACATAGCAGGGTAGGCAGAGGGAACCTTTTGTTAAGACACTGCGTTCCCCACTTTCTGCCGAATTCTGGAGGCATTGCGTGTTGAGTGGCAGAACTCAACGCCGCGCTTAACCTCGACACCAGAGCGAAGAAATGGAAATATAAATTTAAGTAAATATTTCATTTCCTCGAGTGGGGATCGAACCCACAACCAGTCGGTTTTGCAGTCACACTTCGTGCCGCTGCGCCACGACCGGCCTTAATTAAATAAGATAATACTTTTTTATTTCTTTCTCACGTAATACTTTATGTATCTTATATATTTCCTCAATGTTGTTTTTTGTCTATTCCATCACTACAAAAAAATACTTTCTAGAGCCGCGCTGACGTTTTTATTGGCTTTCTTGATGAATCGGCGAATCGAGCCTGAGGATGAATGTATGGTAGAAGAATCAAGACCATTTTGACTATACAAAGAAAAATGTGCTTTCGTTATGTTTTCGTTAAGCTATTATAGCATTTTAGTCGAACCTTGTGTTGGTGTAGAGACGACAAGGACCTGCCACGCACTAGCGTCACCGCCACCAGATAAAGGTTTATGATTTTACTCAAAGCAGCGACGATGTTAATCTGTTATTTGTAGGCAGAAATGATAAATAATAAAACATCTTTATTTTCGGCTAATTACAAATTAAATGGAGATATTTATATTCTGTTTTACAAGTGTTGAAGGGCGACCGCTGATAAGATTTACGAGCGTCTTTTAAAAAGGGTTCTAAGAAATAAAAGCTCTATAAATTATTGTTGGTGAGTGTTGGCAGTCGGTTGGTAGTCTATTATAAAGAGAAAGAATAAGATTTATTTTTGTATATTCTAATAATAGAGAAAATAAAAAATTGAAAACGAAATACAATATAAAATAATGATATTTCTACTAAATTAGATTAAATTAGATTTTATCAATAAAAATAACTATTCCAACATGAAAGTTCCGCATATTTAATTCAAAATATGATTTGTTTAAATAAATTTTAACGAATCAATTGAATAATACTTTTTTAGAAATGTATAAAATTTTTTATCGTAATTTTTTTTTTATTTAAAATGGATTTGACCCCGATGCAGTAGGACAGTGTTTAGCTGTAGTTACTGTGGATTCGATTTCCATTCAGGATAATCATTATTTTGATTTCCTTATTAAAGTATATTTTAAATTCAATTCATTTGACTGATTTGGACTGTATTATTTTTAAAGATTCTATATCCAAAGGGTAAAACGAGACCCTATTACTACGACTCCGCTGTCTGTCTGCCCGTCTATCGCCATGCTATACCTCATAAACAATGATAGCTACATAGTTAAAATGTTCACAGATAATGTATCCTTGTAGTCGTTACACAACAAAATAAAATAAAACAAATGTTCAAGAAAGCTCCCATACAAAAAACGTGTTTAATTGCCGTTTTTGGGCATAATGGTGCTTTTTTCTTATCCGATTCGCTCGCTCGCAATTTTATGTAAAGCTTGTTAGCTTTTTTGGTAATAATAAATAAATAATTCCAGCGACGGCTACACTATTATCTTGCTCGAACAAATTGAAATTTCATAGTATTTTTATATCCCAACAACAGATTATAGTCAATGTTCTCAATGCTTATACAAGACTGTGTTCTGATCGATTTAATTAAAGATTTTATTACTGGAAAGGCCATTGAGAGTAGTAAATTCAAAAGTTTTAAACGTTTTGCTGTAGAAATGTTTGTAGCTTCAGTACTTTTCTAAGTAACAGATGATTTTGATATCATTATTTAACTGGATATTATTTCAGATTTTATAATAACGAATTAGATAGGTAGAGGGAACCGAGTGTTTAGACACCAATTTCCGCCGAATTCTGGTGGTGGAACTTAACGCCGCGCTTTGCCTCAAAACCAGAGCGAAGAAATGGAAATATAAATTTAAGTAAATATTTCATTTCGTCGAGTGGAGATCGAACCCACAGCCAGTCGCGTTTCCAGTCACACTTTGTGCCTATGCGCCACGACTGGCCTCAATACAGTGTTACTATAATTATATTTTTTAACAAATAAACCGACTTCAACCGGATTCCAATCAGAACTTAACCAAACTACCCTTGAAGTGCATCCTTCTCAATAAAAAAAAGAATCATCGAAATCGGTTAGCGTGATATTGGGTTATTCTTCTATTTGTCGCGCACATAGTTAATGCAAATGTAAGGCTAGTATGATTTTCCTATCGATAATATTATCAGAAACGGACCAAATTAGTTATCAAATAAAAAAAAATATCAAAACCGGTTTACACATTCAAAAGTTCTGAGTTAACAAACATTCGAACAGTCGAATTAGTAACATACTCCTTTTAAAGAAATGGGTTAAAAACACAATCTGGATAATATTTTCAAAAAAAAAATAATATAAATTACACATACCACATGTACTAACACCAAAATGATAAGCGACCCTTAAATATTATCATTTCAGTAAAAAATATTGTTTTTCCTCTTTTACCGACAAAATGATTCCCTACGACATCGACAAGAACTTTTCCTTATTGAAGGTACATAAAACTTATTTTTATAAGGTGCCGCCGGTAATGTGAACGGAATAGCTGTGATAAATTTCCTAGATTGCAATGGATTTTTCTTAAGTCTTATTATTTTCATCATTCGAATTGAGAACCAAATACAGACTGGCATTTATATGTAGTGATAGAATAGTTTTACCTTACCTTGAAGGCTTAAATGAAAATAAAAATAACGTTTTAATTATGTTTTATTATAATAATGTTTTGAATGAAATATTGTAAAAAATATCTTACATGCAGTGGTATAAGTTTGTGACTGTTGAATGCGTTCTAGTAACAAAGCAAATCGCGGCGTTGAGTTCCGCAATTCGACACTCTCTCCCTCTTCACAGCTCTCCCCGCCTACGCTGTTATATGTGGGATACACAACGTGAAAAAAGTCATAAATGTGAAAAAAAGTCTTACGTTTTCATGTCATCAAAAAAAATAAGAAAAATTATATTTAAATATACGCATATATTTATTATTCTTGTTGGTCTACACTCTATTTTATAAAAAAATATACTGATGTTATGTACAAGATCAACATAATACTGAATTTCAACAGGATCTACAGTTCTCTACAACAATTCCTTCTACAAAGGAGATGAGAAAATCTTAAAAGGAATAAATTTGCGTACATAAGGAATTACTAAGTGTTCATTAATTTATATAAAAAAATATTTTTAAATAATCCTTTAGCTAACTGAGTTCAATAAAATAAAATGAATAGAACATTTTTTGTTCGATAGAAAAGATAATGTAGAAAAAAAAATGTAGTATTATTTATAAATTAAATATTATTTATATTAACTATTAATTTGTCTTTTTTTAGCTTCCCGCTGGATTCCGCACATGACAGGATAGGCAGAGGAAGCCTAGAAACCTAGTGCCCGTTCCCATTAAGACACTTCCGTTTCCCACTTTCCATCGAATTTGGGATGGCATTATTGAGTAGCGAAACTCAACGCTGCCTTGTCAGTTACATTATCTCAACCACTCAGCTCAGCGGTTATAATTTAACCATTAACTAATAATGGTTGATTTATATTTTATTTTATTTAAAGATATTCTAAAAAAACTCCTCGCGCCAGGTACCTACATATTTATTATGCCAGTAGATATGGAAGTAAATTTTCAATTTATTATAATTTAAAAGTTTTCCACAACCGAAACTCAAAACTTAAATGAAGTGCCGCTAAAGGTACTAAGTTAGTTTATAATATTTTAATTTTAAATTAAAAATGTAGCTTTAAAACAAAAAAATATATACGACATGTTATACACATTTTCAACTTCAGAGTAGGTAGGTCACTTGTAGTTGTGGGGAAAATAATTAGAATCAACTTCTTTACTCCCGAAACTTTTAATTTGATTAGTTTGTTTCATTTAAACTTGTTTTAGGTGTTAGCTTTCCTTATTTAGTGAAGTAGTTTAAGGATATCATTTAATTAATGTTGCTTCGGTAATATTTTCAAATGGAATATGCATATATAGATAAATGTAAATAAATCCGTATATATATATAAATATATATAAAAATATATATACGGATTTATTTTATTTTTTACTATTTGTTTAAGCGTTTGTTGACTCTAATCTCATCATAAATGGCTTAAGCGATTTAAATGCAGTTTTCACTATTATATTTTAGATAACTCACCGTAATTATTGTCAATTACTATCTGTTTTATTTAAAGTAGTTCAAAATTTAAAAAGTAAAGACAATGTAAAGAATTGTATGGGTTGTATCACGCTGTATCCCGCACACATTTTGTGCCGTGTGATCCCGGCCTAGAATAGGATCATCCTGGTACTGGTGGTGTCGTAAGAGGCGACTAAAGTACGTGTGGTAGAGTCACGTCGCAAGCAATGGCAACACGCATGGGCAGACTCGACCGTATCATTACCACCCCCGGCATTTAAAACCGGCGTGAAGTAGTGGCTTTATGCCACTGCGTTTCGCATCAGGTAATGCGGGGCCCCGGCGCTCAACCCATCTTAAAGGCCGGCAACGCACCTGTAGCTCCTCTGGGGTTGCACGGGGTCGTGGGCGGCGGTAATCACTTACCATCAGGTGACCCGCACGCTCGTTTGCCGTGTCTTTTCCATAAAAAAAAAAAAGATAGTATAAGACACTAACTTCTGTGAAGTTACTGTGATAGAATAAAATTGGCTAAAATAATGTCACTTTATTTATCTTATTTTCAGTTTGTTTATTTGGGATGTTTAAGTAAAGTATTATCGTCACGTTTTATGAATATTCAAATGTAACGTAGCAATTAACCATGCTCTAAATGTTATATTAGAAAAGAATGAACTAACTGCGGAATAAGCTCATTTCCGCCTCTTTACTTTGAGCTAGTGCAGATGAAGAAAATTATGTTCTTATCGCTGGTGCGGAACGATAATCTCAGATATTTGTGAGATTTTGATAGAGTCAAATATATGTATATTTTAGCTTATAGTCAAAACCGTAGGTTTTTTTTATCGTCACGTTGTATTCCGCACACAGCGAAATAGGTAGAGAGAACCTAATGTTAAGACACTCCCCATTTTAAGCTGAATTATAGAGGCATTGCTTGTGGAGTGACGGAACTGATCGCTACGCTTTGCTTCTACATCAGAGCAAAGAAAATGAAAATATATTTTTTTTTATTTCCTCGAGTGGAAATCGAACCGAAAAGCTGTCGTGTTTGTAGTCACACTTTGTGACCCTGCGACACGACTGGCCTCAACTTCAGGACTTCCCCTTTCAGCAAAGAGCGCGCACGCCGTTATTTTCTATTGTGCGGTAGACTAGCTTCATAAAATCAATGATGGCAAGCAATGATGAAGGAAAATACAAAATTTCCAAAAACATATAAATATTAAAAAAATATATATTGCAGAATATGCAACCAAAATAATGCGTGACGTTTTAAAAAAAGAAATTAAATAAGATAATACTTTTTTATTTCTTTCTCACGAAATGCTTTATGTATCTTATATATTTCCTCAATGTTGTCTGTTGTCTATTCTATCACTAAAAAAAATAACTTTCTAGCGCGGCGCTGACGTTTTTATTGGCTTTCTTGATGAATCGAATCGAGCCTGAGGATGAATGTATGGTAGAAGAATCAAGACCATTTTGACTATACAAAGAAAAATGTGCTTTCGTTATGTTTTCGTTACGCTATTATAGCATTTTAGTCGAACCTTGTGCTGGTGAACAGTCGACAAGGACCTGCCACGCACTAGCGTCACCGCCACCAGATAAAGGTTTATGATTTTACTTAAATCAGCGAAGATGTTAATCGGTTATTTGTAGGCAGAAATGATAAATAATAAAACATCTTTATTTTCGGCTAATTACAAATTAAATGGAGATATTTATATTCTGTTTTACAAGTGTTGAGGGGCGACCGCTGATAAGATTTACGAGCGTCTTTTAAAAAGGATTCTAAGAAATAAAAGCTCTATAAATTATTGTTGGTGAGTGTTGGCAGTCGGTTGGTAGTCTATTATAAAGAGAAAGAATAAGATTTATTTTTGTATATTCTAATAATAGTGAAAATAAAAAATTGAAAACGAAATATAATATAAAATAATGATATTTCTACTAAATTAGATTAAATTAGATTTTATCAATAAAATAACTATCCAACATGAAAGTTATTATTTATATTTAATTCAAAATATGATTTGTTTAAATAAATTTTAACGAATTAATTGAATAATACTTTTTTAGAAATGTATAAAATTTTTTATCGTAATTTTTTTTTTATTTAAAATGGATTTGACCCCGATGCAGTAGGACAGTGTTTAGCTGTAGTTACTGTGGATTCGATTTCCATTCAGGATAATCATTATTTTGATTTCCTTATTAAAGTATATTTTAAATTCAATTCATTTGACTGATTTGGACTGTATTATTTTTAAAGATTCTATATCCAAAGGGTAAAACGAGACCCTATTACTACGACTCAGCTGTCTGTCTGCCCGTCTATCGCCATGCTATACCTCATAAACAACGATAGCTACATAGTTAAAATGTTCACAGATAATGTATCCTTGTAGTCGTTACACAACAAAATAAAATAAAACAAATGTTCAAGAAAGCTCCCATACAAAAAACGTGTTTAATTGCCGTTTTTGGGCATAATGGTGCTTTTTTCTTATCCGATTCGCTCGCTCGCAATTTTATGTAAAGCTTGTTAGCTTTTTTGGTAATAATAAATAAATAGTTCCAGCGACGGCTACACTATTATCTTGCTCGAACAAATTGAAATTTCATAGTATTTTTATATCCCAACAACAGATTATAGTCAATGTTCTCAATGCTTATACAAGACTGTGTTCTGATCGATTTAATTAAAGATTTTATTACTGGAAAGGCCATTGAGAGTAGTAAATTCAAAAGTTTTAAACGTTTTGCTGTAGAAATGTTTGTAGCTTCAGTACTTTTCTAAGTAACAGATGATTTTGATATTATTATTTAACTGGATATTATTTCAGATTTTATAATAACGAATTAGGTAGGTAGAGGGAACCGAGTGTTTAGACACCAATTTCCGCCGAATTCTGGTGGCGGAACTTAACGCCGCGCTTTGCCTCAAAACCAGAGCGAAGAAATGGAAATATAAATTTAAGTAAATATTTCATTTCGTCGAGTGGAGATCGAACCCACAGCCAGTCGCGTTTCCAATCACACTTTGTGCCTATGCGCCACGACTGGCCTCAATACAGTGTTACTATAATTATATTTTTTAACAAATAAACCGACTTTAACCGGATTCCAATCAGAACTTAACTACCCTTGAAGTGCATCCTTCTCAATAAAAAAAGAATCATCGAAATCGGTTAGCGTGATATTGGGTTATTCTTCTATTTGTCGCGCACATACTTAATGCAAATGTAAGGCTTGTATGATTTTCCTATCGATAATATTATCAGAAATGGACCAAATTAGTTATCAAATAAAAAAAATATCAAAACCGGTTTACCCATTCAAAAGTTCTGAGATAACAAACATTCGAACAGTCGAATTAGTAACATACTCCTTTTAAAGAAGTGGGTTAAAAACACAATCTGGATAATATTTTCAAAAAAAAAAATATAAATTACACATACCACATGTACTAACACCAAAATGATGAGCGACCCTTAAATATTATCAGTTCAGTAAAAAATATTGTTTTTCCTCTTTTACCGACAAAATGATTCCCTACGACATCGACAAGAACTTTTCCTTATTGAAGGTACATAAAACTTATTTTTATAAGGTGCCGCCGGTAATGTGAACGGAATAGCTGTAATAAATTTCCTAGATTGCAATGGATTTTTCTTAAGTCTTATTATTTTCATCATTCGAATTGAGAACCAAATACAGACTGGCATTTATATGTAGTGATATAATAGTTTTACCTTACCTTGAAGGCTTAAATGAAAATAAAAATAACGTTTTAATTATGTTTTATTATAATAATGTTTTGAATGAAATATTGTAAAAAATATCTTACATGCAGTGGTATAAGTTTGTGACTGTTGAATGCGTTCTAGTAACAAAGCAAATCGCGGCGTTGAGTTCCGCCATTCGACACTCTCTCCCTCTTCACAGCTCTCCCCGCCTACGCTGTTATATGTGGGATACACAACGTGAAAAAAGTCATAAATGTGAAAAAAAGTCTTATGTTTTCATGTCATCAAAAAAAAATAAGAAAAATTATATTTAAATATACGCATATATTTATTATTCTTGTTGGTCTACACTCTATTTTATAAAAAAATATACTGATATTATGTACAAGATCAACATAATACTGAATTTCAACAGGATCTACAGTTCTCTACAACAATTCCTTCTACAAAGGAGATGAGAAAATCTTAAAAGGAATAAATTTGCGTACATAAGGAATTACTAAGTGTTCATTAATTTATATAAAAAAATATTTTTAAATAATCCTTTAGCTAACTGAGTTCAATAAAATAAAATGAATAGAACATTTTTTGTTCGATAGAAAAGATAATGTAGAAAAAAAAATGTAGTATTATTTATAAATTAAATATTATTTATATTAACTATTAATTTGTCTTTTTTTAGCTTCACGCTGAATTCCGCACATGACAGGATAGGCAGAGGAAGCCTAGAAACCTAGTGCCCGTTCCCATTAAGACACTTCCGTTTCCCACTTTCCATCGAATTTGAAATGGCATTATTGAGTAGCGGAACTCAACGCTGCCTTGTCAGTTACATTATCTCAACCATTCAGCACAGCGGTTATAATCTAACCATTAACGAATAATGGTTGATTTATATTTTATTTTATTTAAGGATATTCTAAAAAACTCCTCGCGCCAGGTACCTACATATTTATTATGCCAGTAGATATGGAAGTAAATTTTCAATTTATTATAATTTAAAAGTTTTCCGCAACCGAAACTCAAAACTTAAATGAAGTGCCGCTAAAGGTAGTTAGTTTATAATATTTTAATTTTAAATTAAAAATGTAGCTTTAAAACAAAAAAATATATACGACATGTTATACACATTTTCAACTTCAGAGTAGGTAGGTCACTTGTAGTTGTGGGGAAAATAATTAGAATCAACTTCTTTACTCCCGAAACTTTTAATTTGATTAGTTTGTTTCATTTAAACTTGTTTTAGGTGTTAGCTTTCCTTATTTAGTGAAGTAGTTTAAGGATATCATTTAATTAATGTTGCTTCGGTAATATTTTCAAATGGAATATGTATATATAGATAAATGTAAATAAATCCGTATATATATATATTTATTTTATTTTTTACTATTTGTCTAAGTGTTTGTTGACTCGAATCTCATCATAAATGACTTGAATGATTTAAATGCAGTTTTCACTATTATATTTTAGATAACTCACCGTAATTATTGTCAATTACTATCTGTTTTATTTAAAGTAGTTCAAAATTTAAAAAGTAAAGACAATGTAAAGAATTGTATGGGTTGTATCACGCTGTATCCCGCACACATTTTGTGCCGTGTGATCCCGGCCTAGAATAGGATCATCCTGGTACTGGTATGTGTCGTAAGAGGCGACTAAAGTACGTGTGGTAGAGTCACGTCGCCAGCAATGGCAACACGCATGGGCGGACTTGACCGGATCATTACCACCCCCGGCATTTAAAACCGGCGTGAAGTAGTGGCTTTATGCCACTGCGTTTCGCATCAGGTAATGCCGGGCCCCGGCGCCCAACCCACCTTAAAGGCCGGCAACGCACCTGTAGCTCCTCTGGTGCTGCACGCGGCCGTGGGCGGCGGTAGTCACTTATTCGGAGAGCGTTCGGGTCACCATCAGGTGACCCGAACGCTCGTTTGCCGTGTCTTTTCCATTAAAAAAAACACAGACACACACACAGCAGGGTAGCCAGAGGGAACCTATTGTTAAGATATACATGTTTGTTAGTTTGTTGTTGTTAAGAATATATTCAAAATAAGAGTTGTATTAAATTGGTTGAAAATTACTACCTATTAATTATTTTTAACATTTTTAAAGTGTTATTCCGTACTTAGAAAATTTTGCAAATAAGTACTTATTAATTATTTTTACCCGTTTTCTTAATAAGTATAACACGTATAAAAAAAAGGTTTACACCAATAATATTATGTTCTTATTCGTATCCCAAGTCGAGTCGATTTCTCGAGCTTAATTTTATATGTATCTTTTCAGTGATATAACTCTATTTTTATTGGCTCTTACCTTCAGAAAATAAAAAAATAGAGTGTTTTTCTACTTCCTTTCACTCCGCTTAGCCAAATAATTTTACGAAATGTAAAAGAAAAGAAAGATATAGAAAATTTGATATATCTGTCACTCAGACTGATTTAGGCCACAATTCGTAAATTTGCTTAGGCTATGTTAATACCAGTTATCTATTCTCTTTGACCAACTATTCCGTGATCATTTGTGTGTTCAATTGGTATTGTCCAACTTTTCAGTTACATAAATAGACTTCATATAATGATAGCAATTCAGCTACAAATAAACAAATGTTTTTGTATACTCTAAAGCAAAAATACGGTCTAAAAATATTTAAAAAAGAGTAAAATACCAGAACTGTCAGAAACAAAGATGTTCTGTTCCTTTTAATATGGCGTTCCGAGCGTGCCAGTTGAGCACAAAATCACTTCGCCAATGTCATGTTGAATGGAGAACCTACGAGTTGTACGGTAAAAAACGATAATATTACATAGGAGGAAAATGCATGTTGAAAAGAGTCCCCGGTAAAATTAAGTAGACAAAAAGTTAGTAGTTAGTTAGTAATTCCTATTATTTTACACAAACAAAGATTATATATATTTGAAATATTTCTTTAATCTTCAATGACAGTTAGGCGGAAATTACCTATTTCACCCAAATATTAACAATTGTACCAACAAATTTACAGGGCGTAGTAAAATCAATCAAAATTACAATTTATTGATATCATTTGTTTATTCAATCTTATGTCTCAGTTAATAGAACAAGAAACGAGTCTCACCTTGCTTTTCTTAAATAATATTATTCCAAATCCAAAGCTTGAATTGTAACAACAGAATTTCACGATGACATTTGTACCGGCGCAGCCATTAGTACAGCAATTTTGATGAAACGCTCGCAATACTTGCTTGAATCTTTGAATAATTTAATTTCCTTCGAAGGACTAACAAAAGCAAATACGAATTCAATTACTCTCACTTTCACTAAAGCTAAAAAAAATACTAATTTACGCGATAAGAGATGTTGTTTTTTTTTAATTCTGTATAAATTATAAATTTAATAATACAAGTATCTACATTTTTACATAATGAAATTGTATAATACGTTGTTCAGTCTAGTTAGCTATAAAAATAGTGGTGAATTAAAAAATATTTAGAATATTTTTATTTATTTTTTTTCACACATTACCGCTTAATTTCGGTTGAGTTTATACTTTAAGTTTCACTCCATGTCAGTCTAAAAAAGTTATATTAGGTCTAAATTTTATTTTTTTTGGATTTCTTGAAAACGCTAAGTTATATAAAAAAACCGATGAAGTAGGAGAATTGTAGGTCAACGAGAGTTACAACTTATAAAAGAGCTAGAGGCCACCCGCGACTTCGTCCGCGTGGGAAACCCTATGATAGGGTAACAACATTATCAACATAAGAAATATGGTAACTATGTATTGCAAAGCTCTTATCATAGTTCTATCGGTAGCTACTGCAGTACGCTCCTATCGTTAGAATTAAAAAAATTAAGTACTTTTCTTAACAAAAACACGTAATACCTTTAATATGCAAGACTTATCTATTTAGTTAAAATTATAGCTTAATAGTAATTAATAGGCAAAAAAAAATTCTAATTAGCCAATTTGAAAACAAAACGCTCCTCTTGATATATTTCTACAATTCGGTTGCCTGGAAGAGATCACTTTCAGTGATAAGGCCGCCTTTTCACATTTTATTATTTTATAAGCTCCTGTAAATAGTTAATATTTGTATTATTATTTTGGTGTGAAATAAACAAAAAACAATATGCCAATAACCTAACCTTGGGCCTGGAGATTATGTTAATGGTTTATAACAATTGAATTTTCGCAAAACCGACACAACCGTTAACGACGTCTGCCCTCACGCCTCTGCCCGCTAGATCTCGCATTCAGTTTTCAGAAGCGATAAATGTATCTATTTTCAATAAGGAATCAATCCCGCGTGAACTCCGGGATAAAAAGTAGCCTATGTGTTATTCTGGGTCTTCAGCTACCTACATACCAAATTTCATCGTAATCGGTTCAGTAGTATTTGCTCGAAAGAGTAACAAACATCCATACATACTCACAAACTTTCGCATTTATAATATTAGTAGGATTATAATGTTAATAGGATATTATATGAGATTAACTACAAATATAACTTTGTTATGATTTTATTTCATGAAATACCTATAAATTTTCTTTTCAGCTCCACACTGTATCCCGCACACAGCAGAATAGGCAGAGGGGACCTAGTGTTAACACACTTCGACACCAGAGCGAAGAAAGAAAATTTATATGTAAATAAATATTTTATTTCCTCGAGTGTGTCAAATACGATGCATAATTGCTCGTTTTTTTTTATTTTGTTGACGCTTAATTTTTCTATGTTCCTAGGAACCATAAACTTTTCTATACTAATAATGAATTTGATATTATTATGCTCCATACCTTCACGCGATTTCAAAAAATAGTAAGACAAAATTATAGTTATAGTTATATATAAATATTTATTGTGAGTCATAATATCATAAAATTAACATAATGTGTTTATTAATATTATTAAAAATATTACATAAACGTTTACTTTGCACCAGGAGTTTCTTAATGCTCACTTTGATTAATGAAAGCAAAGTTAGTAACTTTAGTTATGAGACGTTTAGTTATTCAGCGGGTGCTTTTAGCTCATAGCAAGTTGTATGGAAGTTTTAAAGTTGGCTCTTGTATGGTGTACCGATGCAACGCCGCCTGTAATAACTTGTTTATCTACTTAACAAGAATCTATTTACAATTTGCAAGTCTTTCTTAATTTATTTATTAACCAATAAAAATAAACGTAAGCTTCAAATAAAAATGAGGTCCAATAGCGCAGGGGTTCAAGAGTGCGTCTGTAAACGCCACGGTTGTGGAATCGAGTTCCACTGGGGTTGTGAAGTATTTTCTGTATTCAGTTACTTGCTCTGGAAACGAGGTATAACGCGTTGACTTCCGCCATTTAACATGTAATCCCTTCGAAACTTCGGCAGACAGTGGAGAAAGGAAGTATCTTAATCCAAATGGAGTCTCTTAACATTAGGCTCCAATATCTCTTCCTATCCAGCTATGTGTGGGATACAGTGTGAAGTTTACAACTTAGCTATAAACAACATTACATAAATCTATGAAAATTCTACAAAAAGAATCATTATTATACCCTTAATCAAAATCAAATTACATACTAAATAAACATAACATTTAAAATATTTAATTTTCATATAATCACTGTAGAAGTGGTAGTTTCTTCAAGTGATTAACAGAAACTGTTCTCTTAGTGAGTAAGTTTAATTACGCGTCTAGTGTACAGTGTAGACAGTTCAACAATTCCCGGGTGTGACTTGGACACCGTCCAATTCGTCCTGAGCTCGCGCCAAATAACCTTATTCTTTGATGCAAGAGTAATTGCTAAGTTCTTTAACTTTTACAATTATGATAGAAAAAATAAATGACCCCGTAGTGGCGAATGGTGCTACTATCTAACTGTAGGTATACGCAGTATTATTGTAAGATCGTCGTGGGTTCCATATCAATTTAATTATTTTTCATTAATTCTTCATGTTTATTTATGTTAGTATCTATGTAAGGATTTTAAAAAATGTTCACTATCCAATATCCAATTTATTTTTAGAAAAGAAGTTGTAACTAATGTGTCAGAATTTCGATAAATTATGTAACTTGGTAGAAATGGCTTATTAATTAGAATTCAGAGCTCTTGGATGGTTTCGAAGTGAGGCAGGTTCAAGTCTTGCTACGTTTAAAAATTTTATACGTTCTTTAAAACACTAAATCAGCTACAGTTTGTGCCGCTGCACCAAACGTTATAAATACAACAACACTTTATCAATAAATTGGAACCCGTTTACTGTGCTTATTACATGTAAAAATATAACTATTAACAGAGTCGGAATATGGAATATTTTATAAATACTATATGCCACTACAACGATCTTGTTGAACTGATATTTGTTTAACAATTAGATTAGTATTGCCTATTAGTATTAATTGTAGTACCTGCACAATACAGGCAATTTGCTTTTATTAAGTTCTATTGACACGAGGCCAGTCGTGGTACAGGGACACAAGCGTGTGACTGTAAGCCTGTGACAGGTTGTAAGTTCGATTCCCACTTGAGGAAATATTAATATTTATTCGTTGTTTTGAGGTAAATCGCGGCATTGTATTCCGCCACTCAACACGCAATGCCTCCTTAATTTAGCGGAAAATGGGGAGTGAAGTCTTAACACCTGGCTCCCCCTGCCTACCCAGCTACATTCAGGATACAGCGCGAGGATGAAAAGAAAACTTCTATTGATTTTAAAAATAATATAATGTTACCATATAAATATTTCACATGTCCAAATGCAAATTTTATTCACGATAATATTATGTAATTGGTAACCACAAATCTAACTTCAATTTAAAATTAAAAAAAAAAAAAAGAAATATTTTTTATTGACAACATTCATAATAATACATTTTATGGGCTACTAACTAGTTGCGTTGGCTGCAATTGGAGGGTCAAGAAAATACGATTTTCTTGCTTAAACTTATATTACTAAAATTTTAAAATTTAAATATACAAATTAAATCTAAAACTAAACTATATCTAAGATTACTGCCTTCAATTTTGGAAAAACAGTAATCTGCTTAAACCTAAATTAATCTAACTTAACCTACGACTTAATTACTTCACGATGGAATAATAAGTGTGGGAAAAGAAGAAATTCCTTTCCCACCGGCGCTGTTCACCCGATCTCTCTGTTGTCAGCATTTTGTGGCGCTCGGACGCCTATCAGACGGACACATTATAATATTAAATAAGTTTTCCGCCTGTGACACCGAGCTATATAACATCTCCCTCCGCAGATCAGCAACTATTCTTGGAGAGAGAGTTGCTGAGAAATTGTCATGTTCTTGAACTGGTGTCTGCAAGGCCAATCTTGAATTGAAAATTGCTAATATATGTGTCTCTTTGATGCGGGGCAATAAATAGTTATATCATGTTAGTGTCATAACTTCCCATCAAATTGTCCTATTGGTTCATCCTTGAGTATCAGAGGACTGGGTTTACAAGGCATGTCGTACAATTTGATAAAATGGCTAATGTAGTTTGGTTTATCTTGAATGATGTATTTAGTTGATACATTTTTACAGAGGTATTTTCTTTTCAAATGATCTTCGGGCATTCAGCCTCTATGTACAAAGAATTCTTACTAGATGTTGCTTAAAGGGATGATTTGGAATAACGAAATACTTTTATTATAAGAAAATTATAGTGCTCAAAGGACTAAGGATAGGAGAACGGCGATATTACCTTAAAAATTATAATTATGTAATTTCTGCAGAGAACAATAACAAGCTGAACACGACACTAACTTCTATTACATCTCAAAAAATATGCCTGCGCATATTTAGCGAATATTCCAATTAATATTAAGAATTTCTATATTTCCTTAACGTTAAGCAAATATAAATGTGATTTTGAGTCTAACAAATGAAAGTTCAATTTGGAATTGTGGCGTAGATAATTTCGGTAATATTTAACGTGATAGCCATATTGCAATCGTTATCATACTTAGTTATATGTTCTCTCAATCAATTACTCAATGTTAACCAAAATAAAGTAAAGTTCAAAGATTGGAATAGATGAGAAATGTGGAATAATTAAATAAACCTAACTTAAAAATTTACAAAAAAAATACTAAAGAACTAATTAAAAACTTTTACTAAAAGGATTATTTTAAGGATAAAAGGAAAGCAACTCCAGAAAATTTCTAAAGTACTTTTAAAAAAAAAAATCGTACCTCTTATGTATCTATGTCTTGATACGCCTCCACCACTGCACCACGATGTAGTTTCGAGATAGCCGATGTCCTTGATCAATTCAGTGACTTATATGTCGGCTATCCCACCGACTGCGCCAGTTACGTTGGCTGCAATTGGAGGGTCAAGAAAATACGATTTTCTTGCTTAAACTTATATTAATAAAATTTTAAAATTTAAATACACAAATTAAATCTAAAATTAAACTATATCTAAGATTACTGCCTTCAATTTTGGAAAAACAGTAATCTGCTTAAACCTAAATTAATCTAACTTAACCTACGACTTAATTACTCCACGATGGAATAATAAGTGTGGGAAAAGAAGAAATTCCTTTCCCACCGGCGCTGTTCACCCGATCTCTCTGTTGTCAGCATTTTGTGGCGCTCGGCCGCCTATCAGACGGACACATTATAATATTAAATAAGTTTTCCGCCTGTGACACCGAGCTATATAACAAACTCCTAAATAAGTAAAAACTGTGTATTAGAAGCTAGTGACTTCCCTGTTTTAAACATAAGCTTGTGTTATTGTCGCGAGCCAAAAAAAAAGAATATATGATAATAATAATGACATAAAAACAAAGAATATAATATCTAAAAGGTATGTATTTTTGTGTGTGTGTGTGTGTGTGGGTGTGTGTATGTGTGGGTGTGTGTATTTGTGTGTGTGCGTGCGTGTGTGTGCGTGCGCGTGTGCGTGTGTGTGTATATGTTTAATATATTATATATATTTGTTGTTTCATTTTTGTATTATCATCAAATCTTCAGTGTATGTGTAATCTAGTCTCATTAGCCATTCTATAATTTTTATCTTGGCAGAGTATTTATTGCATGTTTTTATAGATAAAATTTTGTCAACCGCACTATATAATATTGGGGCTATAAATTCATAACTACGACGTGCCAAAGTAGATTTTACCCTAGGGAATTTATATTTATTTAATCTTTTGGGTGTTGTTGGGGTTTTGATAGTAGTAGTGCAATGGTATCATAAAATACATTTACTTATAAATAATTGTCGGACGTTCAATGTTTTAGCCTTATTGTAGACTAAGACCGTTGGATGACGAAACGATAAGCCCTTAGCCACTTTAAATACAGCGCCCTGAGCTCGTTCTAAGGTAACTTTACGTTATTTGGAAATTGGCTGGACGTCGTTGGCGTTTATTTTTCTTCTACTACATGTTTTTGTCATCACGACTTTTAATGAAAGCAGAATATTTCTTAATCTATAAAATAAAATTTCAATCAATTTAATAAATTAGACTTAAGCTGCTGACTATACTATACAAAAATAGACTATAATTTTTTTTTTATCAAAATTAAGTCCTAACACAAATAAAAAGTTTTTATTTTCGTCTAGTATAATATGTTGCCCTCCACACTAGCCTTTAATAAATAATATATTAAAACAATATAGAATTTTTTCCTCACAAGTGTCACAAGCAAAAAATTTTTCTTTCTTGGGGAACTTTTAGTTTCTCGGTCATTTTCAAATATATTTTTTTAACTTTGATCTACAAAGTGGTTTCGTATGAATAAGGTAGAGTCATCAACACTTTGGAGATCATCTTGATGACTTGTCTTCTTCTAATTCTCTCTAATTCTTCGTCAGTCGGCTTGTCGGCAGATGCTACACACACACTACGAACAACCACTTTCATCTTTCATCTTTCGCCTGTTCAAGGGCTATAGGCAACTCAGGAGGATACAGAAAAATGCAATGGGCTATGACAAAAATTAAGAAATGTAGCAACTAAAGACTAAATGTTTCTGGACACCTAGCGGGGCAGACAGAGAATATCTAATGTAAAGATCTCTTTTGCGATTTGTTTTACAATGCTCAGGTCACCTAGGTACTGAAAATATTGGACAAAAGAGATACAGATAAAAATTATACAAATCATATGCTTTCGTGTGTATATATATATATATATATAGATATATATGTATATATATATATATATATATATATATATATATATATATATATATATATATATATATATATATATATATATATATATATATATATCTTCTTCTTCTTCCTGGCATTAATCCCGGCTATTTGCCAGGGTCTGCCTTCCTGCTCAACCTACTCCACTTTGCACGGTCTTTAGCGTCCTCGGTGGTTAGACCATTGGCTCTCATGTCCTGCTTCACGACATCCAACCAGCGCTTCCTTGGGCGTCCGAGAGGTCTCACTCCACATAGCAAGGCACTTGCATCCGACATAGTTCTCAGGCCGGCGCGTAACGTGACCAAACCATATCAGGCGACGCTCTTGGAGCTTATCCGCTACGTCACGGACTCCAAGACTACCTCGAATGAATGTGTTGCGTATGCGGTCAGACCGCGTTACGCCGCACATCCACCTCAGCATCTTCATTTCCGTGACGTGAAGCTCCTGAGTGTGCCGAGATAGTGCCGGCCAACATTCGCTGCCGTATAAAAGAACCGGTCGGATGATGCTCTTGTATATCAGACCCTTAAGTTTGGGCGGTATCCTGCGGTCGCAGACCACACCAGTGACCTCCCGCCATTTGGCCCAAGCAGCGCTTATCCGGCTATAGACATCGTGATCGATGCCTCCAGACTCGTGCATAACGGATCCAAGGTACCTGAACTTTTCCGACTTTACGGCTGGTTCAGGACCTATAAGGATAGTGCTCGAGTCCGGGCTCCCGCAGGCCATGTACTCGGTCTTCGACACGTTAAGTTTAAGACCGCCGTTCTCAAGCGTACCCTTCCACAGGTTCAATTTACGCTCCAGCATCAGTCGGTTCTCATCAATGAGTGCTATATCATCGGCATACATCATCAGCCATGGAGGCTGGTCTTGGATGTGAGCCGAGACAGTATCGAGCACCACATTGAATAAGAACGGACTAAGAGCCGAGCCCTGGTGAACCCCTACTGTAATGTGGAAGGGTTTAGTATCGCCAACAGCAGTCCTAACCATAGAAGCAGAATCGTGGTACATGTCTCTGATAATCTCAATATAGGCCTCAGGGATCCCTTTGGATCGCAATGCCCACCAGATGCACTGACGAGGCACACAGTCAAAGGCCTTCTGCAGATCTAAAAAGGCCACATGCAGAGCTCTCCTTTTTTCCCTGTATGCCTCCATCAATGTTCTGAGGGCGAAAACGGCGTCCATAGTGCCCGATCCTGGCTGAAATCCATATTGAGACTCAGAGACAGTACACTCGCGGCGGAGCCTGAGGTCGATCATGCGCTCGAAGAGCTTCATGGTATGACTCATAAGCTTAATGCCCCTATAACTACCACAATCTTGAACACTGCCCCTTCCCTTGTAAATAGGGGTAATAAAGCTAAGCCGCCACTGGTGTGGCATCTTTCCAGTGTTCAAGATATGGTTAAAAAGGGCAGTAAGCATGAGCACACCAAGAGAGCCCAACGATTTCCACGCTTCGATCGGAATGTCGTCAGGTCCCACCGCTTTTCCGTTCTTCATGCGTCGAAGGCAATTACGAGTTTCGTCAAGGGTTATCGGGGCAATAAGTCCGAGGTTAGGGGGTGGGTCGTGATGAAGACTGCATGGGTGCTGAGTATTCAGCAACTCCTGAAAGTAGCTTCTCCACCTCTCCTTCACAGAGGCATGACTACAGAGCAGCGTGCCCTGGGAATCTCTGACGCAAAGACATTTTGCGATATCTTGCGTCGCTTTATCCCGGGAACGTGCCAGTTTGTAAATGAACTTCTGCCCCTCCACAGTTTCAAGCTTATCATATAATGGTGACAAACTTTCACTGCGGGCTCTGGCTACAGCTCTTTTACAGGCACGTTTAGCTACTATGTACTCCAGTCTGTCTTCAGGAGAGTTGGATTGCTGCCACTTCTTAAAAGCATCCTTCTTTTCACGAGTCACCTCCTGCACCTCGTCATTCCACCACCATGTCTCCCTGTCGATGACACGTCCTCCCCTAGAAAGGCCAAGAACTCGCTTGCCCGCCGCAATGATTGCCGACTGAGCTCGATCCCAAGCCTCCTGAGCAGTCTCGGTGTTGGTCGAAAGATTATGACTTTTCACCTCTGCCAGGAAGTCGGTTTGCATCGGTCCATTCAGCAACCACCACTTGATCCGAGGCCTACGTTTCTCGGCTACTTTCTTCTTCGGAGTGACGGTAAAGTCCATGACAAGAAGACGATGTTGGGCTGTTAGGCTTTCGCCTGGAATGACCTTACAGTTAGTTACCCTGCCCATATGACACCGTCTGGTCAATAAGTAGTCTATTTGAGTTGAGTGGGACCCACTCTTATACGTGATAAGGTGCTGAGGATTCTTTTGGAAGAACGTATTCACGACGGCCAGATCCGACGCAATACAGGTTCTCAGAATGTTTTCTCCCTCTGTATTGCGAAGACCGTGCCCAAAACCCCCGTGAACACGTTCATACGGCTCAGCAGCCTTACCAACGTGACCGTTCAAGTCCCCCCCAACTAAGACCACTTCGGTAGACGGTATAGCAAGTAGCACTTCTTCATACTGCTCCCAGAATGTCTCCTTTTCGGACGCGCTACATCCCGCCTGGGGAGCATAGGCACTGATTAAGTTTGTGGTAACGCCCTCAATCAGTACCCTTACTCGCATCAAGCGGTCGCAGCAACGGTCAACTTCAAGGAGCCCATTCTGAAGCTCTTCAGAAAGCACTACCGCCACCCCGTTTCTACCCGAAGGTGACCCAGTGTATATAAGCCGGTAACCCTGTCCGATGTTACGAGACTTATTGCCCTTCCAGCGAGTTTCCTGGAGGAAAGCACACTGGACCCGACGTCTCATGAGTACATCTGCGAGTTCCCTGCATCGTCCGGTTAGAGAGCCAATATTCCAAGTTGCAAAGCGGAGTTTCCTTCTGGGTACTCGCGTCTTTAGCCGTGCCCGTACTTGACACGGTAGCCCTTGCCCACTTATCGCAGGTGTAGGGCGATGTGCCTGCGCGTCGTTTAGCGGCGACGCCCTAGCCGTACCCAGTTTTTCATTTAAACGTTCCATTGTAGCGGCGTATGGCGGTTTTTAAATGGAGCGACTGCCATCTGACCTCCAAAACCCTTTGTGGGAAGAAACCTGGGGAGAGGAGTAGGATAGATAGAAAAAGGGGGAAGGATGGGTAGAAGGAGAGGGTAGGAAAAAGGAAGAGATTAAAAGAAGGGGACACCACTTTTATGGACTGGACGGAGGTTATAACAAGTGGTGGCTCGAGGATCCGGGGTCGCGTACCCGTATGCCCAAGAACAAATATCGGACAGATATTAGTCAGGGCACCCTCTGGATGGATATATACATATATATATATATATATATATATATATATATATATATATATATATATATATATATATATATATACACGCATATATATATATATATATATATATATATATATATATATACATATATATATATATATATATGTAAATATATGTAAATATCAATATATAGGCAGATGTTTGATGTGATTGATCATTTATCTTCATTATGAATCTGCCTAAAAACAATTAATATATATTTATGAATAGTAAAAACTAATTAAATATAAATGTATTATAGTTATAAGCATATTATATTAATACAATTATTTTGTCATCATTCACCCAAATCCGTGTTATTGCTTTATTTCGTGTTAAATACAGAAATCAAACCAAAATAATGGGTAAATTTAATTACTTTAAACCATATTATCGAATCCATTCACAATGAAAATGCTAATAATGCGGTTGTATCAAATTGGTGATGAAAAATATTTTTATCGACGTCTCTTTCCATTGACGGTTAAAAATATGGAATACCGGACCTGTACGAAATAATATAATTTTAAAGATAAATGTTTAGCTTCACACTGTATCTCGCACATAGCAAGGTAGGGAATCGGAAATCGTAATTTTAAGACATTTTCGATATTTCGTGTTGAGTTGAGTGAGTTCGATTAATGAAGAAGCTATAAAAATGTGTTCTCAAAAATTATAATGATTATAACGAATGATTTTTTTTAAATGTTTTATATTTCTTTATTTATAGCTTTCAACATTTTTATACAAAAAGGTATAAATAGTTAAATTGAAACAAATAATTAAAGTTACTTAATTTTAATAAATAAGAAAACCTAATTTTAAATTCAACAGCTATAATACATAGCAAAAAGACCAAACGTTAATTGTTATAGACTACAGGTACCGCATGGAATCGGTGTTTTCAAAATCGTAGTTGTATTAAACATCATACATAAAATTTTGATTATTTTATGTATAGTATCACAATGTTATTACTATCATATATTAAACAAAGTTAATAGTAAATCAAATTATCCTTAAATCGCTTCGAACAAAACGAATGAATATTTGATTATGAAACAAATATTATATTGAATACGACCATTACCGCAGTGGGGAACGAAACTACAACCATCACGCGAAGAGTCAGATACTGTCCGACTATGCCATGACAGTTTTTATTGGCTTATCACAATTGAATATTGATAAATTGAACATTTCTAATTTTCCCAGGCCAGAGACCCAGAGGCTCGTCGTGGTGCAGGAGCACAAGTACTAGTGACTAAAAACGTGACAGATGGGTTCGATTATCACTCGAGTCACTCAGTACGCAATGCCTCCGCAATTTTGTGACAATAAAATATTAAAAATTGTAATGTGATATTTCACCTTTTTTATTTTGACAAATATATTGAAAATTATGAGCGAAAGTTATACGATCATCAAGGATTTTTTGTGAAGGTAAGATTTGGCCTTTAAAGCATTTAATTTGGACGTATATATTTCAAGAAAATATAAAATTCAAATGATTCGACGGCCGCAAGCCTTGGCTTAAGTCACTCATGAAGGCGCTCTTGCCGCCGATGGCATTCTGTCAAGCAACTACGTAGTGCTTGCACTTTTTGTACTGAGTACTTTCTCAGGATTATGAGAAATTATTGAATGTGTAAATAATACAGGGTGGAAACGTTAGCGCTCCTTTTAAGGGAATAGGGTAAAATAGTTTAAACCCACATCTAAAAAAATCGAGATACCTAAACAGGTTAGACGTAGGATTTTGTTAACTTTTTTATATCCATCCCTGAATTTCGTGTGACGCAGTTACGCATAGATACCAATAACGTAAACACATACTACTACAAAAATACTACTAAAGGGTAATTTTGAACTTTGCCGCCAATATCTACGACTCAAATTCGAATGAGGCGTAAGCGGCGGTTTATGTATGCGTGCGTCGTTCCTGAAAAATGGCGTTTTAATCACAATTATAATTTTATTATTTATTTTGTTTGAAAAAATCACTTTTTAATTTTTGGGAACAGAAAATATTGTATGATGATGTTTTTAGAGAGTAATTAAAGCTATGGTTTCTCTGTATAATCAATCTTCTGGCAAATGTGGTTGAAACGATTGCATACATTCTTGGGCCCAAATGTAAATATATGAAAATCGTATGATTAAATAGCTTCACGTACATTATTCCGTACCTGAAAATTTTGTTAGTTTTGGTAATCTGAGAGCAGAGTTAGTAGAGACTTGGTAACTGTGTGGTTAAATTAACTTCTATAGAATAGGTGATTACTGATACAAAAATCCGTAAAACAAAAAAGCAGTAGCCCTTGTAAATATCAAACAAAAAACATTGAAAATACATGTGATATTGACAATGAAATGTAATGAATGAGTTAAGCAAAAAATGCAAAAAATCATTAGTAGAATGTTATATAAGGTAAACACGAAGAAACAAGGAATATGATAAAAAATATTTCATAGTATTAGAAGCTAATTAAAAGTGGTTGGCTGCGATGGAAATGCTTTGTAAGCCTTTCGCATTTTAACTCGCTTACGACTATCGTTTCACAATATCAAAAGAAGTAAGTTCCTTTGAGTTTTGTATGAATGAAAGTGATTTTTTCTTTTAATTAAACTTTATTGATAAGGTAGTATTTGGTATGTAGTTAAAATTGATATTTATATTTTTGGGGCGGTTCTTGATTGTTGTGGGTAGGATTGTTTGAACAAAAATATAGAAAGTAGAAATATAAACAAAAATATGATGATGATTACAAAAGCTAAATCTAAAAACGTTAATTATGGCAGCTTCATCACTATTTTTTGTTATTTTATTATGCGAAAATTAAGAAAGTAACAAATAAAATCGTAAACCTCACCTGTTTTCCATTTATCAATATATATGTCTATCCCGAAATAATCAAATAACAGACCAACTATAAAACTTTTTCCCAATAGCAGAAATGACAAAACATTTAATAGCAAAATATATGACAATCTCAAAAATAATTATACTGTATATTGAAGACTTGTATGAATTAAACAAAAGGTGTTGGGCTCCTTTAACTTATTTGCTTGATAATATATGTACACTTGACATCTTAACCAGAGCTATATTTTTGACGACATCTAGCAAAACGCTACTTGCAAAGTAATAGCAGTACCTATCATAAGCAGTCTCCTTGGTTCAGAAATAGCTGATGATGCTTCTCAAATATTATTAAAATATATTTTGTGTTATATTCATGTTATATGATGGGCATAAAGTTGCATAAAGATGATGTTCATGGATAAAGTTTCGCTCATAATCAGCCATATGCTCCCGCTGTACTGTGAACAAAACGGCTCCAAAACATATCTTTGTATATTTTAACATTACAATGTGTTTTAATAGCTAAGGACAATATTAATTAAGCTACATATTACTAAAAATGTTTTTTTTTCATTTAGCCGTGAATTGGTTGAGTAACGGCAAAAGGTAAAATTTATAGAAATGATTCAAATATGAGTCAGATTTGCCTACTTCACCCGTAAAATTTCGTGATAGTATAAATAGCCAACCGGACACACAAAATATAAAAGTTTAAGATGCGCGTGTATACACAAATTTTGTATGAAATAAGCTACAAATAAGAGCTTGTAATAATTTCTTTGATTTGATTCTCCACTGATATGTAAGTTTGATATTGTAAGTTTTCACTTTTGCCTGATTTGATATTTCTAGGGAGCTAACGCGTAGTAGCGATTACGTGGCAAAATTCACACAAAATGCTACATTAACGAAGCATAATCTCTTGTATCTTTTGATTACATTGACCTAGAAGGTTATTCTTTTCTGTGGTCGAAAGGATTGTACAACTGGGTGTTTAATGTTAATTGTAGCTTTATACGTCCTTGTATTCTTAAGAAAAATATCTTGACACAGTGACAGATAGATAACAAGTTATCCTATAATGGCTCAGTTCTTTTCTTATAAATTAACTAACTAAAAACAAACGTTATACCATCGACTATTACGCTATAGTCACAAGACATACAAAAGTCATAATAATAAAATCTAACTGTTATTTCTGGTTCAATATCATTTTATCTCTATTCACTTGCTATCTTCAATTGCAATTTAACAATGATCGTTGACAAAAGAAACCAACTTCGAATTGTTTTGAAAGCAAATCTGTTTAAATGAGGCAGTCATGTTGGTGTATAAACGGGAACATTTAGTTAATTTCACCACTTCTTAACACCATTATACGTCGTTAACTGGTGATTATTATTGTCACATAGACTAATCTTGTTCATTGAGTAAAAACACGGAAAACTCTTGATTAACGTTCTAAATTGAAGTTAGGTTACGTGTATTGTTAATTCTAAATCATTTCTCCTCCTCCCTCTGGTATTCTCTGGTCGGATAGGAAAATGATATGGTTTAATTTAGATGAAGTTATTGTATTCAAGTTCTTCTAAGCTCCACGCTATATCCCCCATATAGCAGGGTAGGCTCGGAACCTAGTGTTACGACAAACCGTTTCCAATTTTCCACCATTTTTTTCTTGTTGGAATTCGATTTCGGGCTTTTTGCTTAGGAAATGAAAATAATAATAAATATTAATTCATTTCCCCGAGTGAAGATAGAAACCAAAACCGTGGCGTTACAGTCACACTCTTGTACGTTACGAGTGTATGTGTTTACGTCTATCTTTTATATTTAAAAATTATTCATCATGACAAATGTACTACTAATACATTCCCAAATGCATATTTGGGTAAGAGTTTCCAATAACTTCTGTTTAAGGCTCCAGATTAATTTTATAAATCTTTAAAAAAATCGTTTAAAAAAAATTGATTTTGCTGTTTTCATTCATCGATAACAAATTATTCATGAAAATAGATAAAATGAAGTAATATTTACTGTGATCCTCGATTTAAATGCTATTATTTTTTTTCCGTAATAATAAAAAATATGAATTCATACAAATTTTCTTGCATTTCTAAAATATTTCTTCCACAAATACATACAGTGCAGAGTGAGCGTAAAATTTACATATGAAATAGTAAACCAAACATACATAAAGTTCGCCAACAATGAACATTCACTTGACACTCCGTTGACAAATTGTTTGCATAACACACTACGGTCGCTCTTTGGCTCAATTTTTTTACGAAATTATATTGTGATGCAAAAAGCATCACGCTGTATCCCGCACACAGCAGGGTAGGCAGAGGGCATCTAGTGTTGTCCCTATTTTCCGCCGAATTCTGAAGGCATTGCGTGATGAGTGGCGAAAGTCAACGCCTAAAAATTATAAAAAAAATTAAGCATAATAGACTATTAAGGTCACCATTAAAAATATTTCAAATTAAATCAGCTTCACACTGTATCCCGCACATAGCAGGGTTGGCGGACCTAGTGTTTTAGACACTCCGTTTCTCACTTTCTGCCGAATTCTGGATACCAGAGCGAAGAAATGGAAATGGTACATTACATAGGTAAAAAGAAAGAAGCAGAGATGTTAGAAAAATAAAAATTAGCTTTATGTATATTTTATAAATATCAAATGTCAACATTGGTCGTATTTTTAATCGTAATTCAAAACAATAAAAAAATCTTATAGAAATTACGATAATGTAGTAAAAAAATCATATTAGAAGTCATTATAGTTGCCAATCAATTCTATTTATTAAGTCAATAATCATGTATTTTAAGCGAGCGAAGCCGCGAGCGGGCCGCTAGTTTTAAATATGAAAAGTATTGCAAATTGGATTTTAAATAAACCAATACACAATCGGAATAATTAAGCCTGTACAGCATTTGATAATGTAACATGTAATATATTGTATTAAAATAGTTAAGTGATTTATTTATTACTTTTAAACTGTTAGTTAGTTGCTAGTTTCAAACCATAATAGAGTAGTTTAGATTATTTTAATAGCAATGAATTATGCTTGCTGATAAAAAATATTTTGGTAATATGAACGAATGACTGAAATCCGAATCCTGATTTATTGTATAAATTATAAACACATTTTAATTAAAATGACTGTAGGTCAAAAAATGTAATAAGATATTTTTTAAAAATATTTTACAGAAAAATCAAAATAAACAATTAAAAGTTGGATATATAGCATTTATGGCATCATCTAACTTATAGCGCGGAGAGCCCTCACGCAATTAACTAGATTCGGTGGCCATTTGGCGATGAGTAATGGTCAAAATAAATTCAAACACAGACTATTGCGGCTAATCTGCAGTGATAGAGTAAATTTATGTGCAAATAAATGTATCTATCTGATAGCTATTCATGGTATTAATATCACTATTGGCTTATGATGTTTTGTAGATTGAACTGTGAATGTATTTTGATACCCAAGTATTAAGATTCGATGAAGATTTTTCTTGTAGTTTTACCCTGTATCCCGAATAAAGTAAGATAGTCAGGATAGATTTCTAATCTAGGGTTAAGACACTCTATTTCACATTATGCATATTTTACACATATTGAATATTTTATCGCATTAATGTTTGCAAAAAAAAATATAGCCTTAAATTTTAAATAGTCCCCCTATTCAATTTATGCTAATATAATTCTGATTTGAATTGATGCTTCGTTAGATAATTTAATCTACGTACTCCTGTATTTAGAATATCCAATAAATTTTCATACAGTTCAATTTAGCAGCATAATATATACCGCATGTTACACATTCAATTTCGTTCTGCAATATATTTCAAAACATAAATAATTTACATAATAGGGAAACATATTTTTATCTATTATTAATATCGAACGTGGCAGTTTTATCTTGAAAAATGGTTCACCAGTATTCATTTTACGGTTTATTTTTATCACACTTTGTTGCCGTTGTTTGGTTTATAAAATAAATATTTTGAACAGATATTGGGCCACGATTTGCGTAAGCCTCACGTCGCATCGTGGATTAGAATTTTCCTATAAGTATCTGGAGTGTCTTTTCATACAATATTTCTATTTATAAAATGTTCAGTTCAGTGTTTATATATTTTTAGGTAAACTAGTCGTTTATTTAGAAATTATATTTAAAAAAATAAATACGCATAATTTCATATGTGTGTTAATAGTATTTTGTTTGTACATTCTTTCACACTGGATTTTCTCTATATGGCTGTTTTTACTATATAAGATAAAGCATGAAGTTGGAAAAAATGGGCGTTACGGAAAGTTTACGATATAATGATCTTTACATATAATAAAACTCACGAAATAATAATAATTAACATATAAATGTTTAGTATATAGGTTACGAAGTGTGACTGCAAAAACGACTGGTTGTGGGTTCGATCCCCACTCGAAGAGATGAAATATTTACTTAAATTTTCCATTTCTTCGCTCTGGTGCCGAGGCAAAGCGCGGCATTGAGTTCTGCCACTCAACACGCAATGCCTCCAGAATTCGGCAGAAAGTGGGAAACGGAGTGTTTAAAACCCTAGGGTTCTGCCTACCCTGCTGTGTGGATACAGCGTGAGGCTGTCATAGTTATAATCTTTCAAATAATATAACTTTAGTGTAAACTAAAACTAAACTAAACTATGTTACTAAATAAATAATTGTGTATCTCAAACGGGTGAAACCGCGAGTGGGCCACTAGTCAAATAAATAACCTTATGCCTACTCTTCCTTAGTAATATGCATATGTTTAAAATTTCGACTAAAGAATGGGTAACAATCAGTTTTGACGCTGTCGTATCATTGGTTTTATTTAATGATTCTCTGCGGAAATCTTCTACGTGATAAGCTTTTTTAGCTTCTTACTGATTTTGTTCGTATTTAGTTCGTTCTATGTATGTTCTATAACAATATAATATAGTAAACTCCTTATATTAGTATAATATACATGTTTACATGCAATATATTTTTTTATTTTACATATCTGTACTCATAATAATTTCTTAACTCTCGGTATAAAAATTATTATTTTTAAACCAAAAAAGAATTGTGAATAATACTCCTTATTATATAGATGACGTTCATTTAAAATAAATGCTAAAGAAAAGGAGAGAACTAAATAATCAAGTAATTCAAGAACGCGAGAAAGGCAATAGAACAGTCATAAAATGCGATGCTCTCCTCATACATGGGTGAATTAAAATTTTAGGAAATGGACCTAAATACCTTACAACACATCACAGTAAACTGACTAGAGAATAAAGGAAATTGTTAGAGGAACAAAGATATCTAATATTTTAGGGTCATAACACGACTGATATCATCCGACTCTACTGCTTTAGAGGATCTTCTCTAGCTATCTAGCTAGAATGGTTTTCTTGTTATCATTATAACTGATAGAAGAAAAGGTAAAAGCAGGGGAGATTAGCTTTCGGCAAACTATAAATTTCAGAAAGAATACAGGATTTGATACTAATATCGAGGGCAGAAGATGTTGAAAAATGCTTATTTATATAAACTAAGGTCAGAATTGATTGAGGAAATGACTTTAAAAATGCTAAAATCGCTTCGGGAAAGAATTTTATTATTATTATATTATTAATTATTTAATATTGGCGTTATAAGATATTATTTGTTTTTTTTTTTACATTTTACATTTATATATATAGTTGTCTCGTTTTTCTTTCGGAACGTAGTAAGATAGAGCCAGATGCGAATATGCTAGAGTCGCTGTAACTGATATTACTATTTTATTATATAATCTATTAAAATCAGTTACAGTTGTGATGCAACTGCTTTTGACAAATGTGTTACAGCTTACCATCAGAAACTATGTATGTGTAATAATAGTTATGTTTGTCCCCGAAACTAGTTATGCGATTATTCAACTCGTAAGCAGTTTCTCAATCGATTACATTAAATAACGCCCATGTTTAATATATTTAAATAATAAAATAAATGTATAAAAAAAGATAGCTTAGTTATAAATAATATAGAGTAGCCAAATTGTGAATCCTTCACACACTCGAATGATTGTCAATAACATAAATACAATGAAAGACATAACGGTTACCACATATTATAAGCACAACCACATTGTTGTCATGTTGCGAATTTGATATTTGAGTTCAAATTAATTTGTTTTGTGTTAATAATATTCTATTTGGCACTTGAGTATATATACAATTGCTGTTACGTTTGATGTAGATTTTGTTACGATATGATATAGATAAATGCCTTCTGTAACCTATATAATCATACTCATACTCGGTATAAGTGGCAAGTAAGTAGCTTTTGTTATAGTTGTATGCAAAAAATATATTGTTTTGTGATGCTATTTCACTGTGAAAAAAAAAAAAAAGAAAACTTCTAAAAAAATTGCTTATGTAGGTCAGTGTTTTTTTATTAGTTTTTTTTTTGTTTTGTTATTTTTATGTATTTAGATTAAATTTAATATTGTTTTATTTTAATATGTATTCAGATTAACATGTAACTGGTTATCTTTTCTCTTCTTTTTCCCTATTTTTTTTATTTTTATTTTTTTATTGTTATTGTAAGTGATTTCTTTTTTTATGTTTTTTTTCTCATAAAGTGTTGTATCTCTTTCCTTGCAACCGGTGGTGAGTAAATTGTACAGTGCAAAGTTTCATCTATTTATATTTTAAGTTTCAAGTTTCATCTATTTATATTTTAAGTTATATATACGTTATATATTAATTATTTTTTATATATTGATATATATATTAGTATATATATATTTCTTATTTAGTATAATTAAACATATATTTTAGTTTCAACATATATAATATTTATAAAAAATGACGTTGATTGATTTAAATCTCAGCGACTCCTACTTTTCATGTTCCTCTTCCTCTGAAGATTTTAGCAGCAATGACAGTTTTTCTAGTATCCCTTCTCTAAATGAAAGTCTTGGGTCACACTTCTCAGATGTCCTGAAAAATTTTAATCTTGTCCATATTAATGCACAAAGTATTCCTGCTCATCATTCTGATATGTTATCTACTTTTGAAAATCAATCCATACATGCCATTCTTGTTTCTGAGTCTTGGTTGAAACCTTGTCTACCGTCAGTAGCTTATGCACTACCAGGGTTTCATTTGATCCGAAATGATCGTAACGGGAGATCTGGAGGTGGTGTAGCTATATACTTGCGTTCCCATATTCCGTTTTCTATCCTCGACGTGTCCCAGACACTGGGTAATGCAAATGCGGAACATCTTTTTATCGAAGTACTTTTTTGTCACACTAAAATACTCCTTGGAGTATACTACAACCCCAGCCTTACGATCGACTATTTCTCATCATTTGAGGCTCTGTTGGATAAGTATCAACCTCTCTATGATCACACTTTGTTGATGGGTGATTTTAATACCTGCCTCAAAAAGAATGACTGGCGTGCCCGGCGCTTACAATCTTTAGTAACTGGAGCAAATTTAAATATCCTCCCCCTTGCTCCTACCCATAAGTTTCCCAACTGCAATCCTTCGCTTCTTGACCTCATTATTGTGTCTTCTACTGACCATGTTGCAAAACATGGTCAGTGTCCTGCTACTGAATTTTCCTATCACGATCTTTTGTATATATCATATAAATTAAAGCCACCTAAAGCAAAGTCAAGAATTCTTCTGCGGCGCAATTTTGGTGGTATAGATCTTGAACGTTTGAGACAAGATGCCAATAACATTGATTGGTCGGTTGTTACTAACGCGCAAACAGTTGACGAACAAGTCTCGTTGCTAACCTCGCTGTTAATCCAGTTATTTGACACTCATGCACCGGTCCGGCCTGTGCGTATGAAGCATCTCCCAGCTCCTTGGCTTACACCAGAAATTAAAAAACTGCAATTAAAAAAACGTTTAAGTAAATCCAAATTTTTAGCAAATCCAAATGACATGAATAGAATTAAATATTTAAAAAGCCGTAATCATTGCAATAGAGTGTGTAGAGATAGTCAACGACGCCATATCTATAAGTCCGTTGTCGAAGAGGAAGACTCGGAAAAAGTCTGGAATTTCCTTAAATCTCTTGGAGTGGGGAAGTCAAAACAAAACATTATTCCACATAATATAGATTTAAATCAGCTGAATAAGCACTTTTCCGTTTCGGCTCCTATAGATAGCACAAATAAAGCAAACACGCTAAGTCAACTTCTATCTTCTCCCACTCCTGATTTTCCCAGTTTTAAGTTTAGTCAATTTTCCATAAGTGACGTTAGGAGAAATATTATGGCCATAAAATCTAATTCTGTTGGATCCGACTGCATTTGTCGTAAAATGATTATTCCTATCATTGAGATTCTAGCTCCTATTATAACGTCTATATTAAATTCATCTATCAGCTCCTTTAATTTCCCTTCCTCCTGGAAAGATGGTCAGATAATTCCTATTCCTAAAAAACTAAATCCGTCTTCCTTCTCCGAATACCGCCCGATATCTATACTTCCTTTCCTATCCAAAGTACTAGAACGTCTTGTCCATCAGCAGTTCAGCAGGTTCCTATTAACCCATAACTTACTAAATAAATTCCAGTCCGGTTTCCGTGTTGGTCATAGTACGACAACTGCCCTGGTCAAAATAACAGATGACATTAGAAAAGGTATGGATGATCGGAAGGTCACTGTTATGGTACTGTTGGATTTCAGCAACGCCTTTAATACAGTGGACTACGATATCCTGCTAGCCATTCTTATTTCTCTTAATGTATCTCCTGAGGTATATCTTCTCTCTACCACCTATATGCCGATGATTTACAGATTTATGCTACAACATCACTATCTAATTTGTCTCGTACAATCGACATTATAAATGAGGATCTCTCTCGTATCTTTACGTGGTGTAAATCTTACGGCTTGACAGTTAACCCTGCTAAGAGCCAATCGATCATCGTAGGTAGCCACAGAATACTATCAAAATTAAACATGTGTGACTTACCACCTCTGACATTTGGCGGTACATCGATTTTTTATGCAAAAAAGGTAAAAAATTTGGGGATTATAATTGATCAATATTTGTCCTGGGAGCCGCAAATTAATGAACTCAGCCGGAAACTTTATGGAGCAGTTGCTTCTCTTCGTAGACTGCGCAATTTTCTACCTATACCAACTAAAATTGTACTGGCAAACACCTTATTACTACCAATTCTTGATTATGCTGATACTTGCTATCTCGATATTAGCGACGAGTATTTAAATAGGCTTGAGCGACTTCAAAATCTTTGTATACGGTTTATATTTGGACTTCGCAAATATGACCATATTTCTGACTTTCGTAAAAAGCTCAAGTGGCTTCCTATAAGACTTCGCAGGAATACTCATATTAAAATGATACTACAAGTTTGAAGTATGAAGCAAAACTCATTTATTTTCTTAATACCCCCAATACAATTATTAAACATTAATGTCAATCTAGGTACACAATTTACTTACATAATTAATATATAACATATCTTCCCCCCATACCAATACATGTTGAAATAATCATTAGAAGACAATCAAACAGTTACCAAAATAATTAATTCAAAATATTAATCTAATCAGTGCTTGGGATTCCAATTATATCTGGCCACAATTCTGGTGGCGGTATCTCAATAGGCATATCTGGTGTAGCTGTTCCAGATCTTGAGCTGCGAGCAATTCGGTCATCAGCAACCGGGTCCTGATCTATTACTTCTGGTGTTACAGTACGTGATAAGATCTGGTCAGCATGTCTACGGTGCAACTCACCATTCTCCGTTCGCACCCTGTAGGAGCTAGGACCCTCAATCATCTCAACAGTAGCTCTTTGCCACTTCTCACCTGGACCATACATCCGTATTAGCACTGGTTGACCCTCAGCAAATGCGCGAGCGGGTGTTCTGTGGGCCGCTGCCTCCAATTGTATCTCTGTGTTAGAGGGTACTGAGTCCGGGTGGAGAGAAGATACCGCTGTCCTATATCGACGACCGTTCAATAACTCTGCAGGCGTTTTATTTGTTACGCTGTTTGGCACCGTTCGAAGATAGTATAAAGCTTTACTTAATTTCTCACTCCAAGGCATGTCAGAAGATGACATTTTCCTTAATTTATTCTTGAATGTCTGAATGGCACGTTCGATCTGTCCGTTAGTTGCCGGATGATACGGCGGTGAATACAAATGTCTGATTCCATTTTTAGACAAGAATGCATTGAATTCATCAGAGCTAAATGCTCTTCCATTGTCCGACACTAAAACTTCTGGAAGTCCCTGTGCAGCAAATATTTTCCTCAAAACTACGACGACAGTGGACGCACTCATTGAGGGGATGATTTCAGCTTCAAACCATTTGCTGTAACTATCAATCAACACAAGAAAAGTTTTTCCTTGGAATGGTCCCGCAAAATCTATGTGAACACGGTTCCACGCTTTTTCTGAGGTGATCCACGTTTGTGGATCTCCTGGTGGATTATTTCTGACAGCCTGGCATAGTTCACATGCACTCACCGTTCTTTCGATCTGGTTATCCATGCCTACCCACCATACATAACCTCTAGCATATGCCTTTGTCTGGACGATCCCCGCATGTGGAGCATGTAAAAGTTTAAGTACCTGGTCTTGAAGAGCCGCAGGTATAATGACCCTATTGCACCACAATAAACACTCTTTATTGTGTGAAAGAGCCTCTCTCCGCGTCCAGTATGGTTGCAGCACAGGGTCGCTATTACGTGGTGGCCAACCATGTAAAACATGAAACAAAACTCTCCTCAATATCGGATCTTTCTTGGTAAGTTCAGCAATTTTGCGCACGTCCAATTTCCACCCTCTAGGTTGCTCTTCCAAAAGTAAAACGTCTCTGACAACATCTGTAGTCGCTGTTGATGTTTCCGGGGCTGTCCATCTGCTAAGCGCGTCCGCGTTACCAATCAGCTTCCCAGGTCTATATTTAATGTCATAATCGTAACACCCGAGCTTCAAAGACCAGCGCAACATTCTCGGTGAAATTTGATCCGGTATAGGTTTCTCGCGGTTGAACAAACCTATCAACGGCTTATGATCTGTCACAATAGAGAACTTCCGGCCCGCCAGATAATCATGAAATTTAGTCAATCCAAAAATTATAGCCAATGCCTCCTTATCAATTTGGCCATATCTTCGTTCATGCGCTTGCATGGTTCGTGATGCCATCATTATCGGCCTTTCTGAACCGTCGTCCATTACATGTGCTATGATAGCCCCCAGACCATACTCCGACGAATCACATATAAGGAGCAATTCTCTGTTGATGTCGTAGCCAACCAAAGTGCGATCCGACGACAGTAACTCCTTGGCCGTCTCAAATGCTTCCTGTTCCTTTTTACTCCATATCCAAGGCCTCTTAGACTCAAGCAAGCGGTATAATGGTTCTAACACGGTTGCTTTGTTTGGCAAAAATTTTTCATAAAAGTTATACAAGCCTAGAAAAGCCCTTAAAGTTTCTTTGTTAGTTGGAGCCGATTTTTCTTGTATCTCCTTCACCTTTGCAGGGGACGGGTGCAGGCCTTCTGCGTCAATCATATGTCCTAAAAACGTAATACTATCAGCTGCAAACACACATTTCTTTAAGTTAAGACGCAAGCCCATTTTTTGAAGCTTCAATAACACATTTCTTAGACGTTGATTGTGTTCATGTGATGTCTTTCCTGCTATGGCAATGTCATCCAATAAACATGCCACTCCATCCATCCCCGCGAGGGCTGTCGACATAACTCTCTGAAAAATACCCGGGGCTGCACTCACACCGAAAGCTAGCCTATTCACCTTCATCAGACCAATAGGTGTGTTGAGTGTCAAGAGCATAGCAGTTTCTTCATCTACCTTTAATTGAGTATAGGCTTGTTTCAGATCCAATTTAGTAAATACCCGTCCTCCACTAAGTTTAACGAAAGCCTCAGTTGATGTTGGTAGTGGGTAAGTATCCGTGTCTATAGCTGCATTTACCGTCGAACGATAATCCCCACAGATACGTAATGAGCCATCATCTTTCTTGACAATTCTTAAGGGCGTGGCCCATTTCGAAAATCTGACAGGTGATAATACCCCTTCTTTTACCAGGCGTTGCAATTCTTCCTCAACCTGATGCTTCAATGGAAACGGAACAGGGCGTGTTTTCAAGAAACGTGGCGTTATATTTGACTTAACAGTTAACGAAACTTCCGGCCCCTTGTACATCCCTAGACCTTCCTTAAATAAGTCAGGGAATTCTTCTTTATAAGGCCTAACTTGCTCGGCGGACCAACACAGGCCCGAAATATGCAGCCCTAATGCCTGAAACCAGTTTCTCCCCAACAGGCTTGGGCCACGGCCGGAGACCACCACGAGCTCACATTGGGCTGACTTGTCTCCGAGTACTACGCGTACATAAGCAGTACCTAACACTTTCAAGGGATCACAAGTCCACGTCATGAGTTTTAAATTGGTAGAATTCAAAGGCGGGGGAGTGAGCCACAACTTACGATACGTCTCCTCAGATATTATTGACCTCGAAGCTCCAGAGTCCACTTCCATTGACAGCTTGACGTCATCTAAAGTAACATCTGCTACTATTGGAGGTCTATAATTATCAGCACAAACGTAAATGCCCATCATGTTTTCCGTTGAAAACTCTTCTCCGCAAATAGCGCCATTCTTTGCCTCATCACTCGCCTGGTGCACCTTGTTAGGTCTCTTATTACAAGCCGCTGCGATGTGTCCAAAACGTTTACAGTAAAAGCATCTCGACTTTGAAAATGTGCAACGCTCGCCCGGCTTGTGCACCCGCGCACAATGTCGACATTCGTTCGATTTAATTCTACCGATTTCCATTGGTACTGTGACGTCAGACAGAGTTTGCTTCAGTCCCGCAGTATTGCCGTATAAATCTGGAAACGTTGCTTGATAGTTGAGACAGGTCTGAACTGCCGTCTCGTACATAAGCTCCTTTGTCTTTAACAAATCCCGCCGCAAGCGTTCGTCTCGTATACCCAATACTAGTCGGTCTCTCAGTTGGCGCTTTAAGTCTGTGAAATTGCATTTAGCGCCCAATAAACTGATCGCAGCCACAAAATCCTGTACGGTTTCATCAGGTGACTGCCGGCGTTTATGAAACTTATCACTTTCTAGTATTTCGTTAACCTCTGGTTCGAAAAATTTGTCCAGTACACTTATAATTTCATTAAATTCCACGCTAGTAGGTCTCGCGGGTGCTAACAATGATGCAATCAACGAGTAAGTATCTTTTCCGCACTGTGATAGAAACAGAGAACGTGCCTTACTATTAAATTCACTTTCGGAAACACCCGCGGCGTCGAGAGCGCATTGCAACTGTTCTTTGTAATCGCACCACTTGTCTGTCTTGGGGTTAAAATGTCCAGGAAATACTATATTAGCGATATTAGTGGCCATTTCCACAAAAATCTATTTAATTTTCCTCGTCGCCAATAAAATGATACTACAAGTTTGAAGTATGAAGCAAAACTCATTTATTTTCTTAATACCCCCAATACAATTATTAAACATTAATGTCAATCTAGGTACACAATTTACTTACATAATTAATATATAACACATATATTACATCTTCTTTACTGTGTGCTGTTTAATCCCTCAACCCCTTTTTACCTGAAAGAACGATTTGAATTTTTAAGTAACTCGCATGATCGTTCTCTCCGATCCAATGAAAACCTTGTCCTCAAAATTCCCACCCATTCCTCTTCCTTTTTTACTAACTCCTTCTCAGTCAAAGCTGCTCGGCTATGGAATTCTCTTCCCGTCAATATAAGAAAGGCTCAGAGTCTTAATCGATTTAAATCCCTGCTAAAGGCACATTATTTATCTCTTTAAATTACTCTTTTACATTCCTTCTTATGTCTTTACGTTATGCTATTTATTTATCATCATCATTTGAATTTCTTTTTTTTTATTTATTTTTATTTATGTATATACTATATTATATGTATTAGTATGTATGTATGTATATGGGTACGTATGTATGTATATATGTATTTATGTATATATATTTTTTAAGTATGAGTTTATATATGTATATATTCGCCTAAATACTTATCTATGTACATATATTTTAATAACTCATGTACACCGCCTACCGTTCTAACTACTCCTACACTTTAAGGTTGCCTGGAAGAGATCGCTTATAGCGATAAGGCCGCCTGCTGTACATCTTTGTTTCTTCTTTTTATTTATTTTGTATTTTTGTGGTGTACAATAAAGCATATTATTATTATTATTATTATTATTATTATCATTTGAGTTTATTGATTATACTCAGACTTCATTTTTTTAAAGAAGAAGAAAATCTATGTGTTAGTTTACATAATTACACAAAACGAAATCAATCTAAATCATACAACTTTTTATTAAACGTTACGCATCACAACGATTTAAGGAACTTCCAGTTACAATTTCAGTCTTTGCCAATATGGTAGGACTCTTAAGAAAATAATACTGTAAAAAAGGATAGATAATATAATAATTATTTTTTTAAGAAAATATAAATTCTAACAATTGAAAATAAGTAAATAAAAATAACCTTTTTTGAAATTCGTAGAACAAGAGGAGGAGGAGGTTAAATAATCATTGATTTTATGTGCTAAATAGAAAAACTTAATACCGCACATTGTCTGTGTGTATTGAAATCATTTTTAACTGAATTTGAATCCATAATGAACGACAGAGTAGTATCTTCTATTTCAAGGAAGAAAAAATCTTTTACCGAAATATGTATGTATCGTATTACAGCAACGATAAATCGAGAGAATCCACTGTTATCAGGGCACTTCGTTTTCCGCTTTCGAGACTTACCTTCCGTATTGAGTGGCGAAACTCAACGTCGCACTTTGTGTTCTCGTTTATAATTCATGAAACGTTCACGTTTTATAATAGTAATATATTCTCAAGAATCGAATCCACAGTCAAGTTTTCAGTCAGAAGTTGTTCCATGGCGCGGCGTCACGATGAACCTCTGGTCGTACAATCTTTATTAATGTTATTGCTAAAAACTAAAAAATTACAATAATATAAAAAATGAATAATGGTTTGCATTTATTAATGTTGTTAAAATATGGATGTTAAGTTTCTTCTATCCAACTAGTTTTTTAAGATTGTTATTTATCAAATCGATGTGAAATTTATTATTTGATTTAAGAAATATTTAAAATTCATATTGGATCCACTAATAACTAACTTTGTTAAGCATGAGTGTCATTCTCTCACAGATCAGTATTTGTTAGAGAATGACAGTATATAGTTTAGACTCTGTCTCCAGAAATCACTGGCAGATTGCCAGCTGGCCTTACTACGGTCAACATAAGCAATTAGACGGCTGCGAGTTAGGATGATGTTGTTGGACAATCTGGGTTGCAGCGTTGTATAGTAAATATACACCACACGCTATTTGCTCGAATTCAATCAAATTGTAAGGAAATTCTTCAAAGCGATTTTACAAACAGTACCTGCGAATGTAAAATAATGTTTAACTTTCTAATAATATGTCTTAATGCTTGCATTTGTAATGCGATAAATTAAATTAATAATTCAACGAAAAAATATTATTTTACATACATCAGAAAAAACAAATTTAACTGAGTGTTTTTACAGTCATATAGCTTTTAAGGGTTAATATGAAAAATAAAATATACACACAATTATCTTTAATAATTTGAGAGAATGTAAAGGGTAAATAGTATAGTTTTATGTAGTAGTATGTACATTACTCCATTCTTCAATTTTCTCTTTTTAACTGCTGGACGAATATAATAGATTTTTTTAAATATAATAAAAAAAGAAAAACAGCGAAGAATAAAAGAAGGAATTAATAGAGAAAATATAAATATTATAATTACTAGCAACTAGAATGCGAAATCTAAATAATAATAAATAATCACTAAATAATAATAAATTCAAAATTCTTTTATATCACTGCAAATTGACAAAGAAAATAAACCGGAACAGTTTTATCTCGTAACGAGTTTCAAATGCGCCGCTCCGAGGAATGTTGCGGAGTTCAAAACTTACCATCCATACTTCGCACATCAGGGACTTCCCACAGCTGGCTCTAAACATTTTACTATTTAATATGTTTTTGTTGATAAAATGTTATAAAACACAATATAACTTGTTAGTTTTAAAATAATTTAGTATTATTTTTTTTTTGAAAGTCATGTCAAAAATATTAAACGTTTTTTATAAAACATTTATTGATGAAGATAATTAATGTGTTGTGTAGAATACCTCAATTTTAAATATTGTCGGTACTTAACATATTATATAATATAACAATGTTGGTAAGAACGTCGTGTTGCAGCAGAACAGCTTGTAGCTGAAAAAGTTAAGTTTTGCCACACAATACACAATGTCTCCAGAATTAAGCGGAAAGTAGATAAAGAAGTTCTTTAATGATAGGTTTCCTTTGCTTTCTCTTCTACATATATTCCAGGTGGAGTATAAGGTTAAAAAAGATCATATATTGAAATGTATATCATCCTAATAAAATAATGTTACGTAATTAGAGTATTGTTTTAGTCGAGGACGTCGCGGTGCAGAAGCATAATCGTGAGGCTGTAGTGGCTTCGATACCACGTGGGGAAATTAAATATTTAATATTTTATTTCCGCACTCTGGTATCGAGGCAAAGTTGCGCCTCTCAATGTGCTTTTAGAGCCGGCGGAAAGTAGGGAACTAGGTTCGCGGGTCGCCTCGCTCTACTCTGCTTTGTGCGGGATACAGCGTGAAACTAAAAAAACCAGTCAAATATTTTACTATCAATCATCAGTTTATAAGTGTAACGAAATCAAACACCTTGAGGCTTTTACAGAACTTATATTTCTTCAAGAGTAAAATACTATTAACCTTGTACAATGTACATCCTAAATTCTAATACAATATGTTATTCTAGAGGACCACTTTCTTCTTCCGCTCCAAGTCTAAAAATATATCTCGAATTTTCCGACCACATAAAGCGTCATTTTATTTATATTCCCTGATGACAGTTCTATGTTACCTTTTTTAAAACATCTTTTTATTAAACAAAGAGGTTGATTTGCATTTTTATAGTAAATTATTGCGAATATTAAAACTTATAAATATAAAATTAAACTAATATAAAAAAAAATATTTTTAAAAAATCATTAGAGTTAAATAAATGTTAATATATATAATATGCTGAGCTTAATAATGTTTTAAGCTTATACTACAAGTTTAATTTATTTATCCATAAATTTTTTCAAAGAAATAACAGTTTTGTAGTGAACACACTGCTATCAGTGCGAGCTCGGGGGAAATCTGCCGCAACGCCCACGCGAGTATATCACATCGACTTTCTTATTGTTACTTCCTTGTAGTCTGTAGTATATTTGAAATAAAGTTTACCTTCTTACTCTTCTCTGATATTTTAAAAATATATTTATACGAGCATGATAAAATAATAGTATTTGTTTGCCAGGTAATTACTGGTTATAGATAGTCCATTTGTCAAGGAAAGCTTATCAATCGCCGTACAACTGTATGTACTAGCTGTAACTGTAACTAGAGATAAGAATAAGACACTGTTATACGGAAACGAAACTTGGATATTACAGAAGAAAAATGAAAGAAATATGAATGCTGTGGAAACCGACCTACGACGACGACTACTATATCCTACGAAGTGGATATAGTAGTCGTTTAGCTGATAGAATCTGCGATAAAGAGATACACAGAATGGCAGGTACTAGCGAGGATGTCACGTTGAGAATGAAGAAGAACGTGCTCAGCTGGTTTGGGCACTTCGAACAAATGAATGATGAAAAAATGGCAAAAAAGATCTACCACGGAAAAGTAAGCGGTAAGAGAGGTACCTCGGTTGACCTTTGAAAACACAGTATCGAAGGTACTGAAGGAAGGTCATGTAAAAACCATGAGAAAGGTTGATGACAGTGGACGACGCGAAAGAGGTATGCAGGGATCGTAGCGTTTGGCGCTCCGTTGTCTCTGACTAAGCTAGAGATACAGTATGAAACTAGATTAGATTAGTTACCTCGAGGATTCAGTAGAAAATAAAGAGCGGAGTGTCTTAACACTAGGCTCCCTCTGCCTATCTAGCTACATTCGGGATACAGAGTGAGGCTGAAAGAAAAATTCTATTGATTTTTTAAAATAATAATATATTTTGATAATGTTAAAATATTAATATAATTATTTCACATGTCACAATGTAAATATATTTCACGATAAAATCATGGAATTGCTAACCACAAATCTCACTTCAATTTACAATTATTATTGGCTGGACGGAGTTGGCATTTACTTTACTTTTATAGTGATGGTCGTATGTAAAATAAAATTTCAATCAATATTATATTCAATTTGATAGGAATTGAAAATAATTAATAATAATTTATATGGTGATAGAAACAAAGATGCTACTCATTTAATTTATGCAATAATTCCTTTTTTTGAACTAAATATATTTACTTAAGTGGCAGTATATTTGTAGAAATTAGAACTATTATTATTATGCTACTTAATTTATTATTTATATGTAAGTTTTTAATTCAGTTCAACACAATTAAAACTATAAATAAATATTTTCTGTAAGTATTTCTGTAAGATTCTCTGTAAGTAAATCAAAGTTTAGCTCGAAGCATAACGATGTAAGCCTGAGCAAGAACTCTCAGTAACATGTTCAACAGTATTGTCACCGCATCCGCTGCGACAGATGGCTGCACGTGTCTACTGTGTGGATTGATGAATTTAATGTGAAAAACGCAGAGAAGACCTAGAGTCAACATCCTCCGTTCTGCATCCTCCAAGGATGGAGGGTGCAGAACGGAGGGAGGGAACCTAAGAAGGAGCTTAGGTCATAACAATTTTCGGGTAGTAGCAAAGTAGTAACAAAATTTGCATAAATATTTTTTTGGCTAGAGAGCCAATCGTGGCGATGAGCGTGCCATTGTAAACGCGACAAATTATGGGTTCGATTCCCACTGGAGGAGTTAAAATATATAGTATTTTCATTTTCCACGCTCTTGTAACTAGGCGTGGCATTGTGTTCCGCTACTCAACACGCAATCGCGAATCTGACGGAGAGTGGGGAACGCAAGTGTCTTCTCGCTGTATGATCGCATATAGCGGAGCAGGCAGAGAATACCTAGTGTCAAAGCCTGTTCTACGATTTGTTTTAAAATTCTCAGGTCTCCGCTAGGTCAAAATTTTAATGTCAAAAACTTTTAGCGTATATAACGGACAAAAGAGATACAGATAAATTATAAATATCATATATTTATGTCTTTCGTTGGTCGTAAAAGATTTGCCCTATCAATAGAACTAATTACAGTTTTATCATATTATAGATTAATCTTATCATTTAATATGGTATTAGTAAATCATAGGCAAGGACTGACTTTGTCAGTTATAGGAAATGGAGACGAAAAACAACCTAAATTGTGGTTCCTAATAATTATATGAAAAACCGTACATTTCGTTCTTCAAATAATATTCTTATTGATAGCTAAGAGAATTTTGATTTCATATTTTAATATCTCGGGCGGGAATATAATGGAGCAAATTAATATTAACATCATGGAGTCTAAAGAACGCGGCGCCTTTGCATTGCAAACAGATTTTGCTGACATCAAAATTAAACCTATGATGAATCGAGTATACAACCATTTAATGTATTAATAAAATGTTATGTAAATGCATTGAGGCCAGTCTTAGATTGGTTGTGGGTTCGATACCCACTCGAGAAAATGAAATATTTATTTCAATTTATAATTTAATTTCTTCGCTCTGATGTCGAAAACTTATATACATACTTTTAAGATTTCATTCACAATCACATCATCATCAGTCTTAAGCCACCTTCACCACAACACCAACATACATATATTGTTTTACATATATATTTATATTTTATATATATATTGTTTATGTTTTTAAAAAATACGATTAAAATACATATCGTCTATATGTTTGTTGACTATTTGGAAAGAGATATGTATCAATAACAATACTTCATACGAAATTCCTTCCGATAAGTGCCGTTGCCCACAAGCAACTGCCCCCGATTGACATTTTTTTTCGAAAGGACTTTGCTTTGAATTGCTATTGACCGACTGGTCTTGACAGCGTCATAGGACGGGTCACCTATTGACACAATTCCACAGCTTGTTTCCCTTTGCACCTATATCTACCCTCTTTTACACGAGTTTGCTAACAACTTTTATGTATAGTATTTATATATATATATAACAAATATAAGCAAATTATATTACTATAATTATTTTGTCAATATTCATACAAATCCGTGTTATTGCTTTATTTAATGTTAAATACAGAAATTAAAGTAAATTTAATTACTTCAAACCATATTATCGAATCCATTCACAATGAAAATGCTAATAATGCGGTTGTATCAAATTAGTGGTGAATAATATTTTTATCGATTTCTCTTGCCATTGATGGGTAAAAACATGGAATACCATAAATGTGTATGAAATAATATAATTTTAAAGATATAATGTTTAGCTGTGCCAGCTGAGGCCAGTCGTGGTGTAGTGGCACGGAGTGTGACTGTAAATACTGACTGGTTGTAGGTTCGATCCCCACTCGAGGAGATGAATGATGATGAAAAATGAAGTAAATATTACTTAAATTTATATTTCTATTTCTTCACTCTGGTGTCGAGGCTAAGCGCGGCCTTGAATTCTGCCACTCAATACGCAATGCCTCCAGAATTCGGCAGAATGTTGGGAACGGAGTGTCTGAATACTAGGTTCCCTCTGCCTACCCTCCTGTGTGCGGGATACAGCGTGAAGCTGATTTGGTGTTTAGCTTAACACTGTATCTCGCCAATAGCAGGGTAGGCGATGGGTATCGGGGAACCTAATGTTAAGACATTTTCGTTCCCCACTTTCCGTCAAACTGTTGAGGCATTTTGTGTTGAGTGGCGAAACATTACTGAAGCTCAAGCTAAAAAAATGTGTTCTTACAAAGTATCACTATAATTATGATTGTTTTTTTCATGTTTTAAATTTCTTTACTTATGGCTTTCCACATATTTTTTTTATTTTAGGGCCGTAAGCTTAGGCTCGAGTCACTTAGAAAAGGCGACCTTGCCTTATAGCATCCTATCAAGCAACCACGTAGTGCTTGAATTTTCTGTACTGAGTACTTTCTCAAAATTATGATAAATGATTGAATGAATAAATCATATAATGAATCTGTTAGCGAATTTAGCATAATAAAAGAATTATAGGTATGCAAGTGAAATGCAAAGCGGCACTACTAACGTTATATAAGGTAAACACGAAAAACAAGGAATATGATGAAAAGTAGTTCATAGTATCAGAAGCTAATTAAAAGTGGTCGGCTGCAATGGAAATGCTTTGTAAGCCTTTTACATCTTAACTCGCTTACGACTTTCATTTCACAATATCAAAAGAAGTAAGTTTCTTTGAGTTTTGTATGAACGTTAGTGATTTTTTTTCTTTTAATTAGACTTTATTTGGTAAGGTAGTAAAAATAATGATTTCTTTGGGTTGGTAGTTAGTTGGTAGAATTCTTTGAACAAAAATATATAGTAGAAATGAAAACGAAAGAAAAACAAAAACTTTGTAAACCTCAGGAAATTGCAGAGAGATACGTAGAATAACGTTATGTACAATCAAAGTAACACATTGACGACGCTATTCATTTGAAATATGATAATAAGAAGCAAGCGAAAACGAAGATAAACGTTTATTGGACAAAGGAAGGTTACATGATCCAAAACAAGGATTTCTGACGGAGAGACTAATATTGATAAAAATGGGTCAATCAAACATGAGTCTGATTTGCCCACATCATTCGTACCAATTTCATAATAGTATAATTAGCGAATCAGAAACACAAAATATAATAGTTAAATGGACTGTAGAACTGGGTGTTTAATGTTAATTTTAGCTTTATACCTGCATGCATTCTTGACAGGGTGGCAGAATGATAACAAGTTTGTGCCGTGTGATCCCGGCCTAGAATAGGATCATCCTGGTACTGGTGGTGTCGTAAGGGCGACTAAAGTACGAGAGGTAGAGTCACGTCGCCAGCAATGTCAACACGCATGGGCAGACTCGACCGGATCATTACCACCCCCGGCATTTAAAACCGGCGTGAAGTAGTGGCTTTATGCCACTGCGTTTCGCATCAGGTAATGCCGGGCCCCGGCGCCCAACCCATCTTAAAGGCCGGCAACGCACCTGTAACTCCTCTGGGGTTGCACGGGGTCGTGGGCGGCGGTAGTCACTTACCATTAGGTGACCCGCACGGTCGTTTGCCGTGTCTTTTCCATAAAAAAAAAAGTTATCCTACAATGGTACAGTCAAGTACAGTTTTTTTCTTATAAATTAACTAACCAAAACAAATGTTATATCTACGACTATTACGCTGCAGTAAAAAGAAATCACAATAATAAAATCTATCTGTTATTTCTGGTTCAATATAATTTTTTTTCTATTCACTTGTTATCTTCAATTTAAATTTAACGATGATCGTTGACAAAAGAAACCAACGTCGAATTATTTTGAATGCAAATCTGTTTAAATGAGGCAGTCTTGTTGGTGTATAAGCGGGAACATTTACCTAATTTCACGATCTCTTTACACCATTATACGTCGTTAACTGGTTATTATGATTCTCATATAGACTAATAAAGCTTGTTTATTGAATGAAAAAACAGAAAACTCCTGGTTAACGTTTTAAATGGAAGTGAGGTTACATGCATCGTTAATTTTCAACCATTTCCTCTGGTAACGATAGGAAAATAATATGTTTAAATTTAGAAAAAGTTTTCAAGTTTTTTTAAGTTTCACGCTGTATCCAACATATAGCGGGGTAGGCTGTGAACCTAGACTAGACTTTCAAGACACTTTGTTCCCTTTGGTGGAACTCAACGCAGCAAAGTTATAATAAAAATTTAATTAATTATGCATCATAGACTGTTACGGTGACTATTAAAATTATTTATGGATTCATTAATAGTGTGTAAGTATAATAAAATTTTGACACCGTTCAGCATCTAATAGAGTTGGATAGTTTTCCATATGACATGCTTATAATTGAAATTATTTACGTTCTTTTCTTTAATGTAAAAAAACATGCGGGAATTATAAAATAATTAAAAATAGATATTAGAGTGATTTTTAGAAAATTTTACCTTACCACAGAATAAGAATTGCGTAACTGAAAAGTAGTTTATAATATACTGTTAATTTTTTTTTCCTATTTTAAAAATATCAACTGCCTATTTACATACCATTATTTATTTATGTACCATTTGCACTAGGGCAACCCCCTTATTTCAAATATTAACAGTATTGCAAATTGGATTTAAATTACTACTATTACACAATCCTAATAATTCAACATGTACAGCATTTGATAATGGAACTTGTAATATATTATATTAAAATACTCAAGTGATTTATTTATTACTTTTAAACTGTTAGTTAGTTATTAGTTTGAAAATCATTGTAGAGTAGCTTAGTTTATTTTTAATGGTTATAAATTATACTTCCTGAAAAAAAAATAATTTGGTAATATGAAGAAATGAAAAATTCGAATTGTATATTTTTTTTATTACAAAAAAGTAATTCATAACATATGTATTAGTCAGTTACTTTAATTAAAATATTTTACAGTAAAATCTAAATATAGCATTTATAGCATTATCTAACTTATAGCGCGGAGAGCCCTCACGCAATTAACTAGATTCGGTGGCCATTTGGCGATGAGTAATGGTCAAAATAAATTCAAACACAGACTATTGCGGCTAATCTGCAGTGATAGAGTAAATTTATGTGCAAATAAATGTATCTATCTGATAGCTATTCATGGTATTAATATCACTATTGGTTTATGATGTTTTGTAGATTGAACTGTGAATGTATTTTGATACCCAAGTATTAAGATTCGATGAAGATTTTTTTTGTATCTTTACCCTGTATCTCTAATATAGTAGTCAGGATAGTAATCTAGTCTTAAGGCACTCTTTTTCGCAGTATCTGCCAAATTTCCAAAAGATAGAACTAACTATACGCCGCAACTCAAAATTGTAATTTTTACATATATTATTTTTATTTACATTAAATCGCTCGTATGTCTATTTGTTTACTTTCATCGTACAAATTTCCAGACCAATTTTTCTAACAACGCTTTACTTTTTTTGTTTCCTGCCTGAAGTCATTCGTTTCAAAGTCACACGTAGTATCGCCAGATTTTAAAGTTGTAAAGACATTTACTTTTTTGGTATTTTTTGATTGAATATTTTATCGTATTATTATTTTACATTTTTTTTTATGGAAAAGACACGGCAAACGAGCGTGCGGGTCACCTGATGGTAAGTGATTACCGCCGCCCACGACCCCGTGCAACACCGGAGGAGCTACAGGTGCGTTGCCGGCCTGTTAGGTGGGTTGGGCGCCGAGGCCCGGCATTACCTGATCCGAAACGCAGTGGCATAAAGCTTCACGCCGGTTTTAAATGCCGGGGGTGGCAATGATCCGGTCGAGTCTGCCCATGCGTGGGGCCATTGCTGGCGACGTGACTCTACAACACGTACTTTAGTCGCCTCTTACGACACGACCAGGATGATCCTATTCTAGGCCGGGATCACGGCATCCAATCAATCATTTTACAAAAATACAGACTTGTATTAGAAATATCTCTAGAAATAGTCCCCGTATTGAGTTTATGCTAAGATTTCTGATCTGAATGCTTTGTTAGTTAATTTAATCTACGTACTCCTGTATTTAGCCAATAAATCTTCATATAGTGCAATTTACTAGAATAATATATACTGCATGTTATATTCAATTTTGTTCTGTTATATATTTCAAAACATAAATAATTTACTTAATAGGGAAACATATTTTTATCTATTATTAATATCAAACGTGGCAGTTTTATCTTGAAAAATGGTTTACCAGTATTCATTTTACGGTTTATTTTTATCACACTTTGTTGCCGTTGTTTAGTTTATAAAATAAATATTTTGAACAGATATTGGGCCACGATTTGCGTAAGCCTCACCTCGCATCGTGGATTAGAATTTTCCTATAAAGTATCTGGAGTGCCTTTTTATACAATATAATGTAAGATTATATTATATTTATATTTGTAATATGTTTAGTTTTATTCTTTCATTTTTATTAAAAATAGTAGTTTTCTCAGAGATTACATAAAAAAATACCTAAAATTTCATATTGTTGATAGTAGTATTTATTATCTGATTCTAAAAATTTACAATTTAAGATCTATTTATGTTTTAGATTATGCCGTAATTTAAAACATAAATAAAGGTAAAATATATATTTTTTTGGCATTATAATTGTAGTTTCACAGTTAATAGAAGAAAAAAAAAAATAAAATCCAAATAAAATTATACGCATTTTATACCTACATTACACTAACAATTCAGAAAAAGTAAGCCAACCAGAAGGCCCAGATTCCTGTTTTATGTTTATCGCGCGGAACATCGCTGCTCCCAATGGTTTGTGGAGATTGAGTAAGGTTGAGATTTTTTGCTGAAAGTCAACGCCGAGGAATAAAGGCAATGTACTAGAGTATAATCATTTTGTCCTATTAAACTCTTAGTTATACAGTGAAATTATAATAAATTAGCTAATTGTGGGAAATGTAGGCTCCCTCTGTCTAAGCTGCGAAAGCTGCTAAAGTTAAATAATAGTACAATTTTATTTTAATTTATATAAATTTTAAGTTTTAAGTCAAGGTCAGTCGTGGTGCCGGGGTACAAGGGTGCGACTGTAAGCGCGACATGTTGTGAGTTCGATTCCTACTCTAGGAACTGGTAAGGAGGCACAGCGGAAACACGAAACGTAACACACTCTCCGGAATTTAGCGGAAAGTGGAGAAAGTCTTAATAGGAACGGGGTATCTTAAGAATTGGTTCCCAGGTTCCCTTCACCTACGTGTGGGATGTAGAGTGAAGCAGTAACTCATTTCAATATAATCACAAAATTTCATTGTAGAGACATTCATATGAGATGTTAATAAAATTATGTAATAGATACACGAAGAATATATAAACGATATTTATTTTTATATAATATCACATAGTTCTTTACTGCCGACGGATTTAATAACAAGCCTATACTACTGTTTATTGAGAATATAAATCAAACTCAAATGAATATTTAGTCTCATTTAATATACGTAGACAGATACGCTGTTATAATGGATGTATGTTGTAACGATATTTTTCTTTTTGCCTTTTTACGCTTTGTTTTTATTATATACGAAATATATTTTTGTTTAATGAAAAAAATATGAAAACTTTTAGCATGAATTACCTTCATTATCCGATAGCATGATTTGAGAGGGAACCTGCGAACTTAGTGTTAAGTCACTCCGTTTCCCAATTTCCGTCGAACTCTGGCATTGATGTTGGCATTGTGATGAGAGGACCTCAACGTCGCACTTTGAATTCACAACCACGCTCTATCCCGATCACGTACCACCGACCACGCGGGTAAGGCTGTATTGACCTTGCTAGGGCGAACGGATTGGACCAATTGGCTGGGTCGCCTACGCGACTCCCGGACATAGACCACCACAACGCCTCCTTATTGGACCTTCTGCTGACTTCACATCCGTACCAGGTTGTAGTGGACGCCACTTTGGGATCTTCAGATCACTGCCTGGTAAGGAGTGCCGTGCCTTTTAATCGCAGCAGTAGTAGAACACCCGCAACTCGTCGCGTCTGTCACTACAAACACAGTAGATTGGGATCTATTAGGGACCAGGGGCAGTCCGAGCATATCGCCAAAATCGATGAGAAGCTTGAGAGTTGACCTTCTCATTGGCTGTACTTGGCAATTTTAGCCAGCTTTCGCTTCCACCATAACGCACATGAAATAACAATAAAATCTTGGTCCTCACGGCTAAAGAGAAAGCCGAGCTCCCGGGCGCTCTCTTTGCCAGGATTTCGACTATATTTTGGTAGCTAATATTTTGTGTAATATTGTTGTGCGGAGCTAAATAGACTCAATTCAATTGTTGTACTATAACAATGATTCCCATATTGCTTGTTCAAGATCCATTTCATAACATTCTTATTAGCAAGTGCTATTATAAAGATAAACTTCACTAATCTACTGAAACTTTAATAAAAGGCTCATTACGAGCTTATATAATAAAAAAAATTATGTTCTGGAATTTTGTATGAATGTGTTTTCTGAACAAAATATAAAAAAAATAATATAATAAGGCATTTTAATACATTTTATTACATTTAAACGTATTAAAATATTTTAATAGATTTAAACGTCAATATAATTTTACTATACTCGTAGGCTTATATTTTTAATTTTGCGGACAATTAGTAGTGCATGGATCACTGCTTAAGAAATATTGCAATAAAAGGATTATTTAAGGAATGCAACTAAAAACCGATACGGTATGAGATGTTCGTCTCGCGGATACGTTTTACATTATATTAAGTAGAAAGCAACATTAACGGGGATTCATAATTTCATCCTGTCCCAATACTTCAAGGCAGGAAGGAGGGAAATTCCATTATAAGAATGGCTGCTGAATAAACGATGTACGTGAGGGGCATGTTAAAATCTTACGGGGAGTGCTTATTAAAGTTTACGCTTAAAGTAAGATTCTTTTAAGGGCCTCTAAAATCCTTGAGGTCGTCGTGGTGTAAGGCACAAGCGTATGATTTTAATGTGACGGTGGTGGGTTCGATTCCCACTCGGGACATCAATTGTTGTTTTAGATTATAAAACATATTATTGTTATATTTTTAACTTAGTAGTTTATTAAAAAAGATAGTTTGGATATAAATAATATACAGCCACAAAGTTGTCAAGCCTTCACTTACTCGAATGAATCTAAATAACATAAATACAATGAAAGACATAATGGTTACCACATATTATAAGCACAACCACATTATTGTCATGTTGCGAATTTGATAATTGAGTTTAAACTAATTTGTTTTGTTTAAATAATCTGTTTGACAACATTTGTAGGTTAAATTACGTGAGCAATATTGGTGTTAGCGTTTGGGTTAGATTCGGTAACGATATAATATAAGTTCTTTATAAAAACATAGATTTTATGTGGTTTTTTAACATTTTTAAATTGTCATTCCACACTTAGCAATGACAAATACTTATTTTATTTACTTATTCAATCGTGAACATATGGCTTTGTGTGTCGGTTTCCAGGAGGCGCGTGTTCGAGTCTCGCTAAGTTCAAATTTTTTTATACGTTTTCTTAATAAGATTTTATGTATTAAATGAACTTATTAAGATTTTATGTGTTAAATAGTAGAACTCAATACCTCATATTGTCTGTGTGTGTTTAAAACATTTTTAATTCAGAACTGAATTTGAACCCACAATAAACGATAGAGTTATCTTGTATTTTATTAGTGAAAAAATACTTTCACTGAAATACATATGTATCCCAACTTACTAAGGGTAGAGAAAACTCACTGTCATGATTCTTCGCTTTTCGCTTTCGTAAATTGGCGTTTGGAATGGCGAAACACAACAACGCATTTTGTCTTATCGTTTATAACTTAGGCCAGTCGTGGCGCAGCGGCACAAAGTGTGACTGTAAAACCGACTGGTTTTGGGTTCGATCTCCACTCGAGAAGATGAAATATTTACTTAAATTTATATTTCCATTTCTTCGCTCTGGTGTCGAGTCAAAGCGCGGCGTTGAATTCTGCCACTCAACACGCAATGCCTCCAGAATTCGGCAGAAAGTAGGGAACGGAGTGTCTTAACACTAGGTTCCCTCTGCCTACCCCGCTGTGTGGATACAGTGTAAAGTTAATTTAATTTATTTTATTCTATATTGCTTTTTCAAATGATCAATTGCTTGCATTTACCAATGTTGTTCAAAAATTTATATGGACGACGTTTCTTTTAGCTTCACGCTTTATCCCGTATATATACAGAGGGAACCTTGTTAAGACAACCTGTTTCCCACTTTCCACCGAATAGTTCGAGGCATTTCAGTTTCAGAACTCAGAGCAATGACATGAAAATATTAATAAACGATAATTCAATCCCGTGAGTGACCCCGTGAGGGATAGAAACCAAAACCTCATCATCTAGTATTTTAAGATTTTCAGATTTTCGATTAGAAGTATTTTAGTATATTGATTTTTATCATATATTTAAAGTTCACACTGAATCCACTGATAACCAACTTCGTCGAGTATAAGTGTCACTCTCTCAGAGATCAGTATCTGTTTAGACTGTCTCCAGAAATCACTGGCAGGTCGCCAGCTGGCCGGTCTACGGTCAACATAAGCAATTAGACGGCTGCGAGTTAGTACGATGTTGTTAGGCAATCTGGGTTGCAGCGTTGTATAGTAAATATACACCACACGCTATCTGGTAGAATTCAATCAAATTGTAAGGAAACTCTTCCAAAGCGATTTTACAAACAACATTCTACTTTAGTTCAATGTTTAATGTAAAATAATGAGCTTCACGCTGTATCCATAGCAGGACAGGCAGAGGAAACCTAATGTTAAGACACTCCGTTCTCCACTTTCCTGCCGAATTCTGCAGGCATTGCGTGTTGAGTGGCAGAATTCAATGCCTCTGCGCCACGACTGGCCTTATGTAAAATAATGTTTAAGTTTATAATCATATATATAATGCTTGCGTATATAATGGTACAAATTTACTGCATATAGTGGATGGTGGTCCAAAATTGTATTTTATTTAATAACTGGTGTTAAAACCTAATTATGAATGAACAATTCTTAAATAATTCAACAATCAAATAATAATTTTGCATATAAGATACATTGCATATTTAAATAAATACGTTAATATGCGTAATGGACAAAGCGGAGTGTTGAGTTCTACCACTCGACACGCAATGCTTCACCCGACGGTAAGTGGGGAACGGAGTATGTAAACACTAGGTTCCCTCTGCCAATGCTATAATATAGCCTGAAGATGAAAGAAAATAAGCATAGATTAGATTACATTATACTATATTGTATTTTTTTAACACAAATAAGAAAAAAAAAACAAATATCACAGAAAACAAGTTACGTAGGCCGCAATTAGAGGGTTAAGAAAATACGATTTTTATACTGAAACTTATATTAATAAAATTTTAAATTAAAATACAAATAAATACAATACAAATTAAATTTAAAACAAAACTATATCTAAGACTACTGCCTTCAATGTTGGAAAAACAGTAATCTGCTTAAACCTAAATTAATCTAACTTAACCTACGGCTTAATTACTCCACGATAGAATAATAAGTGTGGGAACAGAAGAAATTCCTTTCCCACCGGCGCTGTTCACCCAATCTCTCCTTTGTCAGCATTTTGTGGCGCTCGGCCTATCAGACTGACATATTATATTATAATATTAAATAAGTTTTCCGCCTGTGACACCGAGCGCTATATAACAAACAGGTAAATAAAACTATGTATGCAAAGGCGGCCTTATTGCGTTAATGTTTCAAATTAGCCGTGCACTTTAAATTAATTTGGAAACAAATTGTTTGCCTAAAAGAACTCAATTAATTATGCTTTTCGGTTAAATATTAACTGATTGAACAATTTATAAATGAAGTGAGCCCAGTGGTTGCCAATTTTAATTAAATACATTACAATTGATAAGCTGAATTATGACACTATATATTTATATATATACGTACATATATTTATATTTTAAATACTCCTTACTGGTTTAACATATAAATGATACGCTTGAGGCAAATTGAATAATGTAAATGAGATCATATAATAAACTTTCATTTAAAGTTTGTACGGGCATGCTTTAATACACTTACAGTACTTTTAAAATTTAATTAATGTAGTGATAATGTATTTTTAACGTGACGCCAAAGAGTCGCAATGGAACTCTGACCGTAAACGCGACAATTGTAGGTTCGATTCCCACTTGGGAATGTTTATATTTGAATTTCCTCCTCACAAGACAAAAGCTCAATGGCATTAAGTTCTGCTACCTAATACATACTGTCTCGATAATTGGACTGAAATAGATATATACATATATTTCTAGCAATTTACAAGGCATGCAGAATAATCTTAAATGGTATTATTATAAGTTACCGACTCCGTTCTTCAGTTTTCTCTTTTTACTGCCGAGTGGTCAATTTTGTTACACAATAATTATTTTTTTTTTATTTCAAGCATTATTTTTATTACTCTTTTATAATAAAAGACGAAATAGACGCAAATTTATACATTAACCCCAACCACAATATCAGAATCTAAATAATAATAAATAATCACTAAAAAATAATAAATTCAAAATTCTTTCATATCACTGCAAATTGACAAAGAAAATAAACCGGAACAGTTTTATCTCGTAACGAGTTTCAAATGCGCCGCTCCGAAGAATGTTGCGGAGTTCAAAACTTACCATCCATACTTCGCACATCAGGGATTTCCTTCAGCTGACTCTAAGTTTTTTACAATTTAATTCCACATAATTTATTTATTTTATAACATTTTTTAAGTAACTAATAAAATATTATATAATAAGTAAATTGTGTGGAATATATATATTTTTTATTTTAAAACAATTTTAGCTTACAATTGTTTTATTTTTCTTGGGTGATTTAAAGACGTCAAAAGTATTAAACCTTTTCTTATGAAATACTTATTATAAAGATATATATTTCTTTGTATAGAATACCCAAGTTATACAGATTGTCGGTACTTAACATGTTGTAATATAACTTAACAATGTTGCTGAGGACGCCGTGGTGCAGTGGAAATGCATACATATTTCTTTTAAATTTATAGTAAAATATCAATCATCTGTGTATATTAATCATTTTATTAAAATAAAAAATATATTTAAAAGTTTAATAAATGCCAATATATATATAATATTTCAAATTTTATACTAGTTTATTTCATTTATACATAAATTGTTCAAAGAAATAACAGTTTTGTAGTGAAAACACTGCTATCAGTGCGAGCTCGGGGGAAATCTGCCGCAACGCCCACGCGAGTATATCACATCGACTTTCTTATTGTTACTTCCTTGTAGTCTGTAGTATATTTGAAATAAAATTTACCTTCTTACTCTTCTATAATATTTTAAAAATATATTTATAATACAATTATGATAGAGGCCAGTCGTGGCGCAGAGGCACAAAGTGTGACTCTAAAATTGACTAGTTGTGGGTTCGATCCCCACTCGAGGATATGAAATATTTATTTACATTTATATTTTAATTTCTTCGCTCTGGTATCGAGGCAAAGCGCGGCGTTGAATCCCGCCACTTAACCCTGCCTACCCTGCTGTGTGCGAGTTACAGCGTGAACCTGATAGTATGATGAAGTTCCAAGGTCAAAGTCAATGTTACCTTGGGCATTTAGAATAGGTCGTGTGTCTGTCTTTTAGTTTCTTTTTGATATTAATAAAAAACTCGATAAATGCTAGTTCATTTTATATTAAAATCTCTATTGCAAGAATAAAGCACTTTAAACTGTATAATTTCATCGTTCATCGTTCAGTCTTTATCGTCAAATTTTTATACACAACTGAGGAAGTTGTTCACGAAAACATATAGAACGACAAGTTTGTATATTCAAAATGCATGTGTTCTGATTCAGATATTGCCTTAATATTCTGTCCGAAAGTCCAAATCCAGATTAAATGTTAGTAAGTCTTTGTGAATTTTAGAGAACGTTTGCATTTAAGCCAGTTCTGTCTTTGTTCTGAATAGTCATAGTAGTTTCTATGCACAAAATGATAGGATGCTATTATAACGGTTATAAGTAGCTTTTTTTTGGTTCTTTTTATTGATTCACTGGTATGACGTGAGAAGATATTCCTTACATTTCGCTCTGGTAAGACAAAGAACGGCGTTGAGTTCCGCGAGACTTTTAACACGTAATATATTGAATTTGGTTGGCAAGTGGTGAATAGCACTCTATGTCTTGACAATAGTTTCTTGCTACCTACTCATATACATATATATCTACAAATAAGAGATAAACAAATGAACAGAATACCAAGGTAAAAGTTTATCAAGTAAATATTTTTTTAGCGTAACACTTTTTCTTTTTCTTTTCCTTGTAAAAATAGATACAGAGAGATTTTTGTAAAAAAAAATTCCAATCTTCACTTCTTATTTAATTTTGTTTTATATTAAAAAATATTTCCATTAAGTGTCCTATCCAGTGGAGTCCCAAATATATTTTGATTAGTTACTTATTTAGAAAACATATAAATAACTTTCTCTCAGTGTGGATAAACTCGATACCATAACGATATAAGCACAGACATTTTAATATATTTTTCTAGAAGCTTATAATTTGATTGATATTAATTATATCACTCAATAACCAAAGATATGTATATAATTACTACTTGACCCTCGTGGAGTTTTGCCTGCTTGAATTGCACAATTATTTATTTTAATTTAATAATTTTTAAGATTAACGTATTAAAATGCACAGACAAAAGACATACTTTTTTTAAAACATTATTTTGCGTTCTACTACATTGATAAACGTCCTAATGCTTCAATGCACAGACAGCATTCACTTATAATTTTATTATATAGATCGAAATAAATAATTAAACTGCATATATCAATTATTAAAATAGTATTAATTAGAATGTTTTATAAATATTTTGTTTATTGTATTCTTTGCTTAATAGCAGCCGACAAAATGTACATATACTTATTACTAAAAATGAGGTGCAAATAAAACGTTTAATTAGTGCTTAAAGCGAGTTAACTGCGCTATAATACTAGCAACAACTGAAAAAAATAACATCTCTATATTCTCCTTCGTTTGTCTAACAAAGTCTAGAAAAATAAATATTTGGACACTTTTATGCATACAGCGCACGGTTGGGAGTGCTCTCTGTTGCCACAAAAGACAAAGTGTACGGCATTTCAATGTTTATTAAGTTAGTGCTTTCAGACATTTTTCACTGTACAGAAGACTTGTATTTGATAAATGGCGGAAAGAAAACTGCTATCCAAAGAAACATGACAAATTCAATTTTCTTAAATGCAATGAATGAATGAATAACAGTTTTTATAGCTTGATGTTAAAATTTTGATGAAGTTAAATGATACAAAATATTTGCGGAAAGTAATAATTAGTAATAAATATGTAAACGGGAGAGGTTGTAGGTTCAATTTCCACTCGAGGAAATTAAATATTTATATTTTCATTTCCTGGCTCTGGTAACAAAGCAAAACGCGGGCTTGAGTTGCGCCCCTTCTTTACGGAATGTCTCAAAAGTTTGGCTCTTTGGCTGTACTGAACCCCCACTAACCGCTATCCCCTTTGTATGAACAATATGAAAAATAGTCCAAAAATGGAAATTGGATTGGATAAGAAATGCTCTAGTTATAGCTTGGACATGCTTAATAACATCAAAATTGTTTTGACAACGATCACAAATTTAAGAGAGATAGAATAAAAACTCTTTTTTATTGAAAATAATAAATTGCAAGATACTTAGTGCTGATTGATATAAAAAAATTATCCCTAAGCAGATTACAGGCTAGAATATTCTTCATCTATCACCAGGAGTTGGGTGTATTCAAACAAATTATAAAGAAATGTGTCCTATATTTGTCCAATAAAAATAAAAAAAAGAGACTTAATAATTTCTGTGACTGTTTCAAATGCAATTTTCCTTTGATAACTGACAAAAAGATGTAACTTAGGACAGCCTCAAGACTGTCTTATTATAATACATAATAAGACCACCTGAGAACCATTTAATGTTTGTCATATTTCTTAGATTGATTAAAGTCACTATTCCAAATGTCCAAATATTAAATATAAATGAAGTAAAAAAAAATGAATCAGCTTCATGCTTTATCCCGCACACAGCAGGGTAGGCAGAGGGAACATAGTGTTTAGACACTCCGTTCCCCACTTTCTGCCAAATTCTGGAGGCATTGCATGTTGAGTGGCAGAACTCAACGCCGCGCTTAGCCTCGACACCAGAGCGAAGAAACGAAAATATAAATGTAAATAAATACTTCACTTCCTCGGATGGAGATCGAACCCACAACCAGTCGATTTTACAGTCACTCTTCGTGCCTCTGCGCCACGATCGGCCTCAATACTACGTCAGTATAATAGTAAAAATACAGCTACGTACTTGGAGAAGACTTGAAGGTAGCGATGTAGCATGTAGCTTGTTTGATTAAACACGCCAACTTCAAGAGATACAAATTCAAAAATTATCAAAATTTTTATTTGTGTTGTAATGCTATGTTAAGCCTATCTAGCCTAGCCTGTTTTGGGCACCTAGACATTTAACATATACAGTTCTTGGTTGTTCCCAATAGATCACGCGAGCGAAGCTACAGGTAGAAACGAATATTATACGTATTAATATAAATCATATATCCAAGATATCAAGCAGTACTCACACCTATTATTTTTTTTTATGGAAAAGGACAAGGCAAACGAGCGTTCGGTTCACCTGATGGTAAGTGATTACCGCCGCCCCCGACCCCGTGCAACACCAGTAGCCACAGGTGCGTTGCAGGCCTTTAATATATGTATTATGTAATTTTATTTAAAAAAATCAGGAGCACTATGAAATTACTTGTTTATACAATCTTTATTATTACCCTAACAGGCAATGTGTGTATGTAAATATAGAAAAATGCAGTAAGAATTTAATTGAGCGTTAACTGTTTTCCAGTTGGATAGTAAACAAGAAGCTGGAGGGTGAGATATTCTTGGTAACTATGTTTTTATTTTGCCTTATAAAAATATGTTTTCTTAGTAAGCTCTAAAAGGATTACACGTTTTTCTCTTATATTCGTGAAGTAATTTATAAATTAATATTAAATAATAATTTAACGAGAAATTATCTTGATTTAACATTATAATATAGAATAAAAAATAGCTGAAATTTCTTTATTAATATCAATCTCTTGATTTTCTTGTTGATTTACGAAGTATACAAGTATGTTATTTCTATACATTTATAGAATTTTGGTAACGTAACATCGTTGTTAGTAAGTATCGTGCGTCGTCTTATTATATGCATCCCATATATGGCGGGGTAGATAGCGGGAACCTAGTGTTAAGTCTACCCATTGAGATACTTCCGTTCTCATTTTACGCTGAATTCTACCCTTTACTGTGACATCTGTGCCGTGTGATCCCGGCCTAGAATAGGATCATCCTGGTACTGGTGGTGTCGTAAGAGGCGACTAAAGTACGTGTGGTAGAGTCACGTCGCCAGCAATGGCAACACGCATGGGAAGACTCGACCGGATCATTATCACCCCCGGCATTTAAAACCGGCGTGAAGTAGTGGCTTTATGCCACTGCGTTTCGCATCAGGTAATGCCGGACCCCGGAGCCAAACCCATCTTTAAGGCCAGCGACGCACCTGTAACTCCTCTGGGGTTGCACGGGGTCGTGGGCGGCGGTAATCACTTACCATCAGGTGACCCGCACGCTCGTTTGCCGTGTCTTTTCCATAAAAAAAAAAAAAAATCATTTCCTCGAATGGAAATCGAAACCACAACCTGTTGTGTTTACAGTCACACATATCTGCTTCTGCGCCTCGACTGACCTTTTAATATAATTTTCGAATCAACAATAAATAATAAATTATAGTGCAAAATTCAATATCTAGGATTCGGGCGAAGGTTTTATGTATTAAAATCGTTAGTCGTGGCGCAGGGGCATAAAGTGCGACTGTAAACGCAACAGCTTATGGGTTCGATTCCCATTCGAAGAAATGAAATATTTTAGGCGGCGTTGTATTCCGCCACCCAACACGCATGAATTCAGCGGAAAGTGGGGAACGGAGTGTCTGAACACTAAGCTCCCTTTGCCTATCCTGGCTGCTGTGTGCGGTATACAGCGTGAAGCTGATTTTATTTGATTTTTATTTTATTTTATCTATAAACACTGCTGAAAGAAACAAAATGTGACGTTAATAAAATTTATATAGGACTTTTATACTGATAGAAGATAATTTATTAATATTTTTTTACTTTATTTATTTAAAAAGGTCGTTGCTTGATTACGCGACGCTTCCATTGCGACACGCGTGCTTTATCAGGATAACGAGTATACTAAGCTCGTAAAGACCAACTTTAATATTTTAGATGATGTTATCCTCCAAGTTGTATAAAATATAGTGAGAATAAAATTTAAAATATGAAATATATAGCGAAAAACTTCTTTTTTTTATTTAGTAGATTATATTGAGACCGTCGTGGCGTAGGGACACAAGAGTGTGACTGTAACGCAACGGTTGTGGGCTCGATTCCCACTCGGGAGAATGAATCATCATTTATAAATATTTTTATTTCTTCGCTCTGATACCAAAGCAAGAAGTGTGGCATTGAATTCTTCCTCTCGAAAGATTCGTTGGGAAGTGGGAAACGATATCTTAACAGTACGTGAAATATAATGCGGGATGATAGATGAAACATAATAATTATAGTAGTTATCGTTTATAATATTATTTGCTATAAAATATAAAAAAATATCGATTAATTTATCTTGATTATAACCGATTATATTATAATATCAATATATTATAATAGAATTGATTATAATCAACAGAACTATATCGATATTTTTATATCAATCATGACGTGTAAATTCATAATCATATTTTCATCGTTTTATGAAATTGTACATAACATGTTAAGATCTTCATTTCTACACTTTTGTAACACATTTTTTGTAGCTTAACGGTAAATTACATACATAGCAGGGTAATCAGAGCGATCCTGGAAACCTAGTACTAACACTCTCTGTTTCCATTTAGGCACTTTCGTTCCATAATTTCTGAGGAATTCTGGAAGCATTCAGTGGTGGAACTTAACATTGTGCTTTACCTCGCTATCAGATGAAAATATTAAATATTTCATTTCTTCTTTTCTTTAGTGAGAATCGAACTTATTACCGAAGCTTAACCTAAATCAAAGTCACAAGCTACCCTGCACCACGACTGGCTTCAATATAAATATATTTTTATAATCTTTTATATTAGATAAGTAGCAATACGCTTTACCATCGATGAACGCTTAAAACGTTTAAAATATTCTACCGATTTAAGGCGATTTTTACTAATAGTCGATGTAAATAAAAGTAAATATATACAGCATACTATTATATATTATTACAGTCCATATGAAACTACCAGTGGAATTCTATAACAAATATAAATAAGCACAGACATCGCACCTACAACCATTACGTGTAGATAGAGACACTTCCTAAAGTGCTTCCAATTATACAAAGTGTACATTCCAATACTACTGTATAAGGCTTTGACATTCGACATACATTCGGAATTCAATAATATTTACTCAACTCTCTATAGAGGATCTTCTATAATCCTCTTCAAACAGGAAGTGGGAGCATATTTACGTTAAACTCTTGACCGTCGAGCCGAAGAGTAAGGATCGCATTACAGAAAGAGGTTGAAATAAACGTTTCGCTTTGGTATTATAATTTTAAAGGATACTTTTAAGTGATATTGTATTACTATTATTGTGGTTTAAGGCCTTTTTATTTTTTTTATAAAGTTGGTTACAATAAAGCCTATCTATAAAATGTAAATATTACAGATAAGCCAGTCGTGGCGCAGTGGCACAAGATGTGACTGTAAAATCGACTGGTTGTGGGTTCGATCCCCACACGAGGAGATACAATATTTACTTAAATTTATATTTCCAATACTTCGCTCTGATATCGAGGCGAAAGCGCGTCGTTGAGTTATGCCACTCAACACGCAATGCCTCCATAATTTGGCAGAAAGTGGGGAAAGGAGTGTCGTAACACTAGCTTCCCTCTGCGTACTATGTGTGCGAGATACAGCGTGAAGCTAAAAAAAAATTACAGATGGGCTTTATCGCAAGGATGTTGTGATAAAGCCCCTGCGCTAAAACGATAATTTGCGACGTTGTGAGTTCGATTTCCACTCCAAGAAAGAAATATTTAATATTTTCCCTCAGTTTAATTCTACCACACAACGTGAGTAGGTAAGAAACGGAAGTGTTTTAGTGGGAAAGCAGTGTTTCAACATCAGGCTCACACTTTCCCTCTACCTACTTTGTTATACGCGGGATACAGCGTGAAGCAAAAAAAAATGCATTCTATAGGACACACGTTACATATGTGTAGATCTATATTACAAAATATTTTGACTTATTCTAGTTTTAGAATAAAATTGGAGCTAAATGGCTAGCAATCTTTGTAATCACTGTAGTAATGAGTGCCAATAAATTTCTAGGGATTTACAAAAACAAACTAACTTTTTTAAATTTATAACGCTCCGATCATACGTTTAGCGTGACATGGAATTGATGGCTCGCTCTACCACGAACAAAATCGTTTAATCCGATTGCCGCAACTCAAGCACAGTTCTGCTAAAATAAATAAAATTTATTTATATATTTTACTATCGGTATTTTAATATTAGGTCGTCGTAGCGTAGAGACACAAGATGGTAAGTTCGATACTCCATCGAGGAAAATAATTATTATTTCTTAATTCTTTCATTTCTTCGCTCTGGCACCATGTCAAAAACCCTGCGTTGGGTTCCGCCACATGCAATATCTTTAAAAATAGTTTCAAGTACGTTAAAAAAACACTGGCAGAAGCTCATGTAAATATTATAAGGAGCAGAAGGTATATATGGAGAGGCCGCCGTTGACGTGAAAAAGTTATGTAGAGACTGTGGCGTATAAATATAAAAAACATAAACATTCTTATAAATTAAATAGATACTTAAATTTTATCAAAAAGTTTCAACGTGATCTGACATTAATGTTGATCAAATTCTCGACGGAAAATTGCCTGTTAAAAGTCTTTGAAAGTTATTTTGTTTTACTAAATTGTTCATTATATTTTTAGATTTTTTTTAAATACTCAATAAAATCTTTTTGAGATAAGCTTTTATACTTGCGTTGAGTAAAACATTGCCTTGACTTTATATCTACTGACCAGAATTAAGATAAAAAGGAGATTTCGTATAATTTTTGCATATGATTGTACTAATTGTTATTTTGAACTATCATTACAAGAGGCCATTGTACAGCGGGGTAGTGGTACAGTGTCTAACTATAAACGCGACGGTATAGGGTTCATTCTCCGGTCAGGAAAGATTATATTTAATTATATACATCAGCTTCTGTGTCCGTCGGTTTTACAGTCACACTTTGTGCCGTTGCGCCACGACTGGCTTCAATTTGATTTGATTTGATGGATATACATCTCCCCTTTCTGATAGACAAAATGCGGCGTTGAAATTCATCACATAATGCTTCGGATATTAGATGGAATGTGGAGAACGGAGTGTCTCAAAATTAGGTTCACTCTGTCTATCTTGCAATGTATAAAATAATATCAAGCCACTTTTATACTGTTTCCATTTTGTGGGACAGAAACATGTTCATTAGATAACTTTTTTTTTCACTTTTCTTACTTAAATATATAGTTAGTAGATTAGATATCTACTACTAATCGTAACTTTTTTTATTTTTAAAATTAAATTAAATTAGCTTCACGCTACATCCCGCACACAGCAGGGTAGGCAGAGGGAACCTAGTGTTAAGACACTCCATTCCCCACTTCCTGCCGAATTTTGGAGGCATTGCGTGTTGAGTGGCAGAACTCAACGCCGCGCTTTGCCTCGACACCAGAGCGAAGAAATGGAAATATAAATTTAAGTAAATATTTCATCTCCTCGAGTGGGGATCGAACCCACAACCAGTCGGTTTTACAGTCACACTTTGTGCCACTGCGCCACGAAAACAGTATATTACTAACAATTCTATTCTTTTCCAGTTTCTATAAACTTCAGATATAACTTTTATAAAAATATAACATCTTATGCCAATTTGCCTTCTAAGAGGAAATGGTAGCTCAATCCGGAAACTAGATGAGATCTCAGAGAGCGCTGACAAGCATCTTATATTTTAAAATTGTACAAAATATGATTTTCTCAACATATTATATTTTATTTATTCTTTATAATGTATATTATTATATTTGCAAAATATTATTATTCGATCTTGATTTTTAAAATAAAGATGTCGTTAGAACACAAAACAATTCGTATTTTATGAAATATTATTAAAATTGTAGATAACTTGTATTAACAACCTTAATAGTATTTGTAGAAAATGAATTGAGGTTAATCGTGGCGCATTGGTAGGCATAAGCGTGCAACTGCAAATGAAACACTTTATGGGTTCGATTCCTATTCGGGGAAACGAAATATTGATTATTTTAATTAACTTGCTTTGAAAATGAGGTAAAGCGCGGCGTTGAGTTCTGCCATACACGCATTAAGACACTGTTTCCACGAAGAAGAAGGAACGTAAGTTCCTAGAATTCTGATATGCTTGTTACAACTAACTTATATCTCACGTATTTCTGTAGGGATAATATCTGCCACCCAAATATTTTGTTAAGAACAATCATATGACGAGAGATAATGCTGTTTATCTAAAAAATCTACAAAAGAGTTTATGTGAATGAGAAGAATATGTTGACCTCCGAAAATTGACACCATTTTAATATCTTTTATTTAAATTGATAGAGTTATTGTTAATTTATTTTCTATAATTTAGTATTATTAATCAAGATAAACATACAACCAAATAAAATAGAACTAAATAAATATATTATTGGGGTCTACGATGGAAGGCTTGCCCGCAGCGAACCATGCCAGTCCTTTTGAGGGCTGGAACGTTCCACCACCTTACGAGAACGCACGCGCATAAAAATCAGGACTGATTATTGAACTAGTCACATTTACGTCTCACTTCTTTTATCGCTGAAGTCAACAACCAAGGCATATATCATACTACTGAATTTTATATTTTTTTACAGTTATGTATGTCATTAAACGCGGTAATGAAATACGCTTTTGTCAGTATATAACACGTCCATGTGCGATATATAATATAAGAGCCTTGGCTTGGCTTGGAACTTGGTTGTCACCGTCACCTTTATAAATAAGTTACGATAAGGCATTTTGTGGCAAAAAATAAATAAAATTTTCAAAGTGATATTTCAACGATTTTTATTTGACATGAATATTGAAACTTACAAGCGAAAGTTATTTATTGCATGTAATTTGGATGTATACTTTTCGTGAAAACGATAAATTAAAATAATTCAATAATCTGTTTATGGCCGCAAGCCTAGGTTCGACTAGGTGCAAGTGGTGCCCTTGCCGCTGATGACATCCTATCAAGTAGCCATGCAGTTATGTACATGATTGAATATATTAATCTGTTGGCAAATCCAGGATAATAAAAAAAAAAATACAATAGTTTCTGAGATTAATGACTGTTTCCAAGTAACGTGATCTATACTAATATTATAAAGAAGTAAGATTTGTATTTTTGTATGTATGTATGTATGTATGTATGTATGTGTGTATGTTTGTAGAGTTTTCACACAAAAACTACTGGACCGATTTCAATATTTTTTTCACTATTAGAAAGCTGCATCTTCACTGACCAGCATAGGCTATATGACATTTTCAAAAAAAATAGAGATCCCTAATAAAAATGCAATAATGTAACCCAAGATAAGAAGAATTTGATCTTAACAATTCTATCATCGCGTGCGCTGCGAAAACTATTGATGATAGAACAAAACAATGTTCTATAGTATTATAGAGCGCATCAATATCTATATAAAAGTCCGCGATAGCATATGTCCAACTACTGTAGTTATGACAATATAATCATTTTTTTATATTTTATACTTGCGTTGAGTAAAACATTACATTGACTTTATATCTACTGACCAGAATTAAGATAAAAAGGAGATTTCGTATAATTTTTGCCATTTTCGCATAAGAGGCCATCGTACAGCGGGGTAGTGGTACAGTGTCTAACTATAAACGCGACGGTATAGGGTTCATTCTCCGGTCAGGACAGATTATATTTAATTATATACATCAGCTTCACACTGTGTCCGTCGGTTTTACAGTCACACTTTGCGCCACGGTTGTCTTCAATTTGATTTGATTTGATGGATATACATCTCCCCGTTCTGATAGACAAAATGCGGCGTTGAAATTCATCACATAATGCTTTGGATATTAGATGGAATGTGGAGAACGGAGTGTCTTAAAATTAGGTTCACTCTATCTATCTTGCAATGTATAAAATAATATCAAGCCACTTTTATATTGTTCCCATTTTGTGGGACAGAAACATGTTCATTAGATAACTTTTTTTTTCACTTTTCTTACTTAAATATATAGTTAGATCTAATCTAATCTACTACTAATCGTAACTTTTTTTATTTTTAAAATTAAATTAAATTAGCTTCACACTATATTCCGCACACAGCAGGGTAGGCAGAGGGAACCTAGTGTTAAGACACTCCGTTCCCCACTTCCTGCCGAATTTTGGAGGCATTGCGTGTTGAGTGGCAGAACTCAACGCCGCGTTTTGCCTCGACACCAGAGCGAAGAAACGGAAATATAAATTTAAGTAAATATTTCATCTCCTCGAGTGGGGATCGAACCCACAACCAGTTGGTTTTACAGTCACACTTTGTGCCACTGCGCCACGAAAACAGTATATTACTAACAATTCTATTCTTTTCCAGTTTCTATAAACTTCAGATATAACTTTTATAAAAATATAACATCTTATGCCAATTTGCCTTCTAAGAGGAAATGGTAGCTCAATCCGGAAACTAGATGAGATCTCAGAGAGCGCTGACAAGCATCTTATATTTTAAAATTGTACAAAATATGATTTTCTCAACGTATTATATTTTATTCATTCTTTATAATGTATATTATTATATTGGCAAAATATTATTATTCGATCTCGATTTTTAAATGTCGTTACAACACAAAGCAATTTTTATTTTATGAAATATATATTAAAATTGTATATAACTTGTACTAACAACTTTAATAGTATTTTTAGAAAATGAATTGAGGCTAATCGTGGCCCATTGGTAGGCATAAGCGTGCGACTGCAAACGAAACACTTTATGGGTTCGATTCCTATTCGGGGAATCGAAATTTTAATTTTAATTAACTTGCTTTGAAAATGAGGTAAAGCGCGGCGTTGAGCTCTGCCACACACGCACACGTTAAGACTAGGCTAAGACACTGTTTCCACGAAGATACTTACGTTCCTAGACTGATATGCTTGTTACAACTAACTTATATCTCACGTATTTCTGTAGGGAGAATATCTGCCACCCTAATATTTTGTTAAGAACAATCATATGACGAGAGATATTGCTCTTAATCAAAACAAACTTTAAAAACCTACAAAAGAGTTTATGTGAATGAGAAGTATATGTGTAATGGAGAACGGTGCTACAAATAGCAACTTGGATGGCATAGAAGATGGATGAAAATGAGATGTGATGTGATAACAGAGATCTGAATGTTGTTTGTGTGACTGAGGTTAAGCGAAAGCGTACCAGAATCGCGTGACAGAGTGACGGCGAAAATTTGCAGTAGAATATAAGGCGACCACCCTAAGGCTGTTTTGTTTCGCGTCAAGCTGAGGATAAAAACAATATTCTTGATGTGCGCCAGTATCCTCAGCTCTAATAAGCATGTCCAATAAGGACGTCCTAAAATATAAGAACAAGTGAATGAAGTGGTATTTCTGGGAAGTGGTATTTATGTTAAGTAAAGAAGGAAGGTGCCGGTGATAAGGCTAACGGTGCTTTAGCTGCATTGACGAAAAGGTGAAACTTCAGCACTGTTGGTTCCGACGTTGTTACTTTAACAAACCGTGGGTATAAGAGAAGAAGGATTAAAAAAGATTAATTCTGTGGACATGCTATCTATTTTTGTTTTTGGACAACTTCCTGGAAGATAAGACATTTAAGGTGTTATAAAATATGTTATATTGTTAAAAATAAAAATCAGGACTGAATATTGAACTAGGCAAACATTTACATCTCACTTCTTTTATCGCTGAAGTCAACAACCAAAGCATATATATATCATATATATGCCTTGGTTGTTGACTTCAGCGATAAAAGAAGTATATATCATAGTACTTATCTTGGGTCTCGATTTACATTTATGCTTTTGATGGGATTATCTTAACAGAAATGAATATTTTTTTATATGCAAAAGTGCCTTTTAAGCTCATATTTTTATCGATCTATCGACTATCGTCTTTATATCGACTATCGAACCACAGTATTAATTTTGCAGGTAGGCCATTCCATAGTTGCGTGGTGCGAAAGTTCCTATGAAACCGCAACAGTAGTAGAATCCCACGTATCTAGATGGTGCGTGGTCAGGTCAAACAATTACCCAGAACACTCCCCATGACAAAAGTGGTTGAGAACGCACAGTGAGGAGACATCTCTACGCAAAGACAATGTGGATTTTTTCATGCATGCTATCAAATGAGTCGAGCTGATAATGCGGTGCACCAGCCCAGAACTGAGAATAGTACTCCATGTAAGGCCGGACATAGACTCTATACAGGGCTAATCGGTATTTTGGCGTAAAGTATTTTCTCGCCCTGCTGTTGACCGTCACCCTTACCTTTATAAATAAGTTACGATAAGGCATTTTGTGGGAAAAAATAAATAAAAATTGCAAAGTGATATTTCAACGATTTTTATTTGACATGGATATTGAAACTTACAAGCGAAAGTTATTTATATCATGTAATTTGGACGTATACTTTTCGTGAAAACGATAAATTATTATAAAATAATTAAAAAAAAAAAGATTTTTATTAGAGCCGCAAGCCTAGGGTCGACTACCCGGTGCAAGGGGTGCCCCTGCCACTGATGAGATCCTATCAAGCAGCCATGTAGTGCTTGTACTTTCTCAGAACTATGAAAATAAGTTGTACATGATTGAATATATCAATCTGTTGGCAAATCCAGCATAATAAAATATAAAATAAAATAGTTTCTGAGATTAATGACTGTTTCCAAATAACGTGATACAATAATAAACTTTCTTATTTTAAGATTATTTTTACTTATCTTTAAATGTGATCTGAGAAAGTATTTGTTTCAAATGAATATAATTAATTTTCTTAATTTATTGTATCCAAACATATTAAATATTAAAAACGGAGGAAAAATACTTAATTAATTAAAAGACAGCGACATGCTCCAGGGACGTTTAAAATATCACCCATTCTACTCTTTGAGATAATTAATTAAAATCTTGAAAAGCAACATAAGCTTTTACATAAAAATTTCAAGTATTCGAGTTATTATGTAAACTATATTAATTTGATATCTTTCTTAAAAAGTATTTGTTTGAATTATTTTAAATTGAACGTTACCTAGTTTTTAGGGTACCGTGCATCAAAAGGTAAAAAAGTTATAGGATCACTTTTTTGTCAATCTGTCAAGAGCATTTATCTCGAGATGACAATAATATTTAAGTGAACGATCCTTTGAAGTTTATTAAAAATCAAGTCAATATTGCATTGACTACAAGAGATACAAGTATTTATTCAACTGCATTTTATGTCAAGTTCGCCGCGTTATCAAAACTATAGGGTTATTTTCGTGGATCTACAGCTATGAGAGTTAGCTAGCACAAAGTAAAAACTTACAATATGAAAATTTATGGTTATTTCATACAAAAATCATTACAAACATATTTGTAGTTCATTTCATAAAAAATAATGCATATATGCCTGTAAATTTAAGCTTTTATAACTTATTTTTCCCGTTAACCTACAATCTTGAAATTAATATGGAAGCATCGGTATATAATTATACACAGGATAAATAAAAAGAGAATAGCCGGTGGAGCCGCATCTAATTACAATATCTAACTTATAATAAAAGTGTAATTGATCGCTGTACATGGAAGATATAACAGAGAATTTATTATTGGGGTGTATTAATATAACTCAAAATATTTCTTTTGGTCTGTTTGTCGGCTCGTCTGTGCGTGCACGCTAACCTCAAAAACAGCTTGTTTAAGCTGTTTTTGATTTAAATGCAGTTTTCGTTACTGTATTTTGGCAAATTTTCCTTAAAATTTTATGTTTATTTTATTAACATAGGTTTATTAATAAGAAAATCATATCAACATAAGTTATTTTGTTTGACAAAATTTACAAAATAATTGTTTTATTATATAGTATATTTTCCAATATATCTTTAAAATTATATTATTGATTTAGTTAAAAATAATTAAGGCAGTTAAAATTGAAGGCGGTGTTAAGTTAATGCTACAATAACCTCACTGCAATATAAAATTATTAAGTCTGTTTGTTTTACTTTTGAGTGATTGGTAGACCTTTAAAATGATGCTTCTAATAAGTGGGTAGTGGTTGTACTATGTATAACTTCAATCTTAATATGGTATTATATTTATGCTAACTAACATTATGGCATATTGACAGGATCATACATAAAAAAATATTAGGGCAAATTGGGAACCTTTCCCTTTTTTGAAAGTCTGTTGCAAATGAGAACATTCACCGTGTTGAAGTCGGTTGAATATATATGCAACGATAAGGAATCTTACTTCTGACGAAAAGTAAACCGTGGTTCGCCAAAACAGTCGAATTGATAACCTCCTTTTCTTACAGACGTCGCGTCGGTTTAAAAATACTAAAATAATTCAGATTAGTAAACAAATAATTGTGTATTTCACGCGGACGAAGCCGGGAGGGGGTCGCTAGCTTCTAATATAAAATATTTATGTTTATTAAAGATTTTTATTAAGTAGAATTCGAAATCGAAATGTAAGTTACGTTTTAAGTTATTAATATATAACTGACCTGTAAAATTATCGATATCATTCATTATTCTCTTAAAAAGCTACAAGAGCTTAAAATTAATAATTATTTATAGTGTCAAAGTTGAAGCTTAAATAAATAATCAAGAGTGGAAACGTTGAAAGTGGCAAATGTCGTTATTTCCGAAGGGTGGCCGAATGGGCCATCAATTTAGCTTTAGTGACCGCCAAAGGTTGTCTGCATTGCAACTGACATGTGAAAGGTTTTATTAAGGGTCAAAATGCTATAGCTATAAAATATATGATGTTTTAAATATAGGTAGGTTTATCACCCATAGGTATACACAAAAATATATAAATATAAGAATTTTGTTTGGGGTTCTTGTTTGTATTTTTTTTCAAATTTCATTTTGCTTTTAGCTAACAAATATTTAAATTATAAAATTGTTTTATTTTACAAGAGAAAAATATAGTAAGCATATTGAAAATCTGTATTTATAAACCGAACATCAATCAGCTTTTCTATTTGTCTAGGCTATTTTGTTCGTTCAAATAAAACAATAATAATTTTTTTTATTTGTGAAATATTTACAATATTTATAAATCTAACTAACGACAAAAAAAATTGTATTTAAGTTTGAGTGATGGAACTTAATGCCTCTTTTTTTTCTTACCAAATACACATGAAAATATTTTTTAATATGTTATTCCACACTTAAGAAAGAAAAATAATGTTTATTACAAATATATTATTGCTTATGCTTGCTTGTTTTGTAAGCATTCATACCTCCGGTAATGAATAAAATTGAAAATGAATTAATATATAATATAATTAATTAAAATATATTAATCCATCAGAAGGTATCTTTCCAATAAGAAAAAAAAATCATTCTTCAAAAGGTTGTTTTAGTAATTGAAACTAATCTAATAATAATAAAACTGGTATCGTACCCGCAACCACCTCGTTTACAGTCAAACGCTACCGCCAATGTGGCCTCAATATTCTCACGTACATTTTTAATTTAATTTTACTTAGAAGTCGATAAGAAAATTTCTTATTCAGACATTTATGTAATTAAACATATACTTCGCTACAGGGAATCGGCTAATTCGAATTCTGTGTTCACAGACCACAAGAGACGCGTTACTAGACACGTGCGTCCAAGTTACATACGCGGTGCACATGCCTAGTAATGAAAATGTAGGATCGCTTTAGTTTCTAAACTAAGTAGGAATGTATGGTTTTAAATGTTATATATCAAATTATTATATTAGTTTAATATGTACAAAAGAAATTAGTAAAAAAAATTAAAATCGTATAGTGTTTTACTATTTTAACGTTCCTGGTCCGCACTGTATCTTGCGTGTAGCAGGGTAGGCAGAGAGACCTTGTTGTTAGGATAAGTGCTGAGTGGCAGAACTTAACGCCGCGCTTTGCTACGATACCAGAGCGAAGAAAATGAAAATATTAAATATTTGATATCCTCGAGTGGCCAAACAATCCACAATCTTTCTGACATTTAAAGTCTTACGCTCATGACCCTGTGCCACGATTGGCCTCACAATTAAAATTTTCATTCGTTTTATACATATATATAAAATAATCTTAATATATAGCTTAAGCCCGATGTATCACGTATCGAAATTATACTCGTTGGTAGAGTAATCTCAATTGAAATTAGATATTTTTTTTGTTTTTAAATAGCCTTTTTGAGCAACATTGAGCAACAGCAAAAATCTTTTAGAGATTCGGGGGTAACAATGTTAAGAAGATTAAATGTAACACATGAATTTTGTATTAGGCCATCAGAAGGCATCTTTAGGTATGTTTAAGTATTAGAAGAGGACAGTCGTGGCGCAGGGGCACAAAGTTTGACTTTAAAATCGACTGGTTTTGGGTTCAATCCCCACTCGAGGAATTTAAAAATTTACTTACTTTATATTTTCATTTCTTTGTACTGGTGTCGAGGTAAAGCGCGGTTTTGAGTTCCGCCACTCAACACGCAATGCCTCCAGAACTCGACCGAAAATGGGGAATGGTGTGTCTTAACACTAGGTTCCCTCCGCCGATCCTGCGGGATACAGCGTGACGCTGATTTGATTTATAGAGAGTATCTTTGAATAAGATATTTGCCATCACAATGTTAAAGGTAAGAAAAAGAAGAAATCACAAGGACCTCCAGCCCCTACACCGTGAACTCCGACCATACCACGGCTGTGACAGTCATCATTGAAGATTGTGCTAGATTATTGATTTGTTATGTTGATTGATTTGTTAAATCAATATAAGTAGGTTCGAGCGCACTACATACTCGTTGCCGCAATCAAGCGATGTTTTCTAGGGTTTCATTTCCTCGAACAGGAATCGAATCTACAATAACTTCTCTAATATTTGACTCAACAAACATCGAAAAATATATTATTTATTTGTATTGTGGCTTATTTTAAAATCAATAACACAATTCAAAAATCCGCGTTACGTTTGTGTAAACGTAAAAGTTCTCATTAGTTCTCTGACTTCGACTTTTGACTTTTTATGCTAGCTTCAGTAAATTGCACGTCGTAGTCGCCAATTGCAAGTAAACAACACACCAAGGTTTTCCATTGAAATTTCAATCTTTTACCTTTAAAGTGATCGTGAATAGAATGCCAGTTATGAAATTTAATTAAGTGCGAGTGTTGTGGTTATTTATGTATTTTTATTTTTAATCATTTCCGTATTAATCAAAAATATCTCTTTCAAAATAAATTTTATTTGTTAAATAAATTTTATAATGCATGTGAAATAGCCAGAGAGAATATACTAACTTATTTCTTTTTATTTTTAATCTCTTTTTAAAGACACTTTAAGTTGGTTATTGGCTCTCAATTGTACTTTGTCTTGTATTGGCATGCAAAGAAACAATAATATTCAATTATCGTCACACTGTATCCCGCACACAGTAAGGTAGTACACAGAGGGAACCCAGTGCTAGGTCACTCCGTTCTCCGTTTTCTGCCGAATCCTAGCGGAACTCAACGCCGCCATTTTCTTCCTTTTGTTGTTAATGAATACCTCAAAGTGAAGAAAATAAAAATAATAAATATTTCATTACGCCGAGTGGGAATCAAACCTACAACCTGTCGCGTTTACAATTACATTTTGTGTCCCCGCGCCACGACTGGCCTCAACTGGAAACCAAAATATTTCCTGTAAATATAATCCTACGATTACGATCGAAGAAAAAACTATCGTGTAAAATTCTCAACTGCACATGAAAAAATATAATTTATCTTAAAATCATAATATTATCGTTTTTCTTTAAAAGTTATGTGTAACATTCCAACTTATCTTAGTGACTGGGTCATACATCATGTCGATGCTATATGTGCAGCTGTCAGCTCGCCAATGATGAATGCTGCAGTAAAAATGTATACTTCTAGTACAAGCTAGTTTTTATAATATTTTAAATTTCTCGACTTATGAAACTTATAAATAAAATTTATTTTGAAAGAGATATTTTTGATAGATATATCAATCAAAAAATTAATTAACCGTATCGTCATTTTATGAAGATATTGTTTTAATAACTTAAAGCTATGGTGACCCCAGGACCGCGAGTTGATATAAACGGTTGTGAGTTGGGTCCATACTCGGGATAAAGAATTATTTTCATTTCTCTACTCTTGTAAGACATGAGACATTAAGTTCGAACACTAAACACCTATTATTTCGAATTCTGGCAAATATAGAACACGGAGTGTCCATGACACTACGTTCTCTCTGCCTTCCCTGTTATGTAAAAAAAAACATTGAACGTGAAAAATCATATTCTTTTAGTTTTTAATATATTTATATAAAATACAAGATGGTACTGTAATTATTAATTATAAAAATATGTTCATTTGTCATAATAGCCACAAAAGTTAATGTATTCATTTCCTGTATGAAGCTAAATTCCGTGAATGTAACCTCCCAGTAAATAAGGCCGTTTGACAAAGTAGGTACGTCAAAGACGAAATTCTCAAGAGAGACGTATTGAATGTGATTGCATCACATGCGATTTTCCTCTACGGTAGATGATGACTAGTACTTACATGGATGGAAATAATCAAATCTATTGGAAATTGATAACAATATGGTGTTTCGAATTTATTATTCATCGAGTGAAATTCTGTTTCGTTTTTTTTTAAATATTTTTTTTGGAAACGTATAAAAACTCAAACGTGTGTGGATGTGTGTGTGTTATAGTTTCTTTATTGTATTATTCAGTTCTATCTACAATCAAAATTTTATTTTCAGCAGGTGTGACGGAAGGTGAGGAGAGTGTTTTAATATCTTTTTGTATTTGTCCTCCAGTGAGGACATCTCTTCTTTTTTTAGGAACTTAAGATGTCTTTCCTTTTAAGTCCAGCCTCCCCTTATATGTATCTGTAGCCGACAGGAGTTCTTCCTTTATGGTTTTCGTTAAGTTCCTTATGTATTTTGCCTTTGGTAACTAGTTCTGGTATTTTACATATAAATCGGAGTATTATATTCTACATTCTTTGCAATATTAAGATATTGGAATGGCAATAACTGCTGCTCAATTACATGCCGTGAGTCCATACAAGCTTAAGGATTTTTTTACATATTAGCAGTTTTTTGTCAATGGATAATATACTGTTTCGTCCAATCAGCCATTCGACATCATGAATCGGATGTTGAATGTATCTCTTTTACTCTTTACATGGTTTTTTCATGTCAAGGTATTTTATTCCATGTATGTGGCAGAATAGTTTGATTTACTTGTATGGGAAGGCGAAGGTGACTTGTGCAGATTTTGTGATTTCGGCTTTTATTCGCCATTGGTTCAGCTATAAGAATACATTGTCCAGTCCTCGTTATAGCATCTCAGAAGCCACCACAGTATCTGCGCTCTTAATTCGCGCTCCAAGATTACCGTATCATCGGCGTTTGTGGCAGTAGTTACGCCATTTGTTACTGGTAAGTATGCTGTATGTAGAGGGTGTACAGCACCGGGCCCAATTAATATCTGAGGAAATCGGCCTCTTGAGACAATCGATAGGAGATAGTACTTCATCAATTCCACGTAGCTGTGGGGAAAGTAGGTCTTACTTTTTGAGAGTCTATCGACTAATTTAACAATAAAACTCATTTGTTGAATAATTAGATCGAACTTTTCAGTTACTTTTAGAAGTAGAGAGAGATATATTTGTTGCAGTTGTATCAACAGTGATTGTTAACTGGTTTTTATTCTGCTGTACACTACAACTTGTGCAGTTGTGCTGTATATTTCTGGTGTATGGTTCTATTCTTTTTCACGTTATTTTCAGATTTGCTCGTTTCTTCATAGTCATTTGTGGTTTGAGGTTGTTCTAAAGTTCAATCTTTTTTCTATTTTTATGTATATTTCTTTTGGTTTTACGTGCTAGTATTTTTTATAAACCATCAATGCACACAGAGCGAGAGAGTTGCAATCACGGTGGTTCCATTCAGATGTTCCATGGAATTCGCCACATTTAACGGAACGGTATGGCCACACAACAATAATACTTGGAATGATCATACTGTTGGCATCTGTGACGTTGCACAATCGATGTTATTTTTTTCTGAATCCTCTACCACTACTTACTGATGACATATATGTGTACTTGAGAAGTTTAAATGCTTTGTTGTTAGGCCACGATGCCAGGTTCACAAAAAACGTTAAAGTTATTTTCTTTTTAAGTCTAGTGGCTTCTATTTCTTCGTTCATAATATTGAGTAGAGTAGACGGTTGCAGATTTCTGATTACTATTCTAATGTTTCTTATATCTTTTATATTAAATGGCCTATAAGATAATTTTCTCTAACAATCTTAATGATTTTTTTTTAGATCTCAATACGACTTGATGTTATACTATAGTTGATGGCAGTATATTAACCGGATCCCTTTTAAGCCTGCATTCTCCTGTTTTGTAACTTCATCTCTTTTTAACCGTACAAACTCCTTAGTGAATTGTGTGTATATTCTAAATACAACGTGACGTTGGTGAAGTGATTTTATGCAAGTCGATTGAAACGCTATAATAAAAAAATATACTGATCATGTTTTATACTCCGTAATGATATTGTTTACATGTCTAACTGCATACAATGTTTATAAATTCGTATATAGCTGTGAAAAAGTTATTTTCAAACTTTTTTCATATTAAAATAATTATACATTTTTCATATTAATAATTAAATATTAATATTGTCTTGGTAGACAAAAAGCTGAGACACTGTTATATCTTGCAAAATTTGTGCTATATGACTATTTATTACAAGGTTAATAATCAGCTTCACGCTGTATCCCGCACCCAACAAGGTAGGCAGAGGGAACCTAGGGTTAAGACACAAGGTTCTGTCAATCAATTTAAATATAGTTCTGTCAGTCAATATAAATGCGTTAAGATAAATTAATAGACAAGTATGAAATAACAAAGGTTGTAGGGGTAGATATTTTTATTTTTATAACTTGTGGGCACCTTCTTAAAAATAAAACACATACATTTTACCTTAAAAAAACCGAAAAAATCCGGTCTACCCGTGACCACGGACTACTACAAAGTGTTCCAAGCATCGTGTTTCAAAAAATATATACATAAATATTTAAATACACGCGATTAATCCGGTTAAAAATATATATTTAAAATATACATACAAGAGATTCATTTAAAATATAAACACGCAATTCCTCAAGAAAATGAGGAACGGAATATCTTAACACTAGGTTCCCTCTACGATATACAGCGTTCAAACTGTATCCCATAACCAGTAAAAAAAACTAAAAATGATATTATATAATAGATAAAGTATGCACCGAGTAACCGGCGATTATTTAACAGTCTGATAAACGTACGTAGTACTCATTTCATACACTTAATTAATTCCATATACATTTGTGAAATACAAAACTAATTAACAGCACAGCAGGTGTGGTCTTAGTTAATATTTCAAATGCACGTTACAAATTTACAAATTTAATTATAATACAAGTTTATACTAAACTAACTAACTAGGCGGTAATTCGTGCGTTATTAACTTTTTGTTGTAATATTAGTTACATTTTGTGTGCATTATTTGCTCTTTATATGAATGTTTTCAATATTGACGCAGTAATAAATATTAATAAATATTAATTAATTTTTAGGGTTCCTTACCTCAAAAGCCCATAACCGAACTCTTATATGATTCCTTTGTTGCCTGTCTTACCGTCTGTCAAGACCATTTATTTCGAGATAACTTACTGACCTACAATTGATCCGGAAGCTTCGATGGGCGAGTCCGACTCGCACTTAACCTGTTTTTTTGTTTATCCGAGTATGTTGAAGCTCTAAGAGCTACTTTAAATATACAGTGCCATAATTCAGCTTGTCCATTTGTATTGTATTTAATTAAAATTGACAACCAGTTAAATTTGAATAATAAAAGATTAACTGCGTTTGTATATAAATAATTTGAAATAAAATCTCGCGGCTGATTTTAAGAGCTGATCTAAATGTTACTTAACATTCATTTCTCCTTCTTTTGGAGAGTTTATTAAAGTTTACTTATAAATAAATGTTGACACAATAATGAACAGCTTAAAGGCGTAATGGATTAAGTTTATAATTTTTTCTTTTCGTTCTTGTTCGGGCCGCTTAAACATGCGCTCAGATTTTACCACATAAAAACGAAAAATAAAAATAATCCCTTGGAAAGAGATTCCCTATAACCTTATAATTTGATCGAATTCAAAATCAAGGCATACACATTATGTGTGTGTATTACTCTACAATGCTGCAACCCAGATTGTCTAACAACATCATCCTAACTCGCAGCCGTCTAATTGCTTATGTTGACCGTAGTACGGCCAGCTGGCGACCTGCCAGTGATTTCTGGAGACAGTCTAAACAGATACTGATCTGTGAGAGAGTGACACTTATACTCGATGAAGTTTATTATCAGTGGATTTAACATAAATGAAAAATGTGTAACATTTTCATTTAATATAATAGTACAAAATTTACATAAAATTTCTTCAATTTATAAATTAAGTTTTGGAAGTTATACTTTATTTTGGTGCGTAAATTAAGAATGATGAGAGTAAACTTTACCGATGCGAGCGCACATCGTTACCATGAAATTGGCTAATCAAGATTATTTTTTTTTAATTATGCACAGATATTTTTTATGATATTGAAATAAAATTTATTTAACTAGTTCTTTTTTTCTACTTCTCCAAACATAAGGGTAACGCGCAGGATGAAATTTTAAGAAAGAGTTTAATCTTGTTACTTCAAAGAAATATAAATTCTTCTTCTTAAATAGATACTTGGGTACATCAATAACATGCGTATACGTGCTGCAGGGTAGGTAGAAGGAACATAGTGTTAAGACACTCTGTTCCTCACTTTCCGCCGAGTTCTGGAGGCATTGCGTAGTGAGTTGAGGCACCAGAGCGAAGAAATGAGAAACAAATGTAAATTAATCTTTTATTTCCTCGAGTGGGATCGAACACACAACCAGTCATTTTTACAGTCACACTTTGTGTATCTGTACTTTGTGTTAACACTGTCTATGTGTTAACATATAAAACACACACATTGTTTTATATACAAATTTATCTATTTTGACTCTTAAACATAATCGATCACATAAAGGCATTTATAGAAAATTATTTTTTCTTGTTAAAATAATAATTATATGTGATGCCATGCGGTGTAATCACATATGTTTTAATTGCAAATAAAAGTAAAATTTAAAGTATATCAGTAATATCTCAAAAATCTCATTTCTCAATTTTTTTTATGCAAATTTAAGTTTTTTTTCTCTTACTACACAATATTTTAATAAGATGATTTTCATTAAAATTAATTTGACGTTCTTCGTCTACCGAGAACCGTCCGTCCTACCGTCATATACATAGATGAATAAAAAATCTCCTCTATCTTTAGCAATTTTCAGAAATTTTGAATTATATAATAACCAACTCAAAGGGGATCTATTCAATTTAAATAAACACGCCTTCGCCACGCCCGTTGTAGTGTGGATAAAGAATATCGTGTATGGAAATCATCATTCAGTTATCAGTTGTGAGTCAAAATTTTAATATAGCTTATATAAACATGTGTCTCTTGGAAACTGTCCAAGTGTTTTACTTTCCTAAATATGGATCAGCATTTTAAAAATAAAATAAATTTGCATTTATTTTTCGTGAAATTAATCGAGATGGCAATATTAAATAATTCAGAAGCCATTACAACTTACGCTTTAACGTAATGAAAATATAAACTTATTATCACATAGTATACAAATGCTGTTACATACAATATTTATTAGACAAAATAAATTAGTTCGAACTCAATTATCAAATTGATAACTCCACAGTATGACAAATAATGTGGCTGTTTCAAATAATTAGTGGTAAATATTATTATATCTTTCATTGTGTTCATGTTATTAATAAACATTCAAGTAGATCAAGGCCTGGCAACTCTGTGGCTTACATATAAAATTATATGTAAAAACTAGCTTCACGCGGTATCGTGCACGCGGCAGGGTAGGCAGAAGGAACCTAGTGTTAAAACACTCCGTTCCCCACTTTCCGCCGAATTCTAGAGGCATTGCGTGTGTGAGTATCGGAGTAACTCAACGCCACGCTTTGCGTCGGCACCAGTACGAAAAAATTAAAATATAAATGTAAATAAATATTTCACTTCCTCAAGTGGGGATCGAACCCACAATCAGTTTTTTTTTACAGTTACACTTTATGCTACTGCGCCACGCCCGGCCTCAAAAGTTGTTTTAAAAGTAGTTTAGGAACATAATATTAATGTTTGTATTTCAATTTTTTGTATGTAAGAAACTCAGTTTACATCACTAAATGTGATTCTTTAGGAACATTAAGCAAAACAGAATGTATACAAAATATGAACTTAAATATTATAGAACTACGTATTTTAAGAAATGTATTTTTTTTTAATCCACGCCGAATTCCATAGGCAGAGGCTCCTGCTGACTTTTACGTTTACTTGCATTTTGGGGCTACCCTGCTAGCGTCAGCCTTAGCCAGCTACCGTCCGATGTAATGTACCCCTTGGGTACCCCAACTCCCATCGTCCGAATAAACATGTAATAAACGAAAGGTTATTATGAATAATTAAAATCAAATTATTAAATTATGAAAAATTTTTAAATTAAGGATTGTCAAATTAAGAAGAATTTAAAAAGTTATGTTACAACTATTGCGAAAGATGTAAGAATTAGTAAAGAATGCAAATGTCGCTGGCCCAATGTTACACAGTTTATGTTCAGCAATTACCAAGCTCTATAAAAACCTTACGGTTAGTCAAGATCAACAGCTCGAGAATTCAGCTGGTGTGGCTGATACAATAATGGAAGATATGAATATACACGAAGTATCACATGTTGCCTCACAATCTGATTTCATTAATAATGAATAACTATCACAAATCAATAAATTATGTATTGAAATCGCTCAAGCTCATTCAAATATTAGGGAGCGTCAGCACAAACCATTCCAAAAATATAGAAGCAATTCAAGGTCAAGAACCTATGTTATTATCATTATCAATTTTAAGAATACGTCCGTAAATTTGATCCACCCTGATTCTGAAAACTTCTTCAGAGAAACTCCCACTAGTGTTGTCGGAGACGAAGTCAATGCTATTTTGCCATCTAGATGGCACGGCTAGCCGTGTTATTGACCTTTGTGTTATCGACCGCAAAAGTCGACATTGTTGTTTAATTGATACAAGGGCGACCATATCAGTAATCCGAGGACAAATAAAGTCTCAATATGCAATTGATATAAATTATATGCCGCCAACGTAAGCTAAATCAAGAAGTACGGCGAAAAAAAGCTTATATTAGATCTGGGATTACGAAGACAATACAGATGGACTTAATTACAGAAGACGTAAAGCAACCTATTCTACGTGCCAATTTACTATTCTACGTGCCAATTTATTAGCCGATATGAACCGTATTTAAGTATAAAGAATTAAATATTTGCCGCTTGAGTAAAGGAAGATATTATTTTAAGTACAGAGAAATGCATGCATATACGGCCAGTTATAGATTTCCTCGGATAAAGAATATCGCTAGAACTTATCTCCTTTACCAGATAGAGTAAAGGCAATTGACGAGTATCCACTACTTAGTATGATTCGTGATTTATAACGAATCCTAGGGGTTGTCATAGGGATTTTTATAGCATAAATAAAAATAAAATAAATTAGCTTATCGGTATCCCGCACAAAGCAGGGTAGGCAAAGGGAATCTAGTGCTAAGATACTCCGTTCCCCACTTTCTGCCAAATTCTGGAGGCATTGCGTGTGGAGTGGCAGAACTCAACGCCGCGGTTTGCAAGAGCAAAGAAATGGAAATATAAATTTAAGTAATTATTTCATTTCCTCGAGTGGGGATTGAACCCACAACCAGTCGATTTTACAGTCACACTTCATGCCGCTGCGCCAGGACTGGCCTCAAAGCAAAAGTAAAGTTAAACAAACGCCACAAAAGCGGAAAATGCAGAAGCTGACGCATTATCCCGTGCATCGCAGAATGATTTTCCAAGTCGAATAGAATGGAGAAAAATATATATATAATATAATACTCGAAAGTATTATAGGAGTACTTTTTTATTGCACAACAATAAAAAAATATTATTTAAAACATTTGAAAACATACAATGTAATTGTACTGAATTAAATAGCTAAGCGCGCAGTTGTGCAATTAGTTTTTCGCTATTGCTTTGAGGATATACCAAATTTAATAATATATAAATGTAGTTGAATATATATGTTATTTGTAATTCTAGCAACTTCCATCATGGTCAACGGTTACTTTGGATGCGGTTGGGTTAAATATATTTCTGATTGTGTTAAATAAATTTATTAGGACACTACTTTTCACTTGAAGGTGATTTAAAAGTGCTTTCTAAATCACTTTCTTGTATAAATTTACGTACATTTACTTAAAGGCTTAAATATTAATCTTAGACTGTACAAGAGTATCGGCGAAGATCAAATATGTCTTTGTGACCTTTGTTATCGAAGAGTCCTTTTGAGATAGATCAAGATTACTCTATTGTATTGTAACAAAAGTTGGGGTCCGTAAGGTTTGCAGTGATAAAGAAGAAAGGGGCGCGAACATCAAACATATTGATACGATTGGGGGATAAGTTATAACCTAATAATGTGATCATTTACTGTTATTATCTTATACTGAGAATATGATGCTATATTACCAGACATATTGATGTTTTTATTGAAGAAAATTATTGTTATTTATAGCATACCATAATCACAATAAGCATCTAAGTACTTTTGAAATAAACTTTTATGTAGAGACTTACCGGACTGCTATTCGATTTGATCTGCTAAACTGAAGCAGTATATCCTACGAAAGAGATAGCATATTCACAGTATTCATTTTTCGTTCATTCTTTTTCTGCAGTACCCATGGCAGCAATGCGTTATAACGGTGTCGGTACCAACACTGCATTACGTACGACCAAACGTGCAGCGGTGCTGACGTGTCGCCGTCTTATTAATGTACCTATAGCACTGTTATCTCTGTTACCCGTAGTAATGCATGCACAAACCCAGCCAGTCGTGACACAGAGGCACAAATGTGTGAATATAAGCGTGCCAGATTGTGGGTTCGATCCCCAGTCGAGCAAAATTTTATATTTTTTATTTCATCGACTTGGGTGTCATCGGCTACTAAACACGCAATGCCTACAGAATTCGGCGGTAAGCCGTAATAAGTAGTTTCTTAATACTAGGCTTTCTCTGCCTATCCTTCTACATGTGGGAAACTTAAAAAAATCTGAGTAATGTCCACTTGTTAAATAATGAGCAACCTATCTGAAATTCTTATTTTGTTATTTTTTAAGGAACAAGATTAATTTCATTTAATATAGAAAATTATGATAAAGATTTTAGAAAAAAGCTCACAAATTAATCTCACCGTATCCATATTATTTTGTTTTATAAAATGTTTTTTTAGAAAATTTGATTTTGTACATTCTATACTTAAAATTCTCAACTAAAACAATTCATTAATATAGTCTAGAATTGGCAAAAGTGTATAAAGATATTAAAGGTATAATATTTAAGGTTAATGTATATGTCCTACTCCTATCTCGCGTTATGTAATTAATCGATACTTTGGGAACCAAGATTTTCAAATGCAAAAATTCACTATAAAGTTAAAAAATTACTACACTAGGCTCTCCGGTTGGCTCGGCGATCTCGTTCAAGAGCCCTATGGGCCTTTAGGCGGAGCCTGAATCTGCCGGGCGACCATCCTTCTTTATGAGGACTAACCTGCCTGGCTACCACCGCTGTGGAATTATGGCTTAGGCTTGACCTGGTGAAGAGCCCTTGCACTCTGGGTCCTAGGATATTCAGTGTCCGGCCGTTACATATTAGATTAATAGTTTTCAAAATTTTAGCTTTGCTAAAATGACGTAGGTCTAGGAGCCCTGGGATCTTAGCCTGTGATCTTAAATATACGCGATTAATCCGGTTAAATTAATTTCATTTAAAATGTGTAATAATCGTGAAAATCAAAGAACTTATTATTTTTACTTTTCTTAGTATGTAAACATATTCTAAATAAATAAAAATTATTAAATATATTTTATGAATAAATTTTAAGTCTATTCATATAGAAAAAAAATCAGCTTCACGCTGTATCCCGCACACAGCAGGGTAGGTAGAGGGAACCGTGTTAAGACACTCCGTTCCCCACTTTCTGCAGAATTCTGGAGGCATTGCGCGTTGAGTGGCAGATCTTAACGCCGCACTTTGCCTCGACACCAGAGCGAAGTAATGGAAATATGAATTTAAGTAAATATTTCATCTCCTCGAGTGGGGATCGAACCCACAACCAGTCGATTTTACAGTCACAGTTCGTGCCGCTGCGCCACGACTGGCCTCCAATTCATATAGAAAATTGAAAAAATATCGGATTTTTTACTTGTTTCCTTGAAATTTGGAACAAAACAAAATGAGAATATAAAACGAGTTTGTCTTTTTCCAGTCTGAAAGTCCACGCAAAAAAAATCATGCGGGCGACGACTATTATAATATTTAACAAAATATTAAATTGCTATATTCATTTATTAGAAGCCTAACGAAACTAATGGATAATTAAAATGTATATATAACAAACAAATTTGGATAATTGAAAATCAATTTGCGTAATTTTAGTAAAGCGTCAATATATGCAGGTTACGTATTAGCTTTGTGGCCAGTATTGTGATCGTGATTCCGTTTTAATAGCCCGCACGTATTATTATTTCAGCTACATTCACCACTAATTTATTGATATGAATCGTCAATATATTCATTTAGTTTGGTAGTACAAACTAGAAGGTCATTACTACCATTACCATAGAAAAAAATTGCATACATTTTGATAATGAGGCTTGTAATGGCCCAGGGGCACAGGTTCTGAGTTCGATTCCCATTTGAGGATATAATATATTTAATATTTTAATTTCTTCGCAAAGCGTGGTATAGAGTTCCGCTACTCAACATTCAGTGCCTCCAGAATTCGACCGAATGTGGAAAACGGAGTATCTTAACACCAGGTCCCATATTTTCCCCTGCATACCCTATACTATGTACTATGCATGTTTTATTCTAGAAACTACTATTCAATCACAGTTAGGTTATATGGCCTAACGTCACATGTTATTTGCCTAAGCCGCAACAAACATCTGAAATGTCAAACGAAATATTAGTACCTATGGGATGAGAGCTAGAGACGTCTAAAGGCAATATGAGATAGGCTGATACTATTTTACTGAATATATTTAGAGAAAATATTATGTTAAAAGATTCTAATTTTGTATATAGAAATAGTAAATTACTAATACTTTATTCTATAATTAAAAACTTAAAAGTTAATCAATATAAACAACGATTTAATCGACATTTTAATTATAGTACTAGCCGAACGAATGTAAGAGGCGAAGTATCATGTGTCTATATGTGTTTAGGTTAAGAAATATTTTAGCGTCACGCTGTGTTCCATTCATTAGGTAAGTAAAGAGAACCTACTGTTAGGACACTTCGTCTCTATTAACACGCTTCCTTTTTCCCATTTCCGCGCCGAATTATGATGCATTGCATATTGAGTAACGGACCTCCCCGAGTGGGAATCGAACCCCCAGCCGTCACGTTTACAGCCGTGGCGCAGGAGTATGCTTGGCCTGAAAATGCATAAAATTATCTATATTATCTAATTTTATTATTTGAATCCTAGTAATAAAAAAATGTATTGTTGTTGTTTTATAGCAACGTAGGATAAAAAGGTGGAAAATTGAACAGACCTCTGTTGTTATACGATTGCGTTTTAGCAACACCCATCTAGGTAATGGATTTTGAGGTCACAGGACAATATGATAATTTATTTGCTAAGAAGTTTCATCTCCGGTGAAGCAACTTTTGAAATGATGCTCTTTTGTCTTCTAAGCTCCCGGGAAATCTAACTCGCCTGCGTATTATGACAAATAAATAGCTTTTATCTTATGGCTGTATTATGGATAAGGTTCAGCTTGTTTTTGAAAATATTGTAACTTTTTGTTTGACGAAAAATGGGAACTAAATGTTACAAGTTTTATTTATGAATATGAATAAACAATGAAACATCAATTTCGGTGCGACACAAACTAGTATCGTCATCAATGACGATTTTCTTCTACAAATTCCACGCTTTGCATAGTAGGTGAAACTTAAACAAACGGACTCTGGTAACGAGACAAAGCGCGGCGTTGAGTTCTACTGCTCAACATGTTTGTGTCAGTTTCAGAATTCGGCAATCGAATTTGGAAAGCAATAAAAATAATAATAAAATAAAAATCTGTATTTCCTCGAAAGAAATAACTACAGAGACAATGAAACATTACATGAAAGAAACTTGTAGAAGTTACACATTCATATAATGGTTCCCTAACTCCGTGTGCTCGGTAAAGTGAGAAACTGCAGTAGTCTTAACACCAGGTTCCCCCAAGTTCCCTCTCCCGCACATAACAAAACACTGGCGGGAAAGAAAGTGAAGCTAAAAAAATATTTTCACTGAAATTGATTACTTAGTAATTTCCAAGTGTATATAAAAATATCCTCAGGTTCTTTAGAGATAAGTTGAAGTTTACTTAAAAAGATACTGGCAACGGTAGTTTGTTGGGTAAACGGCAAGAGGAAAATGGGCTATTTTCATCCGTTTTGAAATAATGCTTACTTTCCGTACATTTATTTTTATTTTAAATAAGAATTTTGCTTTTAGTAATATTTTTAAGAATATTAATTTACTAGATTGAAGAAACAAATTATTATACAAAAATTACAAACTAAATTACGAAACTTAATTTTACTAAAAATAATACGTAGGCTTTTTCTTATCTAACAATGTAAATATTTTTATGTCTTGGATTTCCATGTGAGATTTTTACACGACTTCGAGATATTGCTTTGAATAGGATATTTAAAGACTGCGCTTTGTTTCTAATGATGAAAACAATTGAAATATATTACAAAAATTTGCTTTGATAGTGAGTCCCATTTTTAATAATTTTTGCTTACCAACTATTCACAATAATGAATAATATTTGTTTTCCTAATTTCATTGTTTTTTTAGAGGCCATTTGTGGCGCAGCGGCACAAAGTGTGACTGTAAAATCGACTGGTTGTGGGTTCAATCCCCACTCGAGGAAATTAAATATGTACTTATATTTATATTTTCATTTCCTTACTGTGGTGTCGAGGCAAAGCTCGGCGCTAAGTTTCGCCACTCAACACGCATTGCCTCCAGAACTCGGTAGAAATTATGGAAAGGTGCGTCTAAACACTGGGTTCTCTCTGCCTACCATGCTTTGTGAGGGATACAGCGTGAGGCTGAAAAAAAATGTAATTAAATAGATAGTGGTCATTTAAAGATTTCTTTCTGATTTGCACAAAAAATGCACGAAAAATTTTAGTGTGCATGTTTTTTTAACTAATTACTAGTGTTTCTGTATTCTCTAATGTAGTCCTGTTTTAATTCTAAAACTTTCCGCTACATGCATATTGTAGTTTTTTGCTTATAGGATTAAAAAGTTTGAGAATGTAAAAGTTTATTAAGCCAATAACAAGCCGGAACTGTAACACATATCGTCTATATGATTCTAAGCTTTGGAATTTGGAAAAGAATACTGTGTTGCAATTATTGCAATAAGTGATATGTATCACTTACTAACTACAATACTTCATACTAGTTTTCCACCAGTAGGGGCCGTTACCTACAAGCAACTGATACAATTGATACAATTCCACTGCTTTTATAGTTATTTTCACCTAAATTTACCCTCTTTTACACGAGTTCGCTAACAGTACAATATAATCCCATCATTACTTTACAATTTATAATTATCCCGAGGGCTAATGCTTGTTAAACATTCTTGCGGTAGACGGTACAAAAATGTAATACAAAATTCTTGGCGCGTAATGCACAAGAATAACTGCTAAGAAAACGATCGCCGCAGGCTATTAAAATGTAAGGCAATCCCATACTTTTATAGCATTATTAGGATCCCTTATATACATTTATTTAATTACGTTCTTTAAATTGGTTTTGTATCTAATGTGAAATGATATTGTGAAAGATATATAGGTATATATCAATATGTAAGAAATTATCAATATAAAATCTATAAGAAATGCCACAGAGAATTATTTAATGAAACCTTTACCAGCCGAGGAATAGACAGGCGTTTGTTGCGATTAGTGAATCATCTTGACGTACATATGTGTCATCTGATAGGAGTTTTAAGTTATTTTTTGTGCCTTAAACGTTAGAATCTATACCGACACTAAATAATTTGTCAATAAATAAAATGCTTCACATGCTCGTATACGTATGTAAATACTTACCATTCTCATATTTATTTCTCGTTTTTAATTACTTTTTGACATTATGATTCAATGAAAAAAGTACTGAACAGTATTAAAAAACAGACGTTGTTCTTGAGGTTCATATACGCGACGATAGAGGCTATTAATTCCCATTTGGAGGAATTAAATATTTATATAGTGAAACTGGTAGTTTCAGATAGTAATCTAATAATTAATGCTGTCTTACAAACGAATGATGATATTATAAAATAACTGTTTTTTATATTTTCAAGAACAATTTTCTCATTTAGAAAACAATTCATACGATTTGTTACATTTTAAAAATTAAATTAAATTAGCTTCACGCTGTATACCGCATACAGCATGTTAGGCAGAGGGAACCTAGTGTTAAGACACTCCGTTCCCCACTTTCTGCTGAATTTTGAAGGCATTGCGTATTGAGTGGCAGAACTAAACGTCGCGCTTTGCCCCGTCACTGAAAATATAAATTTAAGTAAATATTTTATTTCCTCGAGTGGGGATCGAACCCACAACCAGTCGGTTTTACAGTCACCTTGTGCCACTGGGCCGCGACTGGCCTTAACATTACATTTAAAATTACAAAAAAGTATGCTAGAATTAAATGCATATGTCAAAATGTGTACTTACTACATACTGCTCTTCGAGAACTGCGAAACCAAAAATTATATCTTGTCTTGCAGATAAGGCTGTCCGAAACTTTATCAGCCAGTGGTGAGACTGGGCCTTGATTTTTTAATTCCTCGCTCAGAAACGAAATAAAGCGCGACGTTAAATTCTCGGCAGAAAATAGGGATCGTAATGGAGAACGGAGTATCTTAACACTAACTCCCCATGGTCCCTTTGCCTAGTCTGCTAAGTACGGGATTAAGTGTGAAGAAAAAAAAAAGTTGTTCCATAACTTTGCGGTCATAGGTAACATATATATACTATATATACCGAGTGAAGCTTAAAGGTTTTGTTTGTACGGCCAGTTTTTCAATTAAAAAGCTTATTTGTTTCGGATAAAACGGATGCGGGCCGTTCTCGCAAACATTTAGTTAATCTCCTACATATTCCATACATACAAAACATGAGAAATATTTACAATGGGCAAGCCATACATAATGTTTGTACGAAGTCCGGCTTCATATATTTTTGCTAAGAGCATTTTTAACTTTTTAGATAAAAAAATGTTGGAGAATCTATTTGTACGAAGCTTAAAATAATAGCATTTTCATAATGTATCCACTGATTTTTATAATATAGGGTAGGTATTGAGTCAAGGTTGATTGATCGTTCCTTGATTATGTTTATTTCTTTTCAGCTTTTCACTGTATCCCGCAAATAGCAAGGTAGGCTAAGGGAATCTAGTTTTAAGACACCACTTTTCGCCGAATCACATCAATGCCGCGTTCTGCCATTTTGTCATGGCGAAGAAATTAAAATATGAATAAAAAACAATTTAATCCCATGCGTGAGAACCGAACCCACAACTGTCGCGTTTACAGTCGCTTATTATAACCCTTGTGCCACTACATCACGACGACCTCCAATTATTTTTATAAAAACGGGAGATATGGTTTAAAAGCTTTTTCTTTTTATGCACATGTTATATATATTTTTAACTGTTACTATTTGATATCATATGAAAACTATTCAAATATCAATTCCAAATAGCTTATTTAAAAAATATATTCATATAACATATTGCACTTATTTAAAAAAAAAACAATATTGAGGCCGTCGTAGTGCAGGGGCATCAGAATATGACTGTAACATGACAGTTGTAGGTTCAATTTCCACACGGGAAAATTAATTAATATTATGCAATACTTACATTCCTTTTCTATGGTATCAAGGCAAAAGCGCAGTTTTGAGTTCCGCTACTCATCTACTTATAACAAAAGAAGTGTCTTAAGATAAGGTTCCCTCTGCCTACCCTGCTATACACATATAATAATAATAATAATAATAATCTTTATTTAGAACTATAACATACAAATTACATCCGGTGCACTTGTGTCGGAAATAAAAGAATATCTTAAGGAGTGCACTGAAATAGAAATACAGCAGTGTGTATGGGTGTGTATGTGCGTGTGTGCGTGTGTTTGCGCTTGTGTGCACGCGTGGGTGTGTGTGTGTGTTTGTGCACGACTATTTAAGGCAGAATCAGACAATTCGACGTTTTTTTTTTTTTTGGCAACGTGACTCTACCACACGTACTTTAGTCGCCTCTTACGACACCACCAGTACCAGGATGATCCTATTCTAGGCCGGGATCACACGGCCAAAAGCTCAACTTTACAAAAGACGTTACAAAAGCTCAACTTCCTCAAACGTAAGTTTCTTCAGCCATTTATCTAGGGTAATTTTACACGTAAACAAGGTCATAGGGTGAATATTTAATTGTTTATTAATTTTATTGTATAAGAAAGCTCTTAGCAAACACAGTACAAACAGGGTGGATGCGTGCTACGATGTCATGTCGTCTTTTACTTAATACGTTTGGATTATACGGTAACGATTCATAGTATTTTAAGATTAGGTTAATTATATAAACTCATATATATATATAAAATGAAATTAAAAAAGATAAACAAATATAACATTCTTAAATACTTTTGAAAATGAAAATTTTGTGTAAGTTTTGTGTTACAACTTAAGGAGCTTCCTACTCTCAATAATTTAAATTTTATGTGGTAGTTAGTTTAATGATTTCATTTGCATATAAAACTACGGTAAATAGCAACCACTTTATATTTTGTTCTTCTACAATGTACATATTTAAACAGATATCATTGCAGAATATTTGAAAACTATTTGAGTATACAAGGTTTTCTTCTTGTCTAGACCTTGGAAAAATGCGGTGTTAGGTTACGTTACCCACATGCTATATTTAATTTTTGTCTACTTAAAAGTGATAATAGCAATATGACAGTAATTTTTTTTTGGTTAAGTTTTGAATGTAAATATTAAAATATTGTTCATTTATGTATCTATATAAAATAAAGTGCTCTAAACTTTAGTAATAAGAACTGTTAAAAAGTGTTATGGTCTCCAAGCAATGTTCAAATAAAAAAAAAAAACAGCTTCACGCTGTATCCCGCACACAGCAGGGTAGGCAGAGGGAACCTAGTGTTAAGACACTCCATTCCCCACTTTCTGCCAAATTCTGAAATTCTGAAGGCATTGCGTGTTGAGTGGCAGAACTCAACGACGCGCTTGACGCGCAGTGTTAAAGAATTTATTATTATTCATTTATTTTATATTAGTAATGTGATAATGGATCGTAAAACGTTTTAGTTTAATTTTAATCTTGTTTCCGCTTTTAAATACTAGAGATTATCATTTAATATGCAATGGGAGGTAAAATCATTTAGTTTTAAATGTCTGTCTGTCAATTTGCACCGTTATATATTTTGTAGAAATTACTTGATAGTAAGAAACAGGCACAAATTTGACTGTACACGCGACAGGTTGTGGATACGATTCCCACTCGAGGAAATGAAATATTAAATTTTTACGAACGCAGTTTCTACGCGGTTTCCTCTACTTTCCTTCTATGTGCGGGATACATGATGATTTGCTGAAATCTATACCTATACCACTACGAAACTTTAGTAAATATTATATTATAGCGAGTTATTGAACTCAATATCAAATTTAAATTGAGATTTATATATATATATTATATTTTCATTTAATAGATGTAAATGCACTTAATATTTCACGTGGAAGTGCCTAATAGTGTAAAATACCTTTAAATAAATTTCAATATATATATATATATATATATATATATATATATATATATATATATATATATATATATTTCTAAAATATTCTTTATTTTACAATTTAAATCTAAAACTAAACTACCTAAGATTACTGCCTGCAATGTTAGAAAAGCCGTAATCTGCTTAAACCTTAATTAATCTAACTTAACGTACTACTTAATTACTCCACGATGGAATAATAAGTGTGGGAACAGAAGAAATTCCTTCCCCACCGGCGCTGTTCACCCGTTCTCTCCTTTGTCAGACCTATCTGACGGACATTATATTATAATATTAATACGAAAAGTATGACACAAATGGCATACAAAATATATCGAAATTTTTGCATAAATGTAAATCAATACAGGTATTACCTAATATTTTCAGAGAGTTTCAATATAAAACAAATTGAACTCGCTGAGTATGAAGTCGAGCAATGAGCGGTTTTGTGAGTCATCAATGTTACATCTACTTACGTTATGTCTCCAAATGTCGTTACTGGTGTTGTAAGATCAGGTTCGTAATCGGATATAATTTTAGCGATGTTCTTAAAATATTAAAAAAAATTAACATAATATACAGATACTAATTTCTGCAATGTGCCCAGGTATGCATATACACACCCGAGTGCGAATTTGAAAATGCCATTAGCTTAACGACAACATAGACGTGGGTATGTTAATTCTATTACAATCAGTGAAGCTATTGATGTTGTTATATATAGCGACTTCACGGGCTTCGCGATTTGATTACAATAGGATCTCAGATCAAAGCCAGGCACATTCATTAGCATAGAATTTTCCATTCAAATTTTGCTGATTACCAAATACTTATTGAATCTGAAGGCGGGTAGGTGCATAAAAAGTAAACATCGTTTCTATTTCTTGTGAAAAATATTTAATTGAAAATCGTTGTTTAAGGCTATAATATGCTGTAAAATATAACGTACCTGTTAGCAAATACTCCTTTAAGTTCACCTACAATATATTTCTTAAGAATAGTGAAGAAATAAACTATCTACAATAATGTCACAAGTGGAGTCTATCAAACACTCAATCGCTCAACTTTCGGAACATTTCACTCAGCAAATGGCAGAATTCCAAAAAAACCTTCAAAGTGCTTCGTTACCAGCCACAAGTCCCACGTCTAACCTGACTGCACAATTTAATATGTTCAGGAATTTTGTGATATCTTCATTGGAGGCACTACAAATGCAAGTTAATCTTCTTTCAAAAAAGTTTGATAATATGGAGATGAGAAGCAGGAGGAAAATACTTTTGATTCATGGTATCCCGGAATCAAAGAAAGAGGATGTAACTCAAGTTACTGTGAATGAACTGTCAAGTCGCTTAAAAGTTGATAATCTTACCCTTGAAATTGTAACCCGATGCCACCGTATGGGTAAAAATACTCCTGATAAACCACGGCCAGTATTAATTAAATTTAAAGAGCTGCCCCAAAGAGATAGTGTGTGGTTTGGAAAGTCTAATCTCAAAAATTCTGGTATTACCATATCAGAATTTTTAACTAAAGAACGTCATAGTGTCTTCATGGCTGCCCGACAAAGATTTGGTGTTTCCAAGTGCTGGACAAAGGATGGTTGTATCTTTGTTGTTGATGCAAATGGTAAGCGTCACCAAATTTTAACTGTAACTGAGCTTGATGCAGTGGCAAGTGGTTCTGCACTGATTTCTCAATCATCTTTGCTACCTACTGGTGCTGGTGCTTGTAGGATCCAAAAAGACAATAAGCAAAATCCCCAAGCCATCAGATCTAAAAGATTTGTTAAAAAATGATTGCATCATATAATTTGCTTAATTGAATAATTATGTTTCTTGTTCTCTCTGAATAATGTGTTATGTTACATTAGTTTAGTTATTACAATTTTAATACTTTTAATAACTGCTCTCATCACTTTTTCCATTGAGATTAGTAATTATTGTTTTACTAAGCCCACAAGTATATACTGTAACATATATAGTGTAATATACTTACATTGAAATCATAAATTATTGCTTTACTTAATGTGGATTGATTGACTATATAGTTACTTAGAAATTTATCCTATTTGTTTAGTTGTTTTTGTAGAATTTTACTTTATTGGCTTTCTTTTAAACTACAAATAAATATCACTTTTTATATTTAATTGTTGCCTTAAGTATTTTATAATCATTTGTCACAATATCCAGTGGCAATAAGCAACTATCAATTACTATCTTAAATAATATAAGTATTAATGGTATTTTAATTTTGTTCGGTCCAAGTTATTTGTTTACTTTTAATAAATTTAACATAGGTAATATACATGACTATCAAACAAATTTAAATGTCAATGTAATTTTATTTCTTTTTGTACCTTTTTCTCACATCTATGTATGCAGTTAGTAGTAACTTTTAATAATTTTACTTTAATTGTAAGAATTAATTTGAGAGTTAAATTAGAATTAATTGTAAGAATTTGTAAACATATCCTTTCTTTCTTTTCATTTTAATTTCTATTTCCATGTTGTATATATAAACCAAATGAAAGGAAAAATAATTATATGGAATTATTTTTCTCCTACTTTTCTTTTGTTAATTTCATGTCTTAGCATGATTACTTTTATTTATCTATTATTATAGTGGAAAAGTAAACTTTTATAGCTTAGAAATCTTGTAAAAATAGTTTTTTGTCATAATATGTAATTGATGTAACTGATTTATACATTATGTTAAATATAGGTGTAGACTTCTTTTTTTTTTATATATATATATATGTTTGCTTATGATAGCAGGTACGTTAATTGTTGTTATTATTATTGTTATCTTTTTTTTATATATATATACCTATATATATTATAATTAATATTTATATTGATACATAAACTTGATACATAAATTGAACTTTATATATAATATTTATATTGATTATATATAATAATTTATAATGAGCCAAATATTCAATATGTCCAATAGTTCATTGAACGCAGATAGTATATATGATTCAATTACGGATTCCGATGACAGCTTTCATAGTACCTCCTTGCCTTTAAACACGGTCTTGGATTCCAAATTCTCCTCTGTTCCTAAAAATTTTAATGTCATTCATATAAATTCTCAAAGCATTCCAGCTCACTATCCTGACCTTCTTTCCTGTCTTGATGTAAAAAATGTCCATGCTATACTGGTATCCGAAACCTTCCTGAAACCCTGTCTTCCTTCCACTTCCTATTCCATTCCAGGTTTCCACCTAATACGAAATGATCGAGTAAACAAAGGTGGTGGTGGTGTAGCTATATACCTCCGCAGTCATATACCTTTTACAATATTAGATAAATCACACTCCCAGTACTCAGAAGCGGCTGAACATATTTTGTTGAAATTTTGTTTGGTACCTTAAAAGTTCTGTTAGGCGTCTTTTATAATCCATCATTGCACATAAATTATTTTGATCACTTGAAACATTATTGGAAAAGTATGTTTCTATCGTAGATCATACTATTCTAATGGGGGACTTTAACACGTGCTTAATTAAGAATGATAAACGTGCAAAATCTTTAAAAAAATATAATTCTTAGCTCAAACTTACAACTTCTTTCTTCTAATGCCACGCATTTTTTTCCTCATTGTTCTCCCTCTCTCCTAGACCTGATCATTGTTTCCTCTGTAGACCATGTACATTTCCATGGCCAACTCCCTGCTGAAGCGTTTTCCTATCACGACCTCATTTACCTCTCCTATAAAATAAGACCACCAAAATTAAAACCCACGGTTGTTATGCGTCGCAATTTTAAAAATTTTGACAATGTAAAATTTCTCTATGACCTTAATTTAATTGATTGGGAAAGTGTATATGCTGCTGCAACAGTAGATTTGAAACTTAACATCTTCAATTCCATTTTAATTGAGTTATTTGATGTTCATGCACCTTTAAGGCCTATAAAACTTAAACACCTTCCTGCACCTTGGCTGACGCAGGAAATAAAGATCTTAATGACTAGGCGCAATAAAGCTAAAGGTAAATACAAGCGCGATTCATCTGAAGCTAATTTGACTAAATACAAGCATTTGCGCAATAAGTGCAACAAGGTGTGTAGAGATGCGCAGCGAAACTATATTTATCAATCTTTAGATGTCGGTGATTCGGGTAAGGCTTGGCGATTCCTTGAGGCTATGGGCGTTGGACGACAAGCAAAAGATGTGAACTCCAATATTAATATTGATAGTCTTAATAGTCACTTCGCCTCGGCAGCTGTAAATATCCACAATAAATCAAATACGCTTCACCATCTCAAGTTACAACCGAAGCAATCTATGTGCGGTTTTGTATTTGATAAGGTCTCAGCTGATGATATCACAAAAAACATAAAAGCCATACTCTCGGATGCCATTGGAAGTGATGGCATTAGTCGTAAAATGCTAGTACTGTCCCTTGATATCATCCTTCCAGTCCTATGTCATATCTTTAATTATTCCTTATCCTCTGGTTCATTCCCCAATGCATGGCGAGCTGCTCACGTTATCCCTGTCCCCAAAACATCTAATCCTACATCATATTCCCACTTTCGCCCTATCTCTATACTTCCCTTTCTTTCGAAAGTTCTTGAGCGCATTGTTCATCGTCAAGTTTCTCAATTTTTAGTTAAAAATGACCATCTAAGTATATTTCAGTCTGGTTTCCGTCATGGGCACAGTACTACCACTGCCTTGCTTAAACTATGTGATGACATTCGTTCTGGAATAGATAACAAGCAAGTCACTGTCCTGGTCTTACTTGATTTCTCCAATGCATTCAATACTGTAGATTTTGACATTATGCTTGCTACTCTTGAACACCTAAATATGTCCACTGATGTCATCACATGGTTCCATTCCTATCTACATAATCGCCAACAGAGTGTACGTTATGATAACAAGATTTCCATTCCCTGTTACCTTAAAGCAGGAGTTCCTCAGGGAGGAGTATTGTCTCCTTTGCTATTTTCAATATTCATTAACACTATAACTAACTTACTCACTGTACCTTTTCATTTATACGCTGATGATCTGCAAATATATGTATCGTCACCTATTGCAACCTTATCGGAAGCTATTGAACGGATTAATCGTAATCTTCAAACAATATTTTTATGGAGCAAATCGCATGGATTAAATTTAAACACAAGTAAATCTCAGTATATTATAATTGGTAATCAAAAACAAATAGCTAAATTCAATATTACACACTTGCCAGCTGTTATTTTTGATGGTACTCCTATTGCCTATAGTAATACTATTAAAAACCTCGGTATCATCATGGATAACACCTTATCTTGGGGTTCTCAAATTACACATGTTAGTCGTAAAATATTTGCGACGATGGGGTCTCTCAAGAAATGGAAAAATTTCCTTCCAATCAAAACAAAAATATTATTAACCACTTCCCTCCTTCTTCCTATTATTGACTATGCCGATATTTGTTACCTTGACTTATCACAAGAACATCTAGATAAGCTTGAGCGTCTACAAAATCTCTGCATCAGATATATATTTGGGCTGAAAAAATTTGAACATATATCAGCCTTTCGTGATAAGCTTCAATGGCTAACAGTCCGGCATCGTCGACATCTCCACATCCTATGCACACTTTATTCTATCCTCTTCCATCCCCATACTCCTCGTTACCTTAAGGAGCGCTTCACTTTTCTTGGCACCGATTCCACGCTTCAACTCAATCTTCGCTCCAAAAGCGATAACAAATTAAAGATACCTATCTGCAACACGGTGGGTTATAAGGAATCCTTTACTGTGAAAAGCGTCATCTTGTGGAATGACTTGCCGCGATATATTCGACATTCAGAATCAATTAGTATCTTTAAAAAATCTCTTAAGCGTTATTATTTGACACAACAAAAAACTGTATAGTGTTTGTATATATTTATGTATTTATTATCTTTGTATATATAAATTTTAAATGTACCCTTTTGTATATATTATAATTTGTATATGTATCATATGTATCGTCTATGTATAATATATGTATGTATAACATATATATATGTTATTTATTTGTATTCATTCTACTCTTTTTTATTTATGCACAACCGCGATATCCTGTAGTATTTAGTAAGTTTATGTTAGTCAAGGTTACCTGTAAGAGATCACTAATAGTGATAAGGTCGCCTTTGCATACTACCTCTGTGCGCAAAATGTTTTTTTTTTAAATTTTATTTTGTGTTTATTTTATATTGGTATTAATATTTCTCTTGTAAAATTTTGTATTTCCACTACGTATGCAATAAAGAGTTTTATCTATCTATCTATCTACTTAGATTGGTATCAACCGATCTTATACAATCATCACAGTGGTTCGTTAGAGAAACAATCATTAACTGATATGAGTATTGTCTTTTGAGTGCGTGACCAAGCTTTGCGCTTTAATGGCGGTAATAAGTATAATACAATACTGACCAGGAAAACTTATACAAAGCAAATAAAATTATCTTAATTGTTAATTTTACTGTACCAAGGCTGTATTTTAATCATAGAATAATTCCTTGTAGGATTTCCCAATACGACTGAAATCCATTGTACTGAGCCATTCATTATAATAAAGATTTTTACAAAGACGGTATTATTTTTTCACGCAAAGATTCCCATTCAGGCCGTATATATATTTAAAAATGTAAGTTTACTCAAGTATTATTCAAAAGTAAAACATTCGTGAAGAAATATGACATATATGTATGCTATACACGAGTTAAGAAATCCACATTGTTCACACAGGAGCCGTTTTAATCTCACTTTAATTACAACTTTGCATCTAGACAGCTTGTACAGTTTTCTTATAACAATACTGTACTTAAGATTAGTGTATAAAATACCAAGAGCATTTTACAACTTTTTTACTATTTACTAACGGTTCACCCGCGGCTTCGCACCGTAGACAAATTTTAATTATTTTTTCTTAATTTATTTAATAAAAATTTATTTGGTTATTCATTAAAGATATCTTGTATGAGGGATTGCAAAAATGCCATAATATCAAGTGTTCTCAAATGCAACTCCTCCTGTTCCTTTTCAAACTTAATGAAAATTTTGGCACCGAAGTGGGGGTATCGCAACAAGGAGGTTCAAAAAAGGGGGTTCCAGAATTAATTGTAAGAATTTGTAAACATATCCTTTCTTTCTTTTCATTTTAATTTCTATTTCCATGTTGTATATATAAACCAAATGAAAGGAAAAATAATTATATGGAATTATTTTTCTCCTACTTTTCTTTTGTTAATTTCATGTCTTAGCATGATTACTTTTATTTATCTATTATTATAGTGGAAAAGTAAACTTTTATAGCTTAGAAATCTTGTAAAAATAGTTTTTTGTCATAATATGTAATGATGTAACTGATTTATACATTATGTTAAATATAGGTGTAGACTTCTTTTTTTTTATATATATATATATGTTTGCTTATGATAGCAGGTACGTTAATTGTTGTTATTATTATTGTTATCTTTTTTTTTATATATATATACCTATATATATTATAATTAATATTTATATTGATACATAAACTTGATACATAAATTGAACTTTATATATAATATTTATATTGATTATATATAATAATTTATAATGAGCCAAATATTCATATGTCCAATAGTTCATTGAACGCAGATAGTATATATGATTCAATTACGGATTCCGATGACAGCTTTCATAGTACCTCCTTGCCTTTAAACACGGTCTTGGATTCCAAATTCTCCTCTGTTCCTAAAAATTTTAATGTCATTCATATAAATTCTCAAAGCATTCCAGCTCACTATCCTGACCTTCTTTCCTGTCTTGATGTAAAAAATGTCCATGCTATACTGGTATCCGAAACCTTCCTGAAACCCTGTCTTCCTTCCACTTCCTATTCCATTCCAGGTTTCCACCTAATACGAAATGATCGAGTAAACAAAGGTGGTGGTGGTGTAGCTATATACCTCCGCAGTCATATACCTTTTACAATATTAGATAAATCACACTCCCAGTACTCAGAAGCGGCTGAACATATTTTTGTTGAAATTTTGTTTGGTACCTTAAAAGTTCTGTTAGGCGTCTTTTATAATCCATCATTGCACATAAATTATTTTGAATCACTTGAAACATTATTGGAAAAGTATGTTTCTATCGTAGATCATACTATTCTAATGGGGGACTTTAACACGTGCTTAATTAAGAATGATAAACGTGCAAAATCTTTAAAAAATATAATTCTTAGCTCAAACTTACAACTTCTTTCTTCTAATGCCACTCATTTTTTTCCTCATTGTTCTCCCTCTCTCCTAGACCTGATCATTGTTTCCTCTGTAGACCATGTACATTTCCATGGCCAACTCCCTGCTGAAGCGTTTTCCTATCACGACCTCATTTACCTCTCCTATAAAATAAGACCACCAAAATTAAAACCCACGGTTGTTATGCGTCGCAATTTTAAAAATTTTGACAATGTAAAATTTCTCTATGACCTTAATTTAATTGATTGGGAAAGTGTATATGCTGCTGCAACAGTAGATTTGAAACTTAACATCTTCAATTCCATTTTAATTGAGTTATTTGATGTTCATGCACCTTTAAGGCCTATAAAACTTAAACACCTTCCTGCACCTTGGCTGACGCAGGAAATAAAGATCTTAATGACTAGGCGCAATAAAGCTAAAGGTAAATACAAGCGCGATTCATCTGAAGCTAATTTGACTAAATACAAGCATTTGCGCAATAAGTGCAACAAGGTGTGTAGAGATGCGCAGCGAAACTATATTTATCAATCTTTAGATGTCGGTGATTCGGGTAAGGCTTGGCGATTCCTTGAGGCTATGGGCGTTGGACGACAAGCAAAAGATGTGAACTCCAATATTAATATTGATAGTCTTATAGTCACTTCGCCTCGGCAGCTGTAAATATCCACAATAAATCAAATACGCTTCACCATCTCAAGTTACAACGAAGCAATCTATGTGCGGTTTTTGTATTTGATAAGGTCTCAGCTGATGATATCACAAAAACATAAAAGCCATACTCTCGGATGCCATTGGAAGTGATGGCGATTAGTCGTAAAATGCTAGGTACTGTCCCTTGATATCATCCTTCCAGTCCTATGTCATATCTTTATATTCCTTATCCTCTGGTTCATTCCCCAATGCATGGCGAAGCTGCTCACGTTATCCTGTCCCCAAACATCTAATCCACATCATATCCCACTTTCGCCCTATCTCTATACTTCCCTTTCTTTCGAAAGTTCTTGAGCGCATTGTTCATCGTCAATTTCTCAATTTTTAGTTAAAAATGACCATCTAAGTATATTTCAGTCTGGTTTCCGTCATGGGCACAGTACTACCACTGCCTTGCTTAAACTATGTGTGATGACATTCGTTCTGGAATAGATACAAGCAAGTCACTGTCCTGGTCTTACTTGATTTCTCCAATGCATCAATACTGTAGATTTTGACATTATGCTTGCTACTCTTGAACACCTAAATATGTCCACTGATGTCATCACATGGTTCCATTCCTATCTACATAATCGCCAACAGAGTGTACGTTATGATAACAAGATTTCCATTACCCTGTTACCTTAAAGCAGGGAGTTCCTCAGGGAGGAGTATTGTCTCCTTTGCTATTTTCAATATTCATTAACACTATAACTAACTTACTCACTGTACCTTTTCATTTAACGCTGATGATCTGCAAATATATGTATCGTCACCTATTGCAACCTTATCGGAAGCTATTGAACGGATTAATCGTAATCTATCAAACAATATTTTATGGAGCAAATCGCATGGATTAATTTAAAACACAAGTAAACTCTCAGTATATTATAATTGGTAATCAAAAACAATATAGCTAAATTCAATATTACACCACTTGCCAGCTGTTATTTTGATGGGTACTTCCTATTGCCTATAGTAATACTATTAAAAACCCTCGTATCATCATGGATAACACCTTATCTTGGGTTCTCAAATTACACATGTTAGTCGTAAAATATTTGCGACGATGGGGTCCTCTCAGAAATGGAAAAATTTCCTTCCAATCAAAACAAAAATATTATTAACCACTTCCCTCCTTCTTCCTATTATTGACTATGCCGATAATTTGTTACCTTGACTTATCACAAGAACATCTAGATAAGCTTGAGCGTCTACAAATCTCTGCATCAGATATATATTTGGGCTGAAAAAATTTGAACATATATCAGCCTTTCGTGATAAGCTTCAATGGCTAACAGTCCGGCATCGTCGACATCTCCACATCCTATGCACACTTTATTCTAATCCTCTTCCCTCCCATACTCCTCGTTACCTTAAGGAGCGCTTCACTTTTCTTGGCACCGATTCCACGCTTCAACTCAATCTTCGCTCCAAAAGCGATAACAAAGTTAAAGATACCTATCTGCAACACGGTGGGTTATAGGAATCCTTTACTGTGAAAAGCGTCATCTTGTGGAATACTTGCCGCGATATATTCGACATTCAGATCAATTAGTATCTTTAAAAAATCTCTTAAGCGTTATTATTTGACACAACAAAAAACTGTATAGTGTTTGGTATATATTTATGTATTTATTATCTTGTATATATAAATTTTAATGTACCCTTTGTATATATTACTAATTTGTATATGTATCATATGTATCGTCTATGTATAATATATGTATGTATACATAGATATATGTTATTTATTTGTATTCATTCTACTCTTTTTTATTTTATGCACAACCGCGATATCCTGTAGTATTTAGTAAGTTTATGTTTAGTCAAGGGTTACCTGTAGAGATCACTAATAGTGATAGAGGTCGCCTTTGCATACTACCTCTGTGCGCAAAATGTTTTTTTTTTTAAATTTTATTTTGTGTTTATTTTATATTGGTATTAATATTTTCTCTGTAAATTTTGTATTTCCACTACGTATGCAATAAAGAGTTTATCTATCTATCTATCTACTGATTGGTATCAACCGATCTTATCAATACATCACAGTGGTTCGTTAGAGAAACAATCATTAACTGATATGAGTATTGTCTTTTGAGGTGCGGTGACCAGCTTTGCGCTTTTAATGGCGGTAATAAGTATAATACAATACTGACCAGGAAAAACTTATACAAAAGCAATAAAAATTATCTTAATTGTTAATTTTACTGTACCAAGGCTGTATTTTAATCATAGAATAATTCCTTGTCGGATTTCCCAATACGACTGAGATCCACTCTACTGAGCCATTCATTAGAACAAAGATTTTTACAAAGACGGTATTATTTTTTCACGAAAAGATTCCCATTCAGGCTGGATATATATTTAAAAATGTAAGTTTACTCAAGTATTATTCAAAAGTAAAACATTCGTAAAGAAATATGACATATATGTATGCTATACACGAGATAGGAAATCCACATTGTTCACACAGGAGCCGTTTTAATCTCACTTTAATTACAAGTTTGCATCTAGACAGTTTGTACAGTTTTCTTATAACAATACTGTACTTAAGCTTAGTGTATAAAATACCAAGAGTATTTTACAACTTTTTTACTATTGACTAACGGTTCACCCGCGGCTTCGCACGCCTAGACGATATTATTATTTCTTTTCTTAATTTTATTTAAGTAAAAATTTATTTGGTTATTTCATTAAAGATATACTGTTATGAGGGATGCAAGATGCCATAATATCTAAGTGTTCTCAAACTGCAACTCCTCCTGCCTGTTCGTGGCGCATCCTGCTAATCAGAAGATTTTGGCGACCGAACGATGGTGGTATACGCATACAACGGCCAGGCTTCAAATTAGGCTGTTGACGGGCAGCACTTCCCATGTGGGCACATCGAAAATATAAGCTCTTATTTTTCATTGGACCTGCTGTTTATATACTATTTTTCATTGGACAAATGGGTAAGAACAACTTCAATAAAGACGCTGACAGAAGAGTACGATTGGGCTGAGCAGCATACGGAAAACTTTTTTTTGTCATCGCCTCAATGCCTAAAATCTCGAGTATTCGACCAGTATGTTCTTCCGGTCATACATACGAAGAACATTCAAAATGAGGAAATCCGGAGGAGAACCAGAGCTACCGACATATCTCAAAGAATTGGTAAGCTAAAATGGCAATGTGCAGGGCATATTTGTCGTAGAGACGAAGGGCGCTGGAGCAGACGTGTCTTAGAGTGGAGGCTTTTGTCTTTTTTAAAAAAAAATGTTGACCTATTGTATAAGTAGTATATGCATGCCTCGAGTCTTACTTATTTTAGTACCAGCTTGAACAAAATTTAATATCTTATTTATATTGGGGGCAAACACACTGTATATAACATAATTATAAAAAAACTAGACTGAATGAAAACTCAAACGGAGAGAACAATGTCAATGGATTATTAACTGACGAGAGTTTACAGAGTTCTTTTAGAAGATTATTTTTTTTGAAAAAGAGGCAAACCACTCTGTTTCCATTTTACACAAATTACATGCGTAGTCTGAAATCGTTGTACATTATGTAAACGTATAACGAAAAGCACAGAGTAAGCTTAAAACATTTGTAATCCAAAATAATTAACATTTAAAGCTATTTAGAAGGTATTTAGTAAAAATGTCCCATTTCCATATTAGAGCGCAAAGTATAAGTGCTGCAGCGTCGTTCACCTTAGTGAGACGTGATCTAGATTTCTTACAGATGCCATTAAAGAAATGATATCTTTACGTGTTTTAATTTGGCTCGATGTATACTTTATTATACTTTATTATAACGTCGAAATAACACAATTAACTATTGAAATCATTTAGTAAAAAGTTGCTTAAAAATTGGTTAATTAATAAACTTTAAATACAATATATTGTTAATAAAAAGTTTTGTTAAATAAAAAAATTAAATCAAATAAAATCTATAAATTTGTAAATAAAAGCCATATTAAACATACATATAAAATAAATAAAATATAGATTAATTGTGGCGCAGGGGTAAAAAATGCCACTGTAAACATGGTATGGGTTCGACTCACTTTCGAGTAAAATTAACTATTTAATATTTTTATCTCCTCACTCTCTTCTTCTCGATAACGAGACGAAGCCTTGCAGGTGATCTTTGCCACCACTTCAGAATTCAACCGAATGTAGGGAACGCAGTATCTTAACATCAGGCTCCCATTTTCCCTCTGCCTACCCTTCTAAGTGCGGGATACAGAGTGAAGCTAAAAAACGATAATACCTGGCGTTTTTACATTGAAGTTTAAGGTAAATATAACGCGTATTTTAGGTAATTCTAGGTATGAATTAAAAAAACTGGGTGTTTTGCGTATAACTTTAGTTTAATTTGTGTTTTTAAGGATTTCTGTCTTATTACGTAAAATGGAAGTTTTGCTTATTACATTTCAAATGATTTTTTAATATTTTTTTACTAAAAAATTGAGATACATTGGTTTTGCATTGTAAATAATAATATGATACCACGAAGTTGGACTAGTATAAAAGTTATAGTTATCATAATCATGTTTATGAATTAAATTGAAGTCTTATACTTATTTAGAAAATTGTAAAAATCTCACTACAGAGATGCTAACAACATAAATAAAAATTTCGGCATAGCTCGATGAAACTTATGGCTTAGCCGTCAAGAGCGCCTGGTCCGTTTCAAGGAGGCGCGGGTTCGAGTCTCGCTACGTTCAATTTTTTCTAAATAAGTATAAGTAGCTTTCTTTCCTAAGTGTGGAATAACACTTTAAAAATGTTTTAAAAAATTGTATGTATGTATGTATATATGTTTTTATCATAAAGATATACAAAATATGTTTATTTATTATTTATGTATTTAGTATTCTCTACACTCTATCCATTATTTATTTTGCGATTTCGATGTCTTAAGCTTGCCTGGAAGAAATCGCTATTTCATCGATAAGGTCGCCTGTAATATACTGTAATGTAATACGATATAGACAACAGAGTTTCTTTTATAATGATGAAGGGTTTTAAAAAAGTCTTTAAGATTGAAGATGCAGACTGATTTATTACAGTTGCATAATTATTACGTTAATTATTGAGGCCAGTCGTGGCGCAGTGGCACAAAGTGTGACTGTAAAACCGACTGGTTGTGGGTTTGATCCCCACTCGAGGAGATGAAATATTTACTTAAATTTATATTTCCATTTCTTCGCTCTGGTGTCGAGGCAAAGCGCGGCGTTGAGTTCTGCCACTTAACATGCAATGCCTCCAGAATTCGGCAGAAAATGGGGAACGGAGTGTCTTAACACTAGGTTCCCTCTGCCTACCCTGCTGTGTGCGGGATATAGCGTGAAGCTAATTAATTATTACGTAACTAATATTGTAACTTTGTATTCAATTACCCTTAAACACTGTAAGCTAAATTAGAAAAATTATATTGTTCCTAATTACATTCTAGTGCTTCAATATTTTATTTTAAATTTTTATTGCCATTAATAAGTAAGTAAGTAAGTAAGTAAGTTTTTTTAAGTATTTTGCTCATTTTTCTAGTTTCTTTTTTATTATTTCTCTTTTGAAATTGCTTTTAGTTATTTTTAGTACACGGATTTGGCCATCTTCTTCGTGTTTAATAATAATACTATTAGTCAAAAGAAAATAAAGACAGTTTTTTTATGAATACATTAATTTTCATATTTGCGGCCATTACTTTTATAATTACTTTTATAATAAAAATCGATATTTTTCATATCAAAACACGGCCTTTTATTTATATGCACATATTTTTTTCTTAATATCACTTACATAAAATTAATTATGTAGTCATTAAACGCAATAATAAATGAAGTTTCCGATAGTACATGTACATACATGTGCCGTAGACAATATAAGAGTAAATAAAAAAAAATCTAAACTTTATACGGCTCTACTGTACAATATTTTATTTTCGTCTTGTGCAGCTTTTGTATTTAAGCAGTGACATGTTATTTATCTAAGCCGCGACAAGCATCTGAAATGTCAAACGAAATATTAGTACCTGTGGGATGCCAGCTAGCGACGTCTGAAGGCTATATGAGATAGGCTGTTACTATTTTAATGAATATATTTAGAGAAAATATTATGTTATAAAGATTCTTATTTTGCATATAGACAATAGACAAAGTAATATACATTACTAATAATTAATTCTCTTCTTAAAAATGTTAAAGTTAGTCATTACTAACAATAAATTTAAAAATATAGTAACTATCCCATAACGAGCTTAAGAGCAGAAGACACTGCACTGAAAATATTTTAGCGTTACGCTGTGATTCGCACATAGGATAGGCAAAGGAATCCTGGGAACCTAGGACACTTCGTTTATATTAAAATACTACCGTTTTCTGTTTCTGTCAATAAATTGTCGAGGCGTTGTGTGTTGAGTGGCTGAACTCAGTGGGTATCGAACTCTCAATTGTCGCCGTTATAGTAGTGGCGCAGGGTTACGGTTGGCCTCAAAGTGTATGAAATATACTATTTAATTAACATATACACAATTACTTCTGGTAATATACATTTATTATTGTTATTTTATCAACAGCAACGTAGTATAAAAAGGTGGAAAATTGAACAGACCTGTATTATTTGAGACACGATTACGTTTGAACAATACCCATCTAGATTGGAATGGATTTTGAGGTCACGGGACAATATGATAATTTATTTGCTAAGAAGTTTCATCTCCGGTGAAGCAACTTTTGAAATGATGTTCTTTTGTCTTCTAAGCTCCCGGGAAATCTAACTCGCCTGCGTATTATGACAAATAAATAGCTTTCACCTTATATCTTATGGATACGGTACAGCTAGTCGTTGAAAAATTTGTAAGTTTTTGCTTGACGAAAAAATGGTTATAAATAGATGTTGCAATTTAATTTATTTATGAATGTCAATTAACAATGAAATATGTTACGTTTAAATCCAGTGCAAAAATCGCCGAAACACAAAATCAAAACACATTTGGCATTGAGATTACTTTTTATTATCTTATTTTTAATATTAGAAACCTGTCGTGGCGCAGCGGCACGAAGTGTGACTGTAAAACCGACTGGTTGTGGGTTCGATCCCCACTCGAGGAGGATGAAATATTTACGTAAATTATATTTCCATTTCTTCGCTCTGGTGTTGAGGCTAAGCACGGCGTTGAGTTCTGCCACTCAACACGCAGTGCCTCCAGAATTCGGCAGAAAGTGGGGAACGGAATGTCTTAATACTAGGTTCCCTCTGCTACCCTGCTGTATGCGGGATACAGCGTGAAGCTGATTTATTTTATTTTGATTTTATTTGTAATATTTTCATATCCTCGCTCTGGTAACGAGGAAAAATAAAATGGTATACAGAATAATTTACAAATGATATTTATATGGTAAATTACAAATTATAATACTAAACTTTTCTTAACCCTAGATCCGTACTCTGAGGTACTAATGGAAAAAAAAGGAAACCAAATTGAATCATTTTTCCGTCGTACGTGTATTTTGTGGGGGTGGGTAGACAGGTGAATACCTGCTTAGGACATCGATCCTGTTAGCACGTGGGCGTGGCACGTGCTTGTTGGGGTACACCAAGGTACTTCCAACGTAAGTATTTAATTTTTAATATATTTTTGTTATTTGGTTTTTGGCGCTTTTATTTAATAGTATTTATTGATAAATTTGATGTACTATTTAAATATGTGGTAGGTTATTGTTATAAGTGTAGGTGTAATTTTGTATTTTTAACGATTTTTTGGTTTACTGCATGATTTTGGATCGCCGAAGTTACTCGTATTCTTTTTTAAGATGGTATTAAGGCGTATAAATGGCAAATAATTTTTGAAAGTTCTGAGGAAAACCTAGAAGAACTGGTTGTTAGTGAGACATTACAGAAGATAAGAAATATAATAAACTCAGTGAAATTATTCAAGACTTTCGCTTCCATGAGGATTTAAGATTCTAAGAACTTAAGAATACAGTCAATTCAGGACTCGGACGAAGAACAAGACAGAAGGATCTGCCCAGGTCGGTTACAATTCATCACTAGACACTCTTCTCAGTATTCCATATGTTTTGCGTGGTTGTGGATGAAAAAAACCGAGTAGTTGTTACCTATTGATCTAATAAAACTCTATCAAGAAGAACGATTTCAATATTGAACTTTGCCAAATTCTCTAAGCATAAGTCTTGGAGATATTTTAGTAAAAAACGACCAATAACAGAAGCGACCAAAATCCAGAAGTCGTTCTTATTGTCCAAGGTGAAAAGACCGTAAGTAAGCAGTATAGGGTACCACCAGTACCACCAGTATTGGGTTACTCACGTATCCCAGGGTACCGTTAATGAAAGTCTAATATGGGTACGTTTCTAGGGTAAAATATAATCATCAGGCGAAATATATTTTGTCAAGATGTTCATTTTGTTATCTCTTATATTTCTACATGAGATAACTTATACGGAGGTAGATTTTTGGCAATTCTTCGAGAATTTGCGCGTTAGGAAGCGAAATCAAAGGATGAGCTTTGTCTTATCAGAACGTAATAATAAAAACAATTGAATTATACGATATAAGGAAAGATAGTTTTATACTATGTAGATTGAATTATGTGGACTAGATTATAAAATAATATATAAAAATATACAATATAATCTAATAATTACTTTACAATTTATAATTTACCCGAGGGCGAAAAAACATTCTTGCGGTAGGCGGTACAAAAATATAAACAAAATTCTTGGCGCGTAATGCACAAGAATAACTGCTAAGAAAACGATCGCCACAGGCTATTAAAATGTAAGGCAATCCCATACTTTTATAGCATTATTAGGATCTCTTATATACCTTTTTTTTTTTTACTTTCTATAAATGGGTTTTGTATCTAATGTGTATCTAATATAATATTGTGAAAGCTTATATAACAAAAGAAGTCGGCATTCTATAAGAAATGCCACAGAGTTTTAATTATATAATAGAACCTTTACCAACCGTGGAATAGATGGCTGTTTGTTGCGATTAATGAGTTAGTGATTGAACAGTATTCAAAAAGCAAAACTTGTTCTTGAGTGGCGTAAAGACGCAAGCGTGCGACCGTAAGCGCGACGGTCGGTGGTGGGTTTGATTCCCATTCGGAGGAATTCAATATTTGGAAATGAGGCAAAGAGAGGCGTTAAGTTTTTCCACTCAACATGCAATGCCTCAAGAATTCGGAGGAAAATGGGGTACGGAGTATTTTAACTCTAAGTTCCAACAGACCCTCAGCCTACTCTGCGTAGTGCGGAATCCAGTGTAAAGCTAAAAAAAATGTATATATATATATATATATATATATATATATATATATATATATATATATATATATATATATATATATATATATATATATATCTATATAATGGTAACATATACTGGGTGAAGCTTAAAGGTAGTGTTTGTACGGCCAGTTTTTCAATTAAAAAGCTTATTTGTTTCGGATAAAACGGATGCGGGCCGTTCTCGCAAACATTTAGTTAATCTCCTACATATTCCATACATACAAAACATGAAAAATATTTACAATGGACAAGCCATACATAATGTTTGTACGAAGTCCGGATTCATATATTTTTGCTAAGAGCATTTTTAACTTTTTAGATAAAAAATTGTTGGATACCATTTGTACGTAGCTTAAAATAATATTTTTTCTATAATATACTGTTTTTGTAGTAGGTACGTAGGTACTGAGTCAAGGTTGGATATTGAATATCCTTTGGTGATGTTCATTTTTTTCAGGTTCTCGCTGTATGTCGCATATTGATATTGGTTTGGTTGGTTCGCTGTATTGGCAGAGGGAAACCAGTGTTAAGACACTGTTCCCCACTCTTCGCCGAATTTTCGAGGTATAATAGCTGAGTGGCGATACTCAACGCCGCGCTTTGCCTTGTTACCAAAAAAATTAAAATATTGATAAGTAATGGTTTATTCCACTTAGGGGTTGAACCCATTATTGTCTCGTTTATAATTATAGGGCTGTGCCATTACGCCACGACGGCCTTAAATTATGTTTATAAAATCAGGAGATTCTTTTTTATTTTATACACACGTTTTACATATTTTTACTGTGACCGTTTGATATAATATGAAAACCATTCAAATTTCGATTCCAATTTGATTATATAAAAAATATATATACATAATAAAACGGAATTTTTATTTATAAGTAAACAATATTGAGGCTCTCGTAACGCGGGGACACAAGCGTGTGACTGTAACACGATGGTTGTGGGGTCGTATAACATATTGGAATTAATTATTGTTTTTTTTATTTCGTCGCTTCTTTCTTCTTCTTTGCCAAGTCAAAAGCGTTAAATTCCGCCACTTTAAACGCAATAACTCAAAAATATCGGCGGAAAGTAGAGAACGAAGTGTCTTAACACTAGGATCCCTCTGTTAAGTGCGTGAACTTAAAAAAAACTAAACAAATAATACAGTAGTAGTATAGTAGTAATAATTAAAATTTTGTGTAAGTTTCGGGTTACAACTTAAGAAGCTTCCCACTCCCTCTAATTTAAATTTTAGGTGGTAGTTAGCTTAATGATTTCATTTGCATATACGACTGCGGTAATTAGCAACCATTTTGTATATTGTTCTTGTACAATATATCTACATATTTAAATAGATGCTATTGTAGAATATTCCAGAACTACTTGACTATACAAGGTTGGAGATTATATTATCATATTTTGAGTGCTTTTAAAGAAATTTATAGTTCTTGCTTTGTGTTTTATCTAAGCAAGAACTTGAAAAAGTTCGGCGTTGGGTTACGTCACCTAACATGATGTGCTTAATTTCTGAAAATTTTGTCAATATAGAAGAATTTATTTGCCATTACGTTATTTCTACTAAGAATGGTAAGAACAAGATAACATTAATATTTTTTATATTAAATTTTCAATGTAATTATTATTATCATATTTATATACGTACATCAAATAAAGTGTTAGACTATACTTTTTAGCTTAGCGGCTATCATTTCTAAACTTTAGTACTTAGAATTGTTAAAAAGAATATTAAAATTAGTATACTTAATAAAAACATAATATAAAATTAAGTGGCTCGTGACACAAGTTAGAATTTATTTATTTAGAAAACGTATAAAAATTTGAACGTAGCGAGAATCGAACCCTTGAAACCAACCAGGCGCTCCAATCGCTAAGCCATACGTTCGGATTCGAGTCCCGCTACGTTCATTTTCCACCAAAGCACTGTTAAAGAATTCATTATTATTCATATAATTTTATATAAGTATATTATCGCGGAAAAGAGCTGTAACGATCTTGTTTCCGCTTTTAAATACTAGAGATTCTTATCTGGTATGCGATAGATAAAACGTAAAATCACTTAATTTTTAAATGTATGTATTTGTCTGCTTGTACTGTCATATTATTTTGTAGGAATTTTTTGATCAAGAATTTTTAATATTGTAATAGAACTGAAATTTCTCTAGCACTCTCTTGTTTATCAGTCAGTACCTTTTATACAATCATTTATAAGATAAACCACAAATAAGACATCATTTTTGGTATCTGTCAATAAAAATGCTATAGAAAAATATACAATATTTCTACTATCTTATTAAAGTAACAATGTACATACCAACGTATTAGGCTAGTCCGCCCTGGGCAGTATAATATTGTATTGGAGCAGATATATAACTTTATACTACCAAAAATAGATAACAAATAAGGTATATAATACTAAAAAAGGCCTTCGGGGCACAGAGGTACAAGCGTATGACTGTAACATGGTGGTTGTGGGTTTGATTCACGTTTAGCGAATTGAATTATTTTTTATTTATGATTTAATTTTTTCGCACTGATGTGAAGACTCAACACGCAATGCCTCGTACAATTCGTAGAAAAGTAGTAACACTAGATACATTCTGCCTGCCCTGCCTTGCGCGGAATACGGCGTGAGTTTGAAAAAGAAATACTAAAAGATATCATCGTAGTACAAAGGCACAAGCGAATGTATCTAAACACGATTCGATTATCACTCGGGAGAATTAAAAATAATTTGCATTTCTCGCTCTGGTCAGCAAAGGAAACCGCGGCGTTAGGGTACGCCTCGCCTTCGAAAAATTCCGCAGAAAATGGAGTATCTTAACTCTAGGTTCCCTCCGTTTACAGACATACATTTGTAATGTGTAATACTTTCTTAATAAAAATTTTAAAATGAGCACTCTTTCGTAAGTTATTTTTACATTTTCACTGTTAATTATGAACTACGAAATAACAAAGTCTAATTCCTTACAATTAAATCTAGGAAGTGATTAATTAAATGAATTGTTGAAGTAGCACTCGTGCATTAATTACTATGAGATTAATTAAGAATGCCCTGTTATTTGCAAGCTATTTTGAATGGAAACTCGTAATTATTTACTGGAGTGAACTAGATTATGTCCATTTTGTTTTCTTTACAAATCTTGCTTTAAATTAGGTTGTATTCATTATTTGTGTGAAATTATGAATGAATTTAGGCTGAGCAAACAGGGAATCGATTCTCCGCTTTCCGTTTGAATTCGAGACTGTGTGTTAGATGGAGGAACTCAACATCATACTCTGTCTACCAGAGCGAGCAAATATAAATAATTGATTTCCCGAAGCTTAATTTCTCACTTGGTACTTCTGTTGTGAACTTTATACCACTTCAAATCTTTATTAAATAATACTTTTTACATATATTTTTTAATTCAAGATCAAATTTAAATCGAAAACCTAGTAATATAAGTGCACTTAATATTTTACATGTAGGTACTGGTAGTAGTAGTAGTAGGTAGGTAGTGTAACCTTTAAAATATATATTTCTAGAATAAATATATCTTCATAAAATATCAGATTATTATTCAAACATCGTCACGTAGCTGATGCCAAAACTCATTTAAGCATGTCAACCGTCCTTGATGTTACTATTCGTGGTTTGGTCATTTGGGCGGTCATGAAACATGCAGTTGTTTATTTTGTATATATAAATTGCTATTTTGTGAAGATGTTTGTAATAATTATTCTAATAAATATGTAATTTAATAGATTATTGGTGTAATTATTCCCGTGATATATTTTCTCCGTCTTTAGGAGAAACTAGAATTTGTATTGCTTGGATTTTATTATCCTTGGTATTAAATTTCAGAGGCCAGTCGTGGCGCAGTGGCACAAAGTGTGACTGTAAAACCGACTGGTTGTGGGTTCGAATCCCCACTCTAAGAGATAAAATATTTACTTAAATTTATATTTCCATTTCTTCGCTCTGGTGTCGAGGGAAAAGCGCGGCGTTGAGTTCTGCCACTCAATACGCAATGCCTTAAGAATTCGGCAAAAAGTGGGGAACGGAGTATCTTGACACGAGGTTCCCTCTACCTACCCTTTTATGTGCGCGATACAGCGTGAAGCTGGTTTAATTTTGATTTTATTTTTCATTTCAATTTACCACATATTATTAATGAAAATTGTATGAAACCTGTTACTTCCTCGAGATTCAAGCTGCTAATATCCAATTCCATATTTCATATAATGTGGCTAAGATTTCTAAATGTTTTCGATATAGAATAGTATCTTAATATCAAGTAATAAGATAAAAAATAAGACTTAATATCAAGTAATTCTTTCACTGCTTCTTCTTCTTTCACTCACGACATCACGACAGTATATACAAATTATTCTTTTTTGCATTCTTCTTTTCTTTTTCTCATCAATGCAACTAAAGCACCGAAACCTTGCCTCTTTTCTAAACAATCACTTCTTCTAATATCTAAGGACACCTTTGGCGCACGTCAAAAATATTCTTGTTATTGCACGCTTCAAGAGAACTAAAAGGAGCCACGGTTAAGAAAATCATCTTGTTTTCTACCGCAAATCGTTTATGTTATTACACTTTCGCTTGGTCTTAATCACATAAACAACATTCAGATCCCTGTTATCTATCACATGTGATAATTAATCTATCTTCTGTTCCATACATTCTCTGGCATTCTACATAGCTATTTGTAGCGCCGGACTTAATTTCCCGTCATGGCGTATTGGGTGGCGGTCCCCAACCCCGGGCTTACCACCACTTGAAAACCGGAGACGCCGGGATCCTTAATACCAAATTAAGGATTCACGATGATCAAATTGAATATTCATAGGTTAACATATAATATCGTATAGTCTTTTACAATTTTTTTAAAGGACGATGTTTCCATATATGGATATGTTTATTAATTATGTAGATTTTTTTTGTTCCTTCTCAACAATTTCTTCAAGGTATGTAATAAAAGATTCGTCCCCTTTCACAACTTGGGTTACATATTGAAATTTTAGTACGGATGTCTTAGTACGGATCTTTTTAGTATGGATTTTTCTAGAAATAAATATAGTAATCAGTGATAATGCAGCATTCTAAAAGTAAAAGAATTTAAAAAATCGGTTAAGTAGTTTTTATGTTTATTCACTACAAACATACACACATACAAATATCCCCTCTTTATATATTAGTATATACGTGTGGATTAATGAATATATGTGTAAAATTGGCTTTGATAAGTAAATATGAGATTAAAACATGCAAAAAAAAAATCGTTTGGACATCATTTAGTTAATGAAAGTTAAAGTTTTGAGACATTTTACAGGAACCATACTACCCATTACCTATACTCACTCAATTTCCTATCTTTATATTGGGTTACGGTAATGTCTACTGTACCTTGTGTTACTAGATCTTGGAAACTATAATAAAATATATTTATGTATATTTATAGTTATTTATATTAAATTAATATTATCTGTTCGAAAAATGAACCAGTCGTGTATCAAACTCAAAGCAAGACAAAAAAAAAAATCAAGTGATCTAAAACTATCTAAAATTATGTAAAAGTAATTATATAATTATATTACTGAAACATTATCTCTTTTTCTATTTATAAAACCTTAGATCTTTCATTACTCAACTAAAACAAAATCTACAGTTAACTAGTTTAAGTAAGAAATCTGCTTACAGTTTAAAAGTTCAATCGATCCTGAAAGGTGATTATATTTGTTTAGAAAAGAAAAATAAAGGTTTTCTTTTAATCTTTGTAGAATCTTACTTAGAATTTTAAAAAAAATATAGTCAACTCTCTTCTATTAATTAAATCGTCACCCAAATACCGCTATGTTTTGTTTTGTAAACGTTTCAAAGTCTGTCCTTCAGTGTCTTCACAATAATTGGAACTGGCGGAACATCGAAAGAGTTAGGTTAATCGAATTTCATTTAAATGTCACAATCACAGACGACGGTGACGGACCGCCCCGTTTCGTGAGATTTTTCTATTTCCTTTTTATATTTTAATTCTGTGAAAGAATTTTACATTTCGTTCCAAATTTGTTGATGGATAGAAATAAAAAAATCTTTATGTTTTGTTGTTAATTTTCTTTGTAAAATAGTTGCTTGAAATAAAACTCAATTTAAATATACAAGTACATATTAAATATATCTAAGTAGGATCTGCCCCATCACAATCATTATTTTGGCTTCACGCTGCACCATTCTCCACTTTTCACTGGAGGCATTGTATGAGTGGCAGAACTAAACACCATATTTTACCTTATCTCGCCCTGGTAGAGCGAGAAATGGAAAATATTAAATATTACTAACTGGAGTGGGAATCGAACCCACAATTACATTAACAGTCGGACGTTTGTGACCTTGACTGCTTTGGATATCATAATATCATAATTCTGTTATATAAGATAGTAGGTATAACGTTTGTCTACAAGAATAATACACAGTTCTCCAGCTTGACTTGAAGATAATACAAGCCATAAATAACCCCAATGGACTCTAGATTGTGAAGCTCATTCAAGAAGGCTTCCTTTCACATTACTCAATGAGCATAGCTGCAGTGGTACTTTTATAACTAACAGCAAATTATTGAATGTAATTGCAATTGAAAAATACCTAAGAATACTTTTTTTTATATCGTCAAAAGTATTGAACATAAATTATATATAGTGAATAATAGGTTATTATGTTTTTTTCTTATTGTAGGTACTAGTGTAGATCTTGGGGCATCAGCAGCTTTGACTATCTTGAAATAATATATATGTATGTATTATACATATAAATTATTTTATATGTATAATACATACATAGAAATCTTCACGTATAAATGAAATTGAAGAGTCTGTTTGTGATTTTAAAATAACTTTAACACAACATACTTATTTTTAAAAAAAATGTTTATATGTATTTTAATTTGTCCGGGCTTATCTAAGTAACTGCACAAAAGATTTTAATATATCTAAATTATAATTTGTAGGTGTAACATTATAATAATACCAAAAGAAGCAATATTTTTTTTAGTTTCACACTTAAATTATATTAAAAAAAAAATAATAACATCGTTTATATCCAGTATTATGGTGGAAACCGGAGAACGAAATGTCTTAACACTTGGTTCCATCTACCTACCATGTTGTGTGCGGGATACAGCGTGAAGCTGGTTTTATCTTTAATAACATCGGTCAGGCATGCGAAGCCGCAGTCGGGCCGCTAGTAAAAAACTAAAGAAGAAGAATGAGTATTCTATACAGTAAGCTTAAGTACAGTATTGTTATAAAACAGTCTAGATGCAAAGTTGTAATTAAAGTGAGATTAAAACGGCTCCTGTGTGAACAATGTATATGTTATATCTCATGTAGAGCATAAATCTGACATATTTCTTCACGAATGCTTCACTTTTACAACAATGCTTGAGTAAACTTACATTTTTAAATATATATCCGGTCTCAATGGGAATCTTTGCGTGAAAAAATAATACCGTCTTTGTGAAAATCTTTATTATAAGAATGGCCCAGTGGAGTGGATCAGAGTCGTATTGGGAAATCCGACAAGGAATTATACTGTGATTAAATTACAGCATTGGTACAGTAAAATTAACGAGTAAGATAATTTTATGTATTTGCTTTATGTTATAATTATTTTAACACGAATATTTAGGAGGAAAAAAGTAATGAAAAGAGTTACTAGTATTATCCGTTACGTCTACGTAGTATTGTCTTCTAAGTAAGTTTAGTAATAGTAATAGTAGTTTTATATCTTTCATCATGCTCAAAGGGCTTTAGTACAGTTTTCACTAATGTACACTATCGATGCCATCATGGCGCAGTGGTGTGAATAGCGTGTGACTAAAACGCGACTGTTTTGGTTTCGATTCCCATTCGAGAATTAATGAATGAATTAATATTTTTATTCACTCGCTCTGGATTACCAGACAGTTGCGTTATTAAATACAAATCGCGGCGCTGATTTCCGCCAATCAACAACGGAAAATGGGGAACGGAGTGTGTTAACAATAACATACATATATATTATTTCATATATATTACATACATTTAATACATACATATATATTATTTAATACATACATATATAAGATTTCATCTCATTTAAAAATAAAAAATGTGGACTATTGTATTACGCTTTGCTGTGAGTAGTATACGCTTATTCAAGTCTTACTTATTTTAGTATCTACCGTCTTGCACTAAAAAAAAATAGCTTCATGCTGTATCCCGCACACAGCAGGGTAGGCAGAGGGAACCTAGTGTTAAGACACTCCGTTCCCCACTTTCTGCCGAATTCTGGAGGCATTGCGTGTTGAATGGCAGAACTCAATGCCGCGCTTAACCTCGATTAAACATGTTGAAAGAGAGGAGCAGAGTGTCTTAACACTAAGCTCTGCCTAACCTGCTACATACGAGATACAGCGTGACGCTGAAGAAGAAGAAAATTTTAACTAGTTAATTAACGAGCAGCAGAAAAAAAGTTTTAAAAATAGTTTCAATCCAAAATAATTAAACTTTAAAGCTATTTAAAAGGTATTTAGTAAAAAATGTCCCATTTCCATATTAGAGCGCAAAGTATAAGTGCTACAGCGTCGTTCACCTTAGTGAGACGTGGCCTAGATTTCTTACAGATGCCATTAAAGAAATGACATCTTATCATTATGTGTTTTAATTTAGCTCGATGTATATTTTATTATGAAAAGGTTAACGTCGAAACTGAAACAATTATTAAAAATATTAAAAAATTGAAAAACACTTAAAGTATAATATTTCTGAAATACAATATTATAGTGTCAATATATATTTTTTGTTAAATGTATAAAGCACATACGTATAAAATATAGATAATAGAGGCTACTCGTGGCATATAAGTTCAAGCGTGCGAATGTAAACGTGACAGGTTGTGGGTTCTGTTCTGAGTGAAATTAATTTTAAATATTGTTATTTTCTCGGTCTGGTAATGAGACAAAACGCGGCAGTGAGTTCCACTATTCAATACGCAATGCCTCTAGAAGTCGGAGGAAAATGGGAAGGGATGTCTTAATGGGCGCAGAGTGTCTTAGCAGTAGGTTCTCAGGTTTCCTTACTCTGCCTACTCTGCTATTTGCTTTATACAATATAATTCTAAAAGAATAGAAATATTTAAGGTAAGAGAGGTAGGGGGAGACCTCGGTTGAGCTTCGAAAACACAGTATCAAAGATACTGGAGGAAGGTCACATAAAAAGCATGAGGAACCCCCAGGAGGATCAGGGGATCAGGAGGAGGGCATGTCCGAAGAGGTTAATGACAGTGGACGAGGCGAAAGAGGTATGTAGAGACCGTAGCGTTTGGCGCTCCGTTCTCTCTGACTATCCCGCTAGGGATAAAGCGTGAAGCTAAGTTAAGTTAACTTAGAAATATTTAATACCATTACACGTTATCTGCCTTGTAAGAAGAGTAGCAAAAGCTTAAGAATTAGCACCTACAGCTCAAGGTTTTGCGTCAGGTTGCTAAAATTTCTATTCGAAGTTATGCTACTGTTAAACTCATCTTAAACCTCCAGTAAAATATTATAATTTCTTTTATTTTTATACTTTTTATGATAAGAGAACGTTATTTTATCATTATAATAGTTGTTATACGCCACAGAATTGTCGATCGCGCCTTTTTTGTTCCTATTTTTTAAAAAATGTAAATTAAATAATAATTCTGTCAATGTTTTGAATATTCTGCGCTCCTTTGTGACAATATCCATGCTTTAGATTGTCCATTGTCCATCGGATTAACTGAAAATTGATTTTATAATATTGTTATTGCCTCTTCACCTCTGTAGGAAAAAACCATTTTGATGTTCTATTCCACAATAGCAGTCACGAAACCTCTATTTCCCAGGCTAATAAACCTACAGATAGCGTCTTCCTCGGCGTCAGAGTAGTAGATGCTAGTTTGTCTTAGTTTATAAGTCCCTGAAATTAGTTGATAGTCATGTTGAGGTCCTCGGCTGCGTCAGCAGTGGCAATTGCTACCAGATCACTATCGAGGCCGAAATTATTGATCACCCAGGTGGACTTACTGGCGTCAAGGCGTTGTATATTCGGTTGCCAATGCTCTCGGGTACTTTTTGAAATGTTGTGGGTTTTAATGGTTTGCGCAATTTAAGTATCTTTTGTTTCAGCGCTACGTCCGTACATCGAGCTATTGTGGATAGGGTTGTCCGATGATGTTGTGTAGACGGGACATTTTCTCTTGCCGATTTGTTATCCTTATATACGACGTAATCTTTCTTATTGTTAGGTATAGCTGGATTCTGATTATTGGTGGATATGGCCGCTTTCTCTTCTTCCAGTTCCGGGTTCAAAGCTCATAATCTTCTCGAAGGTTGTAAAATTGACTTTGACGATCTTTTTTACAATTGCTATGCTCTTGAAATACGTTTTTCATATAGTGCATAGCAACACTTGCTGAAGACAAGTCAGGTGTTGTTATTTAGTCTCTGTCTGCTAGTAATTCCCCCTCCTTTATAAGACTTGTGATGCTTACGGTAGTATCTGTAGTAGAGTAAAATTTGACAAAAGGTAGACAACTGACTAAGGAGAAGAATAATTATTAGAGAGAGATAAAACAACGATTCAATTGATTGTTAACACATGTGAGGCTATTGTAGTGCAATGAGTTAGTTCAATGTCCCCGATATAAATATTTTTTTCTTTTTTTTAGCTTCACGCTTTATCTTTATAAATACGTCTCAAACAAATAAATTCAAATGGCTTCATTTTCCATATTATGTTTATTTAGAGAATCACAATTTGATTAAGCCACCGTAAAGGTCGTCAATTAAGGGTTAATTCTACACAAAGTTGAATTTCATTTCCGTTTGGGATCATCATGTAAATACCAATAGACATATTATCCTTTAAATTAAAGCGCTGTGATTGGGAAACAAACATAAAATTTGATTGATATTGTTTTAAAATATAGACTAAGCTATATTTTGACTTATTAATTGTATTTTGGTAATTATTTATATTTTAATAGTATAACAGAAAAATCAATAGTTTGTGTAATTTATTTTTCTTTTATTTTGAGTTCCAAATAGTTTTTATCAAGTTTTTGTAATACTTTTTCAGTTATTACTTTTATTCCTTTTTCAGTTTCTAATTTATTTCTAAGATTTAGTAGGATAGGGTATAGAGAAATCAGTAAGGACACTTCGTTATTTGCTTTCTAATCAAATATGAGACATTTCGTCTATGTTCATTTGTCATTGCTCTGGTAGACAAAATACAATGTTGAGTTCCCCACATCCACACTTTCTAAACTCAACATCGTACTTTGTCTATCAGAGCTAGGAAACAAAAATAAATCATTATGTCAAGTGATGAACCCACAACTATCGCCCTTACAATAAAATATTATTTAACTGCATGAAGATATGCATGAAGATGTCCAAATTTAAAAGATTTAGGCAAAAAATATTGTTGAGTAGACACGGAGATTTAAACAAAATAAATATCAAACTGTGACGTGTACATGTCCTAAGAAGATCGGATATCCACAGAATTATTATTTTTGCATTCTTTTGTTCTTTATACCCACGTTTCGCTGCAGTATAACAAATTCGATACCAATACTGCACTTTGTGCGACCAAATGTGCAGCTATTTTAACATTTTGCTTCTCATTAATGCAGCTAAAGCGCCGTTAACTTTGTTACCGCATTTTCCCTCTTTACTAAACATATTTCTCAGAAATACCACTTCATTCACTTGTTCCAATATCTTAGGACGTCTCTGACATGCTCAATGGAGCTGAGGATACTGGCGCATATCAAGAATACTCTGGTTATCTCCAGCTTGAGGCGAACCAAAACCAATCTGAGGTTGGTGTCTTGTATAGTACGATGCGTGTTCGGAAATGGATTTATCCTTCTAGCTTCAATACAGTAGTGAGAACCATTTTAAGTATACAAATACAACAGTTTTTTATGAAATACTTGTGTAATTTAAAAAATGTTACGTTATATATATTTTATCAAAAATATAACGGTTTTTAATTTGTGCGGGCTGTTATGCATGTGATGATAATAACTAAACATATTTTTAATAATTAAAATAAAGTTAAATACTTTAAGCTTCTTTTTACTATTATTTATATTTCTACGTACTTACTGCAGAAACGTTTTGAAAATTTTCATATTCTACTTTTGCAAATTTTGATAAATATAGAAAATTGAGTGTATTTTTTTTCGAGACCGCTCGACGACCCTCGAGAATTTTATGATTGTTAGTGTCCGTTAAGCTCCTAAAAGTTTACAAATCCATTTCACAAAATAAACTTATGCAAAACTCATAAGGATTTTCATGTTTTCTTCGCGTGAACTTTTCTTTATGGATCGAAGTAATCCCAAAAGTTTGAAGTCCACGATAAGTGCTATCAATTTGATATTCCTTACGAAGTGGAACGTCTTCTCAAGGCCATTGTTATTTATTTTTTTTACAATTTTTTGTGCAGTTAACTATATATAATAGTCCCTAAATATATACGAACATATAAAAAAAAATCGTGTATAACTAAGTTATCTATATCTATACTTATAATAAATCTGTAGAAAAGTCGTTTCTGTACATTGAAAATATTTAAAAAAAAAATAGCTAGGGTGTTAAAGGATAACTAACAGAATCCATTTCCAACATTTTTTGGAATTTTTGTCTGTTTTTCTGTTTGTCTGTTTGTCTGTTTGTCTGTTTTCCTGTTTATGTGAACACGCATCACGTCAAAAGTACACAATATATTTAAGCAAGTTTTATACGTAAAAATTACCAGTAAATCAAGGTAACATTTAGTGTTTATTTCATGGTAATAGCTTCACTCTATCAAAGGATATAAGTATTTAAGTTTCCAAGAAGCTTATATTTGAGATAGTAGAACTCGATACTAGAAACGCTATCTATTTTATATTTTGAGTAGGTAGGTGGGTAGGTAGGTAGGTGGGTAGGTAGGTGGGTAGGTAGGTAGGTGGGTAGGTAGGTAGGTAGGGTAGGTAGGTAGGTGGGGTAGGGTGGGAAGGTAGGTAGGTGGGGTAGGTAGGTAGGTAGGTTGGTAGGTAGGTAGGTGGGTAGGTAGGTAGGTGGGTAGGTAGGTGGGTAGGTAGGTAGGTGGGTAGGTGAGTAGGTAGGTAGGTGGGTAGGTAGGTAGGGTAGGTAGGTGGGTAGGTAGGTAGGTAGGTAGGTAGGTAGGTAGGTAGGTAGGTAGGTAGGTAGGTGGGTGGGTAGGTGGGTAGGCAGGTGGGTAGGTGGGTAGGTAGGTGGGTAGGTAGATAGCTAGGTAGGTAGGTGGGTAGGGTGGGTAGGTAGGTAGGTAGGTAGTTAGGTAGGTAGGTAGGTGGGTAGGTAGGTAGATAGGTAGGTGGGTAGGTAGGTAGGTGGGTAGGTAGGTAGGTAGGTGGGTAGGTGGGTAGGTGGGTAGGTAGGTAGGTGGGTAGGTGGGTAGGTAGGTAGATAGGTAGGTAGGTAGGTAGGTAGGTAGGTAGGTAGGTATGGATGTATGGATGTATGGATGTATGGATGTATGTATGGATGTATGGATGTATGGATGTGTGGATGTGTGGATGTATGGATGTATGTATGGATGTATGGATGTATGGATGTATGGATTTATGGATGTATGGATGTATGGATGTGTGGATGTGTGGATGTGTGGATGTGTGGATGTATGGATGTATGGATGTATGGATGTATGGATGTATGGATGTATGGATGTATGGATGTATGGATGTATGGACGTATGGATGTATGGATGTATGGATGTGTGGATGTGTGGATGTATGGATGTATGGATGTATGGATGTAGTGTATATTTTTTTCAATTATTATTACCAGTAAAGTATCGATACTAATGTGATATCTATATATTTAAAATATTAAATATTTTTTAGTAAGTTTTATAATTCTAATAGAAATAAACAACTTTATAAAATGATTTTTCCTTGCATGCGTTGTAATAATTACAACATAATATATAAGATTTTATATGTTACTTTAATTATTATCTTAAAATAATTAAATGTATTTTAATCAAATTTATTTTCTTAAAAATTAGGAGTGCCCAACAAAGCTATCATTTCTCTATGAAGATATAAATAAATAGTTATAAAGATCAGTTATTTAATCATTACACCATTCATACATGACGAATATTACAATAAAAACAATTAAACCGATTGTACCGCTCCCGCACCGCGCTCACGTCTTAGCTCTTTAAATCGCTTAAGTCGTTTCTGAGATAAGCGTCGACTAACAGAAAAACCAAGAAACCGACAAAATTTATAAATATTATTGTTGCTGATTCTATTACTTTGTTAATTGCTCCAATAATAATTTGTTTAATGAAAATCGAAAATGTCATGGTTTTAATAATTTTCACATTAGAAATCATAAGTGCACTGCAAGCATACATTATTTATTACAACAGGAACGTAATTCCCTGTACCGAAACAAACAAATAATTCACAAATTTAAGCGGGTGAAGCCGCGAGCTGGTTGCTGTATTTTATAAAATTTTATGTTGTGATTATAAAAGATGGATCACGTGGTGATGTCAATACGTTTTAATCATTGGCATGTAGGTACGTTATATTAATTTATAATAGATATATTTCTCAAGAGAACTTAATCAAAACTTTGTATGTAAAAAAATACATGAAATAATCATGTTAGGGAAATATCAAATTTATTTTATGAATCAATCTTAATGTTATATTCGAATTAAATGAATTGTATGTAAATTTATTAATACGTTTCAAGTATGAAAAAAAGAAAAAAATGCAATAAAATTGCGTTTCTGCTTTTCTTTCCAATGATTTATATTTCTATATATGTGGGACGTAAATGCGGGAACAGAGCTGCCATATTAGTACAGAGTAACCTCTAAAATATATATTTACGTATAGTTAAAGAATAAAAAATGTGAAGAGGAATGTGTGATTTCTCTATAGAATATATTATTCTACATTATATCATAAAAAAACAGTAAATATAAAGGTATTCTCCTGCAGTATAATTATTTTTAATCAACATTTTTGAACTTTTAATTTTTAACATTTTAAATATTTTCGTGCCATTATAATGAAAAACTTAGACTATTTTTTAATTTGAATAAAATAATTTATTAACGATAAGAATGTTGGTAGTTTTTCAAAAGGTATAAGAATTTAAAAAATGTCTAAAATATGCTTTCTTCGTAAGTATTGTAATAACTATTAGTTCTATTCACTAAAAAATCACTATAAATATTAAATATGCTCAATTAGTGTTTTTGTCATTTTGTCAGCACCACTTTAAATGAAACCATAGTTAATCACTCTATAAAAGCCTAATACAATTTAAAAAATCCCAAAAATGAAAAAAAGATTTTTTCATACAAAATAAATTATATATTATCGTTGATATTAAAATAAAACGCTATTTGTCATTAAACACGCAAACAGGCATAAGCCTATCAATGGGAAACCGCCGCATACGCCTCATTCCTAAATCGAGTCGTAGGTATTGGCGACAAAGTTCAAAGTTGCTTAACCTTTAGTAATACTTTTGTAGTAGTATGTGTTAACGTTATCTATGCGTAACTGCGTCACACGAAATACAGGTCTGGATAAACATCGATCGTGAAATGAAAAAAAAGTCTACGTCTAAACTGTTGAGGTATCTTGATTAATTTCTTTAGGTATGGGCTTAAAATATTTTATCCTATATATTGCCCCCGTAAAAGGAGTGCTGACGCTTCCATTCTGTATTAATATTAAAGGCCATCGCGGCGCAGGGGCACAAAGTTAGGTTAAGTTACTTAAATCGGTTAAGCCCTTTCTGAGATTATCCTGAACGCACAGATAAACAGACAAACTGACCAAGTTCTATTACATTGTTAAATGTCCGTAACAATAATTTTTCTAATATATCTTCCACGTACAGACACCGATGAGTTAGGATTTTATTTTAAATAACAGAATAAAAAATGAAATCATGAAATATACAAAATAGTAACGTCTAGCACAACCTATTTCTTAGGAGCAACAAAGGCCTGACCTTGTAAGATATTTTCCCTTTAGTATGTTAACGGTGCCCGTTTGGGACTGTCATCAGGCACACATGTGTTCTATAGGTGTATCTTTTTTACCTAACGATATAAACGTATTGAGTACGCTATAAGAATGTAAAATTTTATTTAAAATATTATGTCGAGAAGTAGTTCAGTGATCAATCGTAGCCCGTGGGACTGCGTCTGTCAAAGCGATGGTTAGTTAGACGCTGTCTCACACTCAAACTATACTAAATAAATAATTTTCATTTTCCCATTTTGACAAGACTTAAGCCCGGTTTCCACTGCGAAAGAACAATGGATGGGTAATTTTTAGGCGGAACGGACTTAATTTTAATTAATAAATGTTGAAATTTCCAACTACAAAGAGTTTTAAATTTTGTTATTATTCACTTCGCTCTCTAGGACAAAGCCAGCTGTATATCCTTTGTCCCTGAGTATTTATAGGTGGAAATACAAGTATTTTTATATTTTGATCACTTATTACTTTTGCGTTTTCAAGAATAGTTGTAGTCGGAGAATGGAGTATCTTGACACTTAATTCTCTGTGATACTCTGCTATAGGCAAGTCAAAGAGTGAAGCCAAAAAATAAAACGCTTCTTATATTATAGTTATTTTAAAAAAAATGCTATTAAGGAAAATATACACTTGGCAATTATATCTTATTCTTGTATGTAGAACTTTTAATTATATGGGTGTTGTTAACTAGTATCTTTTACCTTTACCTTTTTTATTTAAGCTTAGGGTCAATTTGATGCTACGTTATAGCTCATTACTAGTATCACACTTTTATTTTAGTGTATATAGCGTTGTAAAGTACATTCCGCTTTCCATATTCCTCAGCATATTCTAGATCTTTCGTGTTAAACTAATTTATTTCCATGAATGGAAATCGAACCCACAACCATCGCATTAACAGCCAGGCCTTCTATTGCGTCATCAATGGTCTCATATAAGGTAAAGTAAATACATGAAAATAAACACCATCACAGCTACGTGAGTAGCAAGATATTAGATTATATAAGAAAAAATTAAAAGAAACTGAATTCCTCACGAACTTCCACGTACGAATGAATCGTTTTTAAAACTCTAAACCATAAGAAATGTACGTGATATACAAGATGTATTAAACTAGAGTAAGTTTAGGTCGCAAGGTAAATTTTGCATTTATCATTATCTCATACGTTCTAATTAGTGTTATGTGAATTAATGTTAGCTTCGAAGTGCACAGCTGCATTGCGACTAGATATTATACGCTAAAATTTTACGTTTCGAGTTTTTGTGGATAATTTTGTTAGTCCACGTCATATTAAATTTAAAGTACTTTCTAAATGACCTTAAATTATGATACTTCATTTATTGAATTACGTTTTTTTTAATTTTTCTTTTAGCTTCACACTGTATCCCGGACATAATATAATAGGCAAAAGGAACCTGGGAACCTAATGTTCTTAACATTATGCCCCTGCGACGCGAACCGCCTCAGTAAATTGTAAGTGACCTTTAACATTAGCTAAAACTAATAGTTAATTTTAACTATATTTAGTTTAGTGCCATCAAAGTGCAGTGAAGTTCTAGTTTCGGCTGTCTATTTGTATTACTAATATAAACATCTGTTGTTTTGTTTTAGTTAGATGAAGTTCAGCTAAGGTCTGTCACCCAGTTTTCCTGCCGCATTCAAGCAGCTACCTTTCTCAAATTGAAATTTGACAACTAACCAAAGAGAAGAAGATTTACCTGACAAAGTAAAAGAAATAATTAATCTGTTAAATTGATTTATTATCTATTAAATTAAATGATAGACGTGAGGATATTGTTAGCGTCATTGATTTCATCCACTCAATAAGCATCTGAATATGGGCAGAAAGCTATAAACAGATTGTTTTGGTTATCTCTGCATCAGCTGCCGTATTCGGAATAAAGTATATGCCAATTGATTATATATATGAGCTACGGCATTTAATTTGTTTTTTCTAGCTACACGCTGTATGCCGCACATAGTAGGGTAGTCAGAGGAATTCTCGAAATCTGGCGTTAATACACAGTACTAAGTGGCTTAATAGTTATAAATACATAATCGTATTTCCTTTGTTTTTGAAGGCGTGAAGCCATCAAACCAAAGCTAAGGTGGACAGACGGAACCTAGGTCGATTAGCCTCTTTATCCTTATAAATAAGTAAGTAAAAAGAGGAAATTTGATTGAGTTTATGTTTGTTGTACATACATATAAGCTACAAAACAAAATTTCAAAAATTCTTAGAGTATTACAATTACACTACATTATCTTACGACACATTATCACTGAGTAATATAACATAATAATATGTATATTTCAAGGATATATGTATTAGGATTTAATATGATATGTTTATTTACCTCACCCACTCTATTTTATCACAAATTTCATAACCCAAAGGTAGAAATCGCTGGGTAGCGATAAGACCACCTTTTGTGTGTCAATTGTTTTATCTTTGTTGTTTTTATACCCTTCTATTTTTCCTAATGAATAGTTATGCACAATCAAGTGTAAATAAATAAATAAATAACATGCAATGTATCCAGAATCCGACGGAAAATGGGGAGTGGAAGTTTTATTTAAGCTCTAGGCTCCTGCTGCTTGCTCCCTAGCTGCCTGCGTACGCTGCTATGTGCAGAATACAGGAAGAAAATAAAAATATACAAAAGTTCATTGATTTCTGTTATAAAAATATTTTTGAAAATTCATAAATGTGATTTCGAAGTTTGTCATTGTGAAAATTATATGTTATATGAAATCAATTATGTTAATTAAAATTAGGTAAATATAAAAAAATATATTTTTGACAGAATAGTTTATATGTCTAATACATATTTTGTCAAAAACTTATTTATTTACACACATTTTCTAAAGTAACTAGAGTTATTTGCCGTAAACTCTTACATAGTAAACCCCAAGTGTACTAGTTAATACGAGGCAAATTAATAATGTAGAGCTGAGCGATGACGAGTAATCTCTACCTCAGCAAATTAAACTGAAGGTTATCTTAGCAGTCTCTATGTAATCCGTAATCAGCCGTGACAATTGAGGCTCGACTACGTCTCTGGTTGATTACTTACTGGAGATGTTGAGTTGTAGAAAATTTTGTTTTTGCTTTTTTTTAAACTAAAATTAACTACACTAGAGTATTAAGAAAATTTTTATATCAATATTGCTTAAAATAACTGAAATAGCGATCTTCTCTTGCTTCAATCTTCAAAGAAATTTCAACCTTCAACTTCAACATTTTATCAAATTCTAGCGATAATCCCTTAAAAAAAATTATTCCTTTCGCTCTGACAATTTTCACTTCACCCAAGTCATGGCACAAAGGCACAAAGTGTGACTGTAAAACCGACTGGTTTTGGCTTCAGTTCCCACTCGAGGATGAAATATTTAGTTTAATGTATATTTCCATTTCCTTCGCTCTGGTGTCGAGGCAAAGCGCAGCGTTGAGTTCTGCCACTCAACACACAATGCCTCCAGAATTCGGCAGAAAGTGGGGAACGGAGTGTGTTAACACTGTATTCCCTCTGCCTACCCTGCTGTGTGAGGGGTACAGCGTGAAGCTGACTTTTTTTTTTTAATTCAAAAATCTTCTTTAAAAAGAAGTAATAATACAATAGGTTACATTTTTTTTGTTAGTATTTTTTAACTTTTTTTTTTTTATGGAAAAGACACGGCAAACGAGCGTGCGGGTCACCTGATGGTAAGTGATTACCGCCGCCCACGGCCCCGTGCAACACCAGAGGAGTTACAGGTGCGTTGCCTGCCTTTAAGCTGGGTTGGGCGCCGGGGCCCGGCATTACCTGATGCGAAACGCAGTGGCATAAAGCCACTACTTCACGCCGGTGTGGAATGCCGGGGGTGGTAAGGATCCGGTCGAGTCTGCCCATGCGTGTTGCTATTGCTGGCTTTTAACATGAGTCTTATCATTTATATATGACAGTGTCAATATTCAATAATAATAAATAAACCGATGAAGACATATATTTATTTATACCATATACATGAGATACTATTTAAATATTTAGCTGTATTTAGTGTACGTTACTTTCTAACATACACGACGACAATCTTAACAATAATAAAATAATGTTATTATTTCCTCGAATCGAATTTATATAACCGGAAACAAAACAAAAAAACCGGAAAAATACAATTTCTATTTATATATTTTCTTGTTGGATAATTGAGAATTTTATCTCGTTCATCAATTTCTTCTTACTGTATGTCCCGGCACGGATAGCCATTTGGGACGAGGTGGCAGGTGCAGCATTCTGTGTATCGATTTTATTTTAATCCTTGTCACGATTTTATTGATAAATAAAAATATAACAATAAATAAAAGATTTTTGAATAATTCAGAATTTTAATCCTTGTATTTGTAAAATATTAAATATATTGGACGCTCTAAAGTATAAGTTAATTTACATAAATCATTCCTTTGTAAAAAGAAAAAAACAGAACCACGGAATATAAAGAATCACTTTTTTGCCCGTCTGTCCGTTTATTATCGTTTATCTTAAATTATACAAACAATGAATGACTGTATGAAAGGTTTTTGGAGAGCTTTATCATTTTCATAAATACATAAACACACACATAAACACATTTTCCGTACACATACAAACTGACAGTACTCGGACATAAAATCCGTACAAGTGTAAAAATTACATCGATTATTGGCATTTATGTTAGAATTTCTGTAGTAGTCTATTTCTTCCTCTCCTACGCGTGTAGAAAAAGAGAAAACGTAGTTTACACATACAATTACCATCTAAATCGAGACATTTTGTGTCACAAAACTCAACCGCTTTTAGTTGCGTGACACAAAATGTCTTTGTAATCTAATGTTTTAACAATATTAGTATAGGTACTGATTTATTTATTTTCATTTTCATTAACAGTCATATTTATTTCGAATTTTTAGTAATTATTCGATTCATTTTAAATTTGAAGCTCTGTACTAAACTAGCGTAAATTAACTTTTCGAACTTTGATTGTCGCTCTACACTGCACCAATTTTGTGGTTTCCTATGTCCGTCGATAGTTGGCCCGAACGTTTCTTGTTTAATCTTATATAACATTTAAAATGATAGTTGAGTGTAGTCGTTTGTCGTCATTTTAAATAGTCAGTTTTTGAATAATATTAAGAATATGATTTTATTTTAGATTTTTTTTTAAATAAATAGCTACAATACATTGCAAATTAATATTTACTGAATATTTTTCCAAATAATTAACATTTTATTAAGCTTATTACAGTTAAGATCAGATTTTTTCGAGATATATTGTGGTTTTACGAAAATATATCGGTACACGATTAAAGAAAATACATTGCCATGACTTGCTCGGACTTGTTTGATTTGACTTGTCAAACATGCATTAATGGAAATGAGAAGAGTAAGAGAAAATTAAAAAATTAAAAATAAAATATTCATTAAAAAAAAATCTTAAAAACAAGCTTTTATTTAAAGGTAAATTGTACAAAATTTTAAATAATAATTTTATGAAATAGCTAAAGCTTTTATAATATCATAAAATTATTATTTTCATTGTAGTACAATTTACCTTTTGAATAAAAGCATATTCTTACAAGGTTTATTTAATGAATATTCTATTTACATTTCATACCACATCTGCGAAGCAAATTGGTGAATGTTTAAATTAATTAATGATTAATGACATTTGCATTTCAGGTACTTTATGCTAAGATCATTTTTTGTTAAAGCTATTAATTTCCACTAATTTGCTAAAGTAATTTTAGGGTTCTTTATCTCTAAAGGTAAAAACGGAACCTTTGTAGGATCACTTTGTTGTCCGTCTGTCCGTCTGTCAAGATCTGGAGATCGTATATTTGTAACAAGCTGCAATTTATATCATATATAATGAGATATATGATTCCTTGAAGCTCAAAGATACGAGCATTCGTACATATTTTTACTATTTATGTATTTCAGAGAAAAAAATATTATAAGCTTATGCTTATAATATTTTTGTATGAAATTAACTACAAATATAAATTTGTAGTCAATTTCATACACAATGAATGCATATGACAGGAAACTTAAGTTTATCTGCGTTTATAACTTGTACTTCGCGTTGACCTACTAATTGATAGGGAACCCTGGGTGGGTGACTCCCACACGCACTTAACCGTTTCTTTGTTTAGCAGCTTTACGTAATCTTTATAAAAAGTTTATGTTTGCAAAGAACATAATAAATTATTAGTGCATACGATTGAATTTATATACAAAAAACTCTCTCATTTAATACATAAAATCAGCAACAAAAAGCTAAAAATAATTTAAAAGCAGTAAAAAAAACAAGCAGTAATGATGTACGTAAGTAACGCTATTTAACGCGCTCGCGTGTCGCGAACGTTGTCCTTATGAGTGCACTTGCCTTTGAAATAAACGGCAGAAGCTTAAGTTTTAATTACCTTCGCATTTGCAAATAATAAATGGAGTAGTTTATGCACTTGGGATTTTACGTAATTTGAAGCAATAATTATAGGAGAAAAAAAACGATATTGACAATAAACTTAATATCCTGTAATGGGATATTAAGGCATTCGCATTAACTTATACTTAACTTATAAAACGGAAGAGTATGTTTGGTTGAGCAAGCCATTCTCAGAAACTACTAATTCATTTTATTAAATTATCAATGTGTTGAATAGTACATTTCTCGACAAAGGCTACCTTATATCACGCTATGACCAATAACAGTTCTTTCTCCCCTTTGCTTGCTGTAGTTTATTAAGTAATTGTTCTTCTTTCTATGTTATAAAAAATCCGTCGTGTTTGTGTGTTTGTATGTTTTACACAAAAAAGGCATAATTTCAAAACTATTGCATGCATTGTTACTTATCCAATTAAGTACGTTAGATAAAATAGCTATTTAAAAAGGTATCGCAGTTTTAACGCATCGTAGTGAGCTTGGTAAGCGAGACGTGTACTTACGATATGCCTATACTAATATTAACGGCGTTAATCGCTGAATGAGGAAATTTTTTTTTTTTATTCGAACCATAAGAGTGGAGTTTGAATAAAAAAAAATAAAACTGGAGAGCTTGAGAGCTTCCGCTATGTGCGAGATCTCATATTTAATGAGAGATCGTATATGTGGATATGAGACCATCCTTTCACGTGGGTAGGAGTATGTTTGGAAGTTTTTTAAGAGGTAATTCTGATTTCCTGTCGCCCACAAACATTTGATCCAATCCCTTCCCTTCCTTCCCTTTCAAAATCTTTGACATTGGATGGAAGGTGTTTTCTTTATTTAAGTTGCTTTATGGTATTTTGAGGTAGACAAATATAGGCACATGGATTATAGATTCTGTTGTGGGCGACGACTAATACCGTATAAAATTATAAATAGTTCCAATTTTTCTTAAATAATTATATTGACACTTACTTAAAATATTTAGAATTAGAATTTCTTGTATTTTATTTTCACATTTTTTTTATGAACTAATAATGTAATAATACGTTTTTATATAATCTAATTCGGTGTTTAGTTATGATTAGGAAGAGAGAGTTCAATTGTGGTGTCACTCCATTCGTTACTCTCCTTCCGAAATCGGGACACAATACATTGTAGTACTTTTTGTAAAAGCATATGTATTTGAAATTTAAAAGAATGAGCACTAGAGAATTATATTTAACAAGTTCACACAAAACGCGATTATTTCAGATTGCGCTTAGAGAAGACTTGGCCATTTATTTTAGAAAAAGAAAATGGAAGTTTTCAGCATTATATTCTTGCAGTATTTTAGACTACTGTAACGAGATAGTTTAAATTTGTCATTTTTTTGCTGGTTTCATTCACTCCATAATGAATATTGTAAGCTCAAACATAATACAAGAATAATAACAAAATACGCTATTGCAACGAACTAGAATAAAATTTGCTTATGTAAAAGTAATGATTTAGCGTTCAATCCTCACTATTCTGGGTTGATACTTTTGAAGAAGGAACATTAAAATCTTAAATTTAAGATAATCTCTATCTATACATACACTTACTTGATTGAGATTATATAGAATGCAAATATAAAACATCAAAAAAAAAAAAATTAAACATAAAATTTAGATAAATACCTATTAGTAGTAAATAAAATACCTATTTCTAACAAAGATCGAAGAGCACGGAGTACTAAAGGCATTTTGCTTCGCGTTGCAGCTAAGTTAACGTCGCATCGTTTCGTCTGCATTAAGCCGTCCTACTCGTGAATTAACCCATGCTTTAGCTATACGCAATATAAATTCTAAAACTGAATCTACGAGCAAAACCTATCTTTTGTAAAACTGAAAATTTGTTATGGTAGTATAATAACAACTCATGTTCAGTTGAGTCGTAGGGCAGTGGTGTGGACGTGTGATTGTGGTTTCGATTAGTTTATGGGTTCGATTGCCGCTCGAATAAATAAATTATTTGATATTTTTATAAATAATTAATATTTATAATTCGGTGGAATAGAGTAGAACTTCTGAACTCTAGGCTTCTTCTGCCTACTCTGCCTTAAGCACGTATAACGGCAGCGTGCAGCTGAAAAAAAGTTATTGATATTTAAAAAACATCGATAAATAATAACTTTGCAGTAGCTTGGGAAAAAGAAATCAGAACTATTAGCGATTATGACTTACAGCAGGATTAACTTAATATTATCACTAAGTTCCCCATTTTCCACCTAATCAACATTTCGTGTTGAGTGGTGGTACTTAATTCCGTACTTTGTCTTATAATCAGAGCCTAAAAAAGGACGTCTTTAATTTTCTTAAGTAGGTATCGAACCCATAACCGTCGCGCTTACAGTCTGGCGCTGTCCAAGCTATCATTACTGAGCTACGACTTGCCTGAACTTAATAATAAAATTCAACTGTATAATACACATTTAAATAAAAAGTATTTTAATATTAAACATAGTAAAATCTTCGACGCACTGAGATACATTTTTCATAATCTGCACTTCGATTCTAAGGATTAGAGCCTCTATAAAAGGTATCTAAAGTGTTTCGATACTGTAGGAAAAACAACGAAATAAAAATATATGTATGTAAGTAAGCTTAAAACTAAAAGATTGTGATTTTAACTTTGCATTTATATTTTAAAAACAGTATTAATTTGAGGCCAGCCGTGGCGCAGGGGCCTGTGAATGTGAACGCGACAGGTGGTGCGTTCAATTCCTCTCGAGGAAATGAAATAATTTTTGGGCAGAGTCGACCGGATCATTACCACTCCCGGCATCTACAATCGGCATTTAAAACCGGAAGTAGTAAAATAAAGCTTTATGCTACTGCGTTTCGCATCAGGTAATGCCGGGCTCCGGAGCCCAACCCACCTTAAAGGACGGCAACGCACCTGTAGCTCCTCTGGTGTTGCATGGGGTCGTGGGCGGCGGTAGTCACTTACCATCAGGTGACCCGAACGCTCGTTTGCCGTGTCTTTTCCATAAAAAAAATTAACACATTCATTTGTTGTTTCTAGTGTCGAGGCAAAGCGCGGCTATGAGTTCCACCTCGAAACACTTTTAGGATTCGGTGGAATTTGGGGATCGGAAGTATCTTATTGGGAACGGAGTGTATTGACATTTTGTTCCCCCTACCTACCTTGCTATATACGGGCACTAGCATGAGGCTAAAAAAACTTCTTCTTCTTCTCTTCGAAAAGGCTTCTTTGTTCCACTTCGGAGAACATATTAGTTTTATTTCGTAAAGTTTGAGCGTGGCATGCAACAAGCAATATTTTGCAATATGGGTGGTGTATAAAGAATGAAGTGACTTATCACTAAAATATACTTGTATTTACACATTTATATATCCTTGTGATAAAAAATATTCTCCTTTTAAAAAGAAAAACCAGAGTTGTTTCAAAATAAGAAATCATTACTTGACTCATTTTAAGGGTCTACCATTACTTTCAATCCTTTAGGGTTAAATTGCCTTCACGCCTGAATAGTCGGCTTGAATATCACTGTGCCATGAAGCGTAGAGCCCGCGGGCTTTCTTTTAACACCCCTGATAAAAAAGCAGTCATCCCTTTATATCTGTAATATATTGTAATGAAGCTAATATAGGGGTGATTCTTCGATATTTTGTTTGGTTTGTGGTTTATTCGTGTGAGTTTTGCGATATTTATTGCAGCATAAATATTATTTACTGAATATGCTTTAGCTGGTGATGTGTCTAGAGGTTATTTTATCGTTATGATCGTTATTAGCCAGCCAGCCATTCAGAAGTTTATCTAAATTACTGAAACTCGACAATATTGCTTTGTCATAAATCGAAACTCTTCCGAAGTAGCCAAGAGCACGTCCTATCTTCCTCTCTACTATAACTTTTAATGTAAGTATATGAAAGTTTTAATAGGTTGCATATGCATTTGCTTCATTTCCAAAAAAAAATATGGAAAAGATTGAATATAAAAAAATAATAATTTAATTTCTTGAAAATACTCTTATTATTAAAAAAAACAATTATAAAAATGATAAAATAATGAAAATAATGAAAATGCTTAAAGATCGAGAAAAATTATAAAGTGAAAAAAGAAACGAAGCGTTTATCTTGAATGTGTTTTATTTATTGTGCAATAAAGACATTGGACCTATATATGTGTGTGTATATATAAATAGATGAAAAAAAAATTATGAACATTAACAAATTTATTATATTCTCGGGTTTGCCTGAAAAGTCTCCACTTTTTATTCATTTATAGATATTTTGGAACGGACTAAGGCGTAAGTTACCTCGAGCTTTAAGCGCACAGGTCACAGACATCAGGTTTCATTCAGTCCATGCACAATTGCACATTTCAACTGTTCCATGATGTTTTTTTTATTATTTTCGACATAATTCAATAGTACAGAATTCAATTTAAAATGTGTTAAACACAAAATAATATTTCATTAATACTAATTTTTTTTAAAAGATAATTTACTTTTAATAGAAATACATTGTAATAAATATTGATATGCTTATATTAAAAAACTTATAAATAATTAAATGACTGACGAGAACGTGATTATTTTACTATATTAGGTATATATAGTAAAATAAACAAGTTTTGTTTCCACATCAAGAATAGAAGGCAATAATTGCTTAAAGATTGAAAAGATAATTAAAGGGAAAAATTAAACTAAATTCGAGAATGAAAAACAACAAAACTAGCGCTGAAGAAGACTTCAGATTCCGATACCGGGAATCGAACCCGAGCCTCCTGGGTGAGAGCCAGGTATCCTAGCCACTAGACCATATCGGATGTACGATAATAGGTGAACATTTTAAACTTATTTATATTCTTTTCACTATTATAGTAATTAAATGAACATAATGTTTTATAAATATAGATGACATTTTTATAGGCTAGACATAAAATTTAAGTTAAAGTTAGTTTTCAGCAAAAAAAAAATCTATATATGTTTTCCAATGGAGCAATTATACAAATAAAATGTGTAACTTTGTAGATTCTTATAATTCCCATAAAAAATACAATTAAAACTCAATTTGGAGTAAAAATGTATTGAAAACATACACTTTGAAATGCTTAGACGAATTGCTGATGTTCCTAATGTTTTATTAATATAATATTATTATTAAAGAGCCAAATCGATGTGTGTTATTTATTTGTGTATATTTAGGAGCACACAACCCATTTTTATATGAAAAATTCTGTATATTTTCGCAGAAAAATTTACTCTATTTCCAATACTTTATGCATAAAACCGATAAATATAACACTATATTATTAAATATTTAAACTAATGATATAATTTCATGTTATACACGTACTAAAACAAATTTATTTATAAAGTATTTTTAAATAATTAAGAGATTTATCGACGCGTTTTCAAAATTTATATTTTGTCGGGCATTTTTCGTATATCGCACATAACAGAGTAAGCAAGGGGAACCTGAGAACCTAAACCTAGTGTTCAGACATTCTGCCCCCATTAAGACAATCCCGTTTCTCACTTTTATCCGAATTCTTGAGGAACTTTGACTTTTTTACCTAAATGTATGTTTTAAATAATTCATTTCTACGAAAGGTAATCGAACCTACAACCGTTGTGTATAAACGCGGGCCACACTCTTGCGGCACTGGCACTGGTCCGCGACGGCCTCAGTTTATCTTCTTATCATATACATGTATTAATTGCTTTACTATTCTTAAACAAATTACCTAAAGTGTTTGTATATTAAAACACTGTTCATTTTATATGGCCATTGCAGTTAATTAACTGTTAGTTAAAGTATATAAAACCATAATTAAACACGCAACATTTATGATCGCAACCGACAGGCAACAAAAGCATAGTTGCATACAATGTTTTTCAACAATACAATAATGTAATTAAAACGGTAATTTAGAGAGATGGTCATAAAAGCATTTATTTTTGTTCCACCGTAATTAGTTATACGAGTAAAGTATATGTTATATGTATTTAGTCGGATGCCAAAGTCAAAAGTCAAAGTCAATAATATTTATGAAGTTCAGTGATATCAGATTATTTATTATTGAATTAAAAATATAACGATAACTTTCAAATTTTACACATAAGGTATTATGTAGTCAACTCAACGATTCAACGCAACGATCTATGGGAAAATAAAAATATTATTTTTAAGTGCTTAAGCACATCACATCAGGGTAGGCAGAGAGAACCTTGGGTTAAGACACTCTGTTCCGCATTTTCCGTCGAACTTTCGAGTCATTGCCTTGTTTTGCCACTACAATATTATTATTATTAATATATAATTATTAATAATAATAATATTGTATGTAGATAAATGAAATTATTAATCAATAATTATAAATTTCCCTGGGTGGAAATTGAACCGCAACAACCTGTCGCGTTTAGTCGCACGCTTGTGCCCCTGAGCTACCACTAACCCCCATATACTTTATACGTATAAAATTTAATATGTAAATATGCTATCTGTACTCCACAGAGCGGCTGTTTGAAATGATAACAATACTATATAACGTGGCTTATGATCTTTGAACAATGAAATCAAATTAGGAGTCCCTTAGCCGAACCTCGACTTTGATTAAATTATTTGGCCGAGTAATATTAAAGAGTGTCAAACTTTTCGTGCTTCCTTGTTACTTATGAAGTAACTTTTAATGTAAAGCATTATTTTATTAAATGTGAATTCATTGTCACGATACTTTGTTATTGAAAGGTAGCGTTGATTTTTGTTATTTATAGATCTTTAAAGAAATGTTAAAGCATTTTTTTTTAGCTTGACGCTTTAATTGTAGGCAGTGGGAGGCTCAGTCTTAAGAAATTCTGCTCCCCGCTGTATTCTGGAGGCATTGGCGGAACGCTGCCTTCTACCACAAAACGAAGAAATAAAAATATTAAATATTTTATTACCTCAAGTGGGGATCGAACCCAAAACCTGTCGTGTTTACACGCTTGTGCCCCTACGCTACGTCAGGCCTCATATATTTTATTTGTTTTTTTTTACCATAAAAATGTATAAATAATTTATAACGAGTTGCATTTTATTTAGCTCTATCTCTAATATATATTTTTCTGTACATGACTCTGTATAAAAAACTATATAAACTTACTATTACTAGAAATCAAAGACATATTGCGCCAGAAATTGTTACGAGCAAATATATTAAATTTCTTGTATATCAAATTTTTTATATGATTACCAGTATTTTTTTCGAATAGACTGGGATATAAAATGGAGAAACCTTACACTCTCTATCTTGACTACATTCCAAATATCAACTTTCGAAATCCAATAGTTTCATTTGTGCGTTGTTATCAGTCACTCATTAATTTTTAATATATTGTAAGTAATAGAATATACATATCAAATATTTATAGCTTCACGCTGAATCCCGCATGTAGCAGCGTAGCTGGAACCCAGTTGTGAACCACTTCGTTACCCACTTTCCGCTGATTTCTAAAGGCCAAAATAGGGAAAGGAAAATATTACGTATGATCCTCCATATAAGAATAAAACCTACAACCACCACGTTTTATCGCGTTGTCTAAATGTGAAACATAATACACTATTATAAGCAAAAATATAATACCTATCAATATATTTTCATTGATCAAGATTGAGGACAGCAGCTTCAATAAATCCTTCAAAGGAAATAAATTCAATTTATTAGGTCTTTATAGATAGGTCAGCGGGATTAGTTCACATCGTTCTCTTAATCCACTCTGTTCTTTCCTTAACATGGAGAGCCTTATCGCACTCGACGAGGACAATGCCTTATATTTTATTCTTTATTTGTGAATATTTTTATAGAAATGTTTGTATTCAGAATATTTTATTGGTTTTTCATGTCGGTGAATCTAAATAGTATTCAGAAAAAAGAAATATATATGTATATTTCAACTTAAGCATACATAGTATAAATAATAAAATTACTGAAATTGTAAAGTCGTTATTTTTTTACATAGGGTTACCCTTTTAGTTTTAGGGTCAATAGTGTTGCTTCTGACCTAACCTGAAGTAGTGAATGAAAATAGTTTATATATCATTCATATATTTACATCGTGAAGGAAATCAAACACCAAACCACAAAGTTTCTTCACGTATTTTCAGACGCATTCCTACAACTCCAGAAAAGCTTAACACGGACAGATTTATCGTAGCCTTTATTAAATCTTTTTTTTTACACATTAAATCAGCGTCACGCTGTATCAGTGCCTGTAGGTAATGGGAATCTAGTGTTAAGATCTAGTGTTAAACGCTCCGGCCCCTACAAAAAATCTTTTTGTTTCAAAATATTTCTGATAGCCTTTTATTTTACCATACCATATTATATTTTTTCTTTTAAAGGATCGCATTTATTATTTATAGTGTAATTAATATACTTCCGTAATTACGGAGCAGATTGTAAAAGTCGGAAATAGTTTCAGTACCGCTGTCGCGCGCATACATTCTTGATTAATGATGGAATAAGAACAGAATACACCGCTAGAGAAATATTAAGGAGACTATTAAATATTTTAAATAGTAATTAATTTAAAAATTTAAAATTGCTTTGTAATAGTTTCTATTTTACGTTAAATTATACATTTAGGTAGAAATTAAATATAACTATTTTTGTCTTTTCCTCACTCAAGTAAGAAGGAAAAGCCCGGCGTTATATTCCAACAATAAATACGCAATACTTCCGCTATAGATTAAGACACTTCCATTTCCAACTTTCTGTCAAGAATTTGACAGAAAGTTGGAAATGGAAGTGTCTTAATCTATAGCGTCTTTTACTTTAAAAATAACTAAAAATAGAATAGAATTAAGTATTATATTATAGATTTTTATTAATTTATGAAAAACTGATGATTCATTTTAATTGTGATATTTAGCGCCTGGATTCGATTTTTAATTGGTTGAATGAATTATGTCATCAGCTCAGCGTTGAGTTCCGCGGTTCAATTTACAATGTCTCAAAGATGGTCGAATAAGGAAGAATGAGGTGTCTTGATACTAGAGTATCATTACATACCCTTCTATATGACAGAAACCAAGCTGAAAAAAATGTTCGAAGATTGTTTTTGATTATTTTTACATAAAAAAAGCAAAAGAAAGTTAAGCTTCATTATAAACTGTTTTAAGCAGCTTTAAAAAGTTATGTTCAAAATTTATTTTTTACCTAAAATTTTATACCGAGATTTTTCTGTTATTAAATTTAAGTAGCAGTTACTATACCGTTTAACTTTACCCACTGGGCCGTAAACAGTTATCGGAGCCCTTTTAGTATGTGTATCGCTTTATGACAAATGTGATAAAACAATATAACATCAATAGATAGTAATAGAAAATTTTATTGTTGCATCAGTAAACAAAATGTTATGTTATTTTTCGTTTTATATCAGCTTCATGCTGTATCCCGTACACAGCAGGATAGGCTGAGGGAACCTAGTGTTAAGACAATCCATTCCCCATTCTCCGCCTAATAAGATGCAGTTAAGCATTGTGCGGAAAGTGACGGAACTTAAAACGCCGCGCTTCACAGCAGCACAGCAGCGCACAGTCACCTTGTGCTCCTGCGCCACGACTGGTCCCGTTCGTCAGTCGAATTAAATTTCAATTTATAATAGGCTTCATATTTTCAGTGAAAAATAGATATAACATAATTAGTGAATACATATATATTAGAAAGTTAAAAATCAAATCAGCTTCACGCTATATCCGGCACACAGTAGGATAGGCAGAGGAAACCTAGTGTTAAGCCACTCCGTTTCACAACTTTTCTGCCTGAATTCTGGGGGCATTGCGTATTCATGTGTGTTCATTCAGCTCGACACCAGAGCGAAGAACGGGAAATATAAAAGTAAATAAATATTTCATCTCCTCCATCTCCACAACCAGTCGGTTTTACAGTCACATTTCGTGCCACTGCGCCACGACTGGCCATTAGAAAGTTATTAATTATAAAACACTTTTTTAAAAGACTATGTTATTATTAATAATAGTACAAAGGAAATATAAAACCATTGCCAATAATATAATAATATGATAGTAATAATATAAAATATCTTTGGGTAGCGGATTTGTAAAGATCTCCCTACAGAGATGCTAACAGCATAAATAAGTTGTAACAAGCGTATAAAAATGTTGAATTAGCTCGATGAGAACGTATGGCTTTGTGGTTAGAGCGTCTGGTCGGTTTCCGGGAGGCGGGGGTTCGAGTCCCGCTATATTAAAATTTTTATGTTTTCTAAATAAGTAAATATGTAAATATTTTACAAAAATGTAATTAATTTACGTTATAAGTATGATAATTAATACCTTTATGCTCAGAACTCCAAGGATGATAAAGAACGGAGACCTTTCAGATCATTTCAATTCGTATTCATCCAATCCCTATTGATTTGTCTCACAGCTACGCCCGGATGAATAAGTGATGGCCGTAATAGAAAAGTGTGATGGAACCAATCATTTCTCGAAGTGCTATTATTTTCTGTCAAAAGTAAGAAATTACGCGATTTTTCCCTTACTTAGTTACAGTTATTTATAGATCCTTAGGTTATAAATAAGGTATATCATATGTTACAAAATTGGTAATTGTCATAAGAAATCAGCTTTACGCTGCATCCCACACGCAGGGTAGGAAGAGGGAACCTAGTGTCTAAACACTCCGTTCCCCGCTTTCCGCCAAGTTCTGGAGGCTATGCGTGTTGAGAGGGTTTTGTGCCCCTGCGTCACGACTGGCCTTAATTGTCGTAAGAAACAAATTAATTAACAAGAAATATTTCTCTATATCCATTTAAAATAAGGAGGTAAGGTTTTATTATACTAGACAAGTAAATATTTACACATTAGGATTAGGATAATGATATTGATTATTTTATGCTATCAAAATATTTTTTTTTCTTAAGGCAGCTAGACCTAGAATTCTCTAATGTCCTCAGAAAATGAACGTAACGTCAAACAAATTTTTACAAAAAGCGTTATATTGACATCTGAAGTTGTTGCTAGGGTTCCTACTCAAAATGCTTATCGTGTTGACCAACTTTTGCTGAAACACTATATTAAAATCTCTTAGTATAGATTCGACATGCTGCAAGAGTTAGAGTCGGGTATGACGTTTTACATCGGTTACTTTCTGAAAACCTTCGAGATAGATTACAGCCTATATGTTGCCGAGAACACATATATACAAACATTTTTTTTAAAAAATATAGAAAAATATACCCTTATAATCGAAGGAGGAGGAAAATATACCCTTATAATCGGAGGAATAATTTTTGGACGCATTGCGCATTGAGTGGCGGAACTCAACGCCGCGCTTTGCCTAGCCACCAGAGCGAAGAAATGAATATATTAATAAATAATAATTCAATCTCCCGAGGTGGGTTCGAACGGTGGGTTTACGGTTTACGTTTGTGCCTCTGCGCCACAGCGGCTTCTAATAATACCATTATTAACTAAAAAGTTTAAGTTCAGAATACCCATAAACTTTGAAGTGGTTTGGTTAAAAGTTAAAAGACTTAATTTAATTCGGGTTAAACTTTCAAAGAAAAGAGTAAAATTTTAATGTGAATGACTAAAATTTGTTATAATATGCTACCGCCTTACGGTGAACGAAATTTTGTTCACTCCTAATTGCTGGCGCCGTTTATAAAATTAAGAGCTCCAAAGTCAAACGCGTGTTTGAGATTATAAATTCGTGTTCCACTTTCAAAAGAAAGTTCGTTTAAATATATACTACGTACATACATAAATTTGAGAACCTTTGCTGTGATATGGCTTTAACATATTGCGCCATTGCGAAGTTAGAACAGCGAAGTTAATAAATTTTACAAAGACAAATTTCTTAAGCATTACTGTGTGTGTGTAATTAATAACTCTTCCCCTTCTATTGGGGTGGGTAAATAAATATTTGCTTTAATTTTTTTTTTTGTATTTTCTAATTTGAAACAAGATATTAGAACCATAGGCCGGTACTACTACAAACACCAAAGCTAGAAGAAATACATAAAATAGCACCACACACCTACTAATCACACACCAATACGTAGAACAACCGCGGTATTATATCAACGACCAACGCCTTATAAGCATTGATTACGTACTACAAGCGCACCGCGATACGGCTTCAGTCGTGACAAACTAAGTCAATATCGCTATAACAGTTCGCATAAGTTCGTCACGTCAACACGTATTGCCTCCGCAACGTCAAGCTATATTGTAAATTTGATCATCGCTCTTATAATTTCTTGCTTTTTTAAGGAGTTCCATCTTAAGAGAACGTGACATTATAGAGCCCGCCAGCTGCTCATCCACAACATGTACAAAACTTCAGTTGTGAAAATCGGGCCGTCCATACATAAACGAGTTTGGAACAATATTTAAGAAATTAAAAAATTAAATCAGGTTCACGCTGTATCCACAGCATTGTAGGCAGAGGATACCTAGTGTTAAGACACCGCTCCGCACCTCCCGCCGAGTTCTGGAGGCTTCAACACATACCTACTACTACAAAAATACTACTAAAGGTTAAACAAATTTTGAACTTTGCCTACGACTCGATTTTGGAATGAGGCGTATGCGGCGGTTTACCTTTGATAGGTTTATGTGTTCGTGAGTCGTTCTTGACAAATGGCGTTTTATTTTAAAACGACAATTTCATTATTTATTTTGTTTAAAAAAAATACTTTTTTATTCAAACATTTATTCCAATTTTTTTTTAAATTGTATTAGGCTTTTATGGAGTAATTAAAACTATGGTTTCATTTAAAGTAGTGCTGACGCTTCTATTCATTTACAGATATCTATACGTTACAATTTTATTTTAAACGGTTAACATATAACCGGTATACATAATATATGTATATACAAATACGAGGCCAGTCGCGGCGCAGCGGCACGAAGTTGGACTGTAAAACCGACTGGTTGTGGGTTCGATCCCCACTCGAGGAGATGAAATATTTATTTAAATTTATATTTCCATTTCTTGGCTCTGGTGTCAAGGCTAAGCGCGGCGTTGAGTTCTGCCACTCATCACGCAATGCCTCCAGAGATCGGCAGTAAGTGGGGAACGGAGTGTCTTAACACTAGGTTTCCTCTGCCTACCCTTCTGTGTGCGGGTTACATCGTGAAGCTAATTTAATTTATTTATTTTAATTTTATGTGTATACAACGAGTCTATTCCCATACAAGTATATACAACGTAACAGCGGACCGACGTACTCGTTGAAATCTCGAGTGGTTTAAACATCATTTACGTTCCGTCGTAACAGTTTGCATTATTTATTCCATTGCATATGTTATCTTTGACGTTCAAAACTCAAATAGATTTTATGAACAAATATTTTTTATTCTAAAGCTAGCGTAAAATGTTGATGTATTTAAAAAAATCGTATTTAATTTGGTTTATGTAACGTGTTATGACGTATTGATCTACAAGTTTGTTTATCGAGAGTTTTTGACGAATTCAAGCCTATCCTCCATTGGCAGCAATCGGATTTTATGCAGAAAAAAAGGTGACATTTTGAAATCGATTGATCTAAGACCGGTAGTACCATTCCTCCAGACTTTGTGTAATCTATTTAAAACGATGATAATCAGAGGAAGCAAGCAACTTCTAGATCATATTCGAATTATTTTATGTGTTGAATCCACTTTTTGGTTTACTGCCAATGATCTTTGACTGTGACACGAATTTTCGTCTAACAAATATTTTTGGTCTACAGCTGGTGAAATCTTCTGGTCTTTAGAGATATTATAGAAAAACGTTAATAATTTAAACGATAATTTTAACGATAATTTTATATACTTATGTGTTTAAGGCGTCGATGTACAGAGGCATAAGTAGTAGGTTCGATTTTCCCTTGAAGAAATGAAATATTTAATATTTTCATTTCTATTGTTGAGTGAAAGCGTGGCGTTAGATTCCGCCGCTCAACACGGAATGACTCCAGGATTTAGCGTAAAGCTAAAAAAATAACTTATGTAAAGTATATAGAGAAAATAAATGAATACAATATTTATGGTGGTTATGGTCACTTTAAATATGTTGTGCATGGGATAGTGGATTACAAATCTATCCAGATAAACAGTACTTAAATACTAATAAATAAATAAATACCTTATGAATACTGTCGCTTATATATTAACAAGAAAATTATAGGTACCCATTGTTAGCAGACAATCGTATTCAGCCAATTTACCATAAATTGAATAGAGAGGAACAGTTATAGAATCCCTCGGTGATAGTTTGCTACCTTTATCTTATCGGTTTGAAAGATGTCTCAATACTATAGTAAATTTGGACGATCAAATTAGCTACAAGATAACATCCTCTTTTAGTCGTGTTATGTCGATATAATATTATTTTAACCCTAAAAGACATAAATATGTAGTCTATATCTGTACTATATATTTTTATACTATTATATAAAGAGAAAATATTTGTATGTATGTATGTTTGTAGTGAATAAATATAAAAAAGGACTGAACTGATTTTTTAAAATTTTTCACTATAAAAATGCTATAATATCACTGAGTTACATAGGCTTTTTTATTGTTAGAAAAATTAGGGATCCCAACTAAATCTTCAATAGTGTAACCGACGGAGTAAAAGATATAATATGTCTTTCAAGAAATAGATGTTCTAGAAAATTACAGAACATAACCATATCTACAAAAAATCTCACAGTAACAGAGTTAACGGTAGCGTAGTCTTAAAACATTTAGATTTTCTACCGAAATCTGGGGATATTATTCATAGAGTAGCGTAACTACTTTTCGCGCTTACAGCCACACGCTTAATCCCCTGCACCACGACTAGCTTTATTACAAAATCACGGTCTATTTATTACTCCAATATGTGAAAAAAAATCGTAATTGGCTTTTACTTACTGGATACGGCTATCTTCGTAACAATGAGAAACCTCTGTTAAACTAAGAAAAGAATAAGAAAGAATGATTGATCGCTTATTAGAAATAATACCACAACGTATGTACGTACAATGTAAAAGTAATATGGGATACTGTTTCATATTCATTAATCAGTCCCTTTTTGTTCCATTAACTTTTATATTCTCAGTACACGCTGTATCCCGCATGTAGCAGGATAGGCCGAAGGACCTTACTGTTAAGACACTCCGATCTCCACTCTCCGTCGAATTTTGGAGGGATTGCGAGTTTAGTGAAAGAACTCAACGCCGCGCTTTGCCTCGATACCAGTAAAAATTAAATATTTCATTTCCTCGAGTGTAAATCAAAACCCAACTTATCGCGTTTTCAGTCACACGCTTGTACACCACGACTACCATCTTGTAAAATATTTCAAAGTAGATCTATAAGGATTTAAATTAATCTATTTCCAGCAACACTTTAATTTAGTAATTTTTTTTAACGCCATGTGATAACTATATGCTAATGTTATATTATAATCATAATAAATATGACACTGCCTCGACATAATTATCGATGATAGTAGTTCATTTCCGTTTCCGTTAGTATTAATATTTAATTAACTAATGTAGTGACATATTGATAGGCACTGTGATAATAACTGGTGATGTTGCCTTTGCAATTAGTAATGTTCCGTTAATAATGAAGTGATGCTGTAATTGGGTGATAGATAGGATGATGTCGGAGAAACTTTTCCTTGAAATTTCGGTTTGATAGAGAGAAGGGAGGATGGTGGAGGCGAGCGTATATATCATATATACTATCATATCAATGCATTGTAAATGGCCTTTGAGCCTCCACTTATTTTGCAAGTCTTAGGTATTGCTGTGAGAATGGATCATCATCTTACGTGATGATCCCTGTCGCTAGAACGTAGCGTATATATAATTCTAAGTGGTTTCTGCTCTTGTAGAGGTAAAGGTTGTTATTTATATAAAGGTATTGTATCTTTTTTTGTGGAAAATATACAAGGCAAACAGCCACTTAATAGTAAGCCCACGACCCCTTATAACACCAAAGAGACTTTATATACGCAAATGGCATGAAATGTTTTGTGCAACGGGTTAATACATATGTATAACTGTTTTTGACATTTTGAAAGTGGTATTATACACTTAGGTAACAAAAAATATTTTCTTGAAACCATATAAAAAATATATGTAACGACATTTGAACTTGGCAAGACTCAATACACTTTGACCACTAAGCCATAAGTTCTCATTAAGAGACGTCAAAATTCTTATCGGCTTGTTACAGATAATTTATTTAGTTAGCATCCCTATAGGAATTTTTACAAATTTTTTTTTTTTATTCCCAACGATAATAATGTAGAATTATAATTTTGTAAGCGAAGATGCTATTTATTAAATGTTTTAATATTTTTTCAAGTATAATTCCACTCACGTACACAAGATTCCTTTTACTTTTAAAATTAAAACGTAAATAAAAAGTTAACTTTTATTTAAGTTTTATATTTTTTGGTAGCTGGAACAAATTGTGTAAATACAATCCTTCAGTATATTTTTTGGACAGTTATATATTTTATTTGATGTGAATACGTCTATAAATTTTCTTACCATACAGGAGCAATCCAAAAACCTAATGATAACAAAATCGAGGCATACAGTTTGACATTGTAGTTTCGAACTATCAGCTTGACATCCAAAATAAAATTATATATATAGAATAGCTAAAGAATCAATGAACTTATTACAATAAACGAATTCGCACGCGGTGGTAGGGTAAGCGACGCGGTATTGAGGATATTTTACTGCGTAGATTAGCAAAGAATATAAGAAAATATAATAAGATTTACGATTAGAATGACTTTTGACTTTGGGAAACTACTTTAATAATTAATCGTCAAACATTGTCAAAATCTATCGATTTTAAATAAAAAAATAGCTAAAAGTAGTGACAGTGAATATAACAAGGTGTTTTAAAAAAAATATTATCAAAAATGTATAATGTCGTAAATAATAATAAGAGTATCCGGAGTAATGCCTCATACGCTACAAAAGAGTCTGGAGAATATAGGAATGCATCGGTTAAGTTATATTATTGTAACAAAAAGCTGCAATTTTGATTACTTGCCGTACTGTAAGAAAATTTTTATCGTTATCGAGTACTTAGTAGGTCTCGTTGCTAGTTATCATAAATTATTCCTGAAGAATAACCTAAAGATTCCTTGGCTATGTGCTCGCAATTATTGGTTAATATACCACAATTATTTGGGAGATCAGAAATGTTACAAAAATATAACAATAATCTTTATTTGGTAGTTCCAAATAAAGATTATTATTATATTTATGGGGTATATCGTGTCTATACGCGTCAAAAAGCCAAAACCAAAGACATGCATCGTATATGGTTGGAACGACCACCTCAATGTCTTGAGGTGGTCAATAAAACACCATCTGTGTTTATTTGTCAATAAAACACCATCTGTGAGAATAAAGCAGCGCCGGTAACGCAGTAGAATAAATGCGTGCCAGTACATCTGCAGCTGGGCATAGGGACACCTGCAATATGGTTCCTGTACAATGATAGTTATAAAAATGTATTATTTATAGATTATGTTTAGAGAGTATTAAAATAAAATTTAGTAAAATTTAGGTAAATATATGAATAAATCATGTTTTTTTTTACGTTACTGTATGCAATTCTGGAGTAAAATAGATAAGTAAAATTTATTTTATATTTAATTTAAAATTATCTTATTTTTACAACCTACAAGTAAAACAGCTCGCTCGATAAAGAAACCTCAACAGTTTTTGAGTGCTTTGTGCCATCATCTACGCACTTTAAAGTCCTAATCTCTTTATTTCATTTCTGCGATAAAACTTAATACTTAGCTGAGTACCAAAAGTCCTTAATTTAATCCTCAAATTTTCAACCTTCTTATTATATACAAAACCATGCTACGTTTTTGAAGTTGTTAAATATATTAGTTATAATCTGAGATTTTTGTTTCCCTGGTTTCTTTAAATAAAGTGTGGCAATCCTTTTCTATATTTTCTCTGACTACCTACCTAAGGTACGATTCGTATTATAAGAAATATAATTAGAAATCATTACAAAATCAATTTGGAATCAAGCCTTGAATTTGTTACCAAAATATGTCTAGATTATGTAAATTTTCTTTATATTCCGTATCCAATGTAACAAACATACGACACAGCCACACGCTTTATACACGAGTACTTATGTATATATGTACACACATAACATGTTCTACGTTTATTATTCGAAAGTACTGCTTTTTTCGTATCGGTGTAGTGGAACTCGAAACTTTCTTGCCTATATTTCCATTACATAAAAGTATATTATTTTCTTTTTTTAGGGTTCCGGGTACCTTTTAAAGGAAAAAAGGAACAAAAATCACTTTCCATGAATCAAACAAATATCCAGGAGGCGCGGGTTTAAGTCCCGCTACGTTAAATTTTTTATACGTTTTCTAAATAAGTATTCTTTTTAGTGATTTTTTTTTAAATAAGTATTCTTCTTTCCTAAGTGTGGAATAACACTTTGAAAATGTTAAAAAATATCACTTTGTTATCCGTGTGGCTGGCTGTTTGTCTGTCTGTCTATCAAGATAGTCTATTAAGTTGAAACCACATACTCAGATCTGCTGCCCTATGATTTCCTGATAAAAACATATTTCTATATCTTCTTAGAAAAAAGATATGGCTATTTATATCGCAAAAACTTTGTCTACGCTACTTCCGGCTAGAATTATGAAATTTGGCAGCTAGTAACTACGACGGTACTAGTGCACTGAAAACTATAAAATTGTGGTTAAAACCAAAAAAATAAAAACCTTAAAAAGGGGGCAATATTTGGTATCAATGCTGCTAGTTCAAATGAGGTATCAAGTAAAAGGGCTCTGCTTAAGCTAAGCCTGAATTTCAGAAAAAGCTCAAAATCTCCAATTTTTTACAATGGGAACAATGGGAACATGGAGTGTCCAATCCATTCGCCACTTTCCGCTGAAGTTTCAAAACATTGTTTGTTGAATCAGTCAGTCAACCAGAACGAAATGAAAATATTAATAAATAGTAATACATTTCTCCCTAGTGGAAACCAAACCCCCATTACAATGACAGGCTTGTGCTTCTGAGCCATACCATACAGCAAAATATATTATACCAAGAAAAGATAGTTTTAGCCATACAGTAAAATATATTATACTAAGTCAAGATAGTTTTATTTACAACCAAAGTTATATTTATAAAATTTATGTTTCTAGCTCGCAATAATTAATTAATGGAGGCAACTCAAACGTTTAACATTTATTTTGTCGACGCTTTGGGGGAAAAGTAACAATTTTATTTCTTTCTGAATCTAGTTTGCCTCTTTAGTGTAAAGGGAAAAATATAAATAGAAATCTTTTTATTTGAAACTTTTATAGTCAAAGTAAAGCTGCCAACATAAAGCATTGAAGAGACATTTAGGCTTTTAACGTAATGACGCATACCTTTCTCTATTTAATCCTTGTGTATAATAAATTCGTATTAAGAGAACGTTACCTAATTTATAATAATATCGTGGTTATAAAACTAACATACTTAGCAATTATTATTATTATTACATTTATTACATATTATTATTATTACATTTAGAACTAAGACTCGCTCGTGGTTTTGCTCAATTGAGATATGCCTTCTAATACTATATTTATTTATTAAATGAACTGATTTGAGGTCAGTTGTGGCGTAGGGGCAAAATGGGCAGGGGGACAGGGTTCGATTTCCACTAGAGGAAATGAAATATTTAATATTTTTGTTTCTTCGCTCTGGGATCGAGGTAAAGCGTGGCGTTGAGTTCTGCTACTCAACAATGCCTCCAGAATTTGGCGAAAAGTGGGGAGCGTAGTCTTCTCTGGAATCTTTACGATAGGCTGTCACAGCCTATCGTGCTAAGCTGAAGAAAAAATAATTTGAAGTTGGTCAATTTCAATAAATTGAAAATTGAAAACATGTATGAAAAATGTATTTAGATTATGACACATTTAATATTAATGGACAATTTTGTTTTAATTAATATATTTCGTTGGTGCATTATGCTCGGTCACAAATTAAAATTAAATTATTTAACAAAAAATATTAAAAAGCAGACATGTGGTATGCTAAATTTATATTATTGTAATTCATACTATTGTATAAGTCTACCAAACAGAATGCGATAGTTGATGGTAAATTAACAAGTGAACGTCGTTGAATTCAGCTACTCAAGAATTCGGCGATAAGTGGGGAACGAAAATGTCTACGAAATGGTAACGGGATATATATTATAGTACACTAAGTTTGCAGGTTCCCTCTGACTAACCCGCTACATACGGAATACAGCGTGAAGCTAAAAAACTGCATACGTACATATCAGTCATATTGAGAGTGAGTGCTTGAACAGTTTAATAAATATTTTTTATAACTGGATAAAAGTAGAGAAAAAAGAGGCTATCAGTAAACTAATAGGTAAATAAACTAAATATACTGCAGTATACTGGACAATCGTACCTGCTATATATTTTACTATACAATTAAATATCCTCAATATTATTTATGTTATTTTCATTTGTTCAGTTTAACAAGTGTTATAGCGTTGTTAATATTTTTTACACGGAATCACTTTTTTGGCGTAAAATTTTTCGCCAGATTAAAAATGGTAATAAAACAACAAATTAATAAGTATATATATCAAGGTTTGTCTACCTTGATATATATACTTATTAATTTGTTGCTTACATTTAAATTTTCTATAGTTTTAATAATTAGCTCAGTAATTAAAAAAATATATTTAAATCGTTTCAACATATAATGCACATCACTTTTTTAATATGACGTGAGGAAAGAGAATGCATTTATAAAGTTATATGCAAAAATAAAATCTTATAAGGCAATCTGTAGTAATAAGATACATTTGGAAACGCACCAACGAAAGTGTCAATTATAGGGTTTTCTCATAAAAAAACATTAAAATTATCGGTATATCGGGTGTGTTTTTCATAAAATTTAATTTTGGCGATGTGACCTTTGCTCTCCTGACCTTCAAAGTAGGCCTTTGAAATGACCTTTTTTATAATTGGAATCAATCATGGTCCACTGAATTCATACGTAACTAATATTTGTATATATTTAATGTAAAATTGATTTGTAAAATGTGACAGGTCGTGGCGTTCGATTCCCGAAAATCGAGAAAATAAAATATTTAACATTTTAATATCTTCGCTCTGGAATCGAGGCAAAGCGTGAAGTTGGTTTCCGCCAGTCAACAAGCAATACCTCCAGAATTCGTCGAAAAGTGGAGAACGGAGTGTCTTAATACTAGGCTCGGCTCTGCGTACTCTGCTGCATGCGGAATACAGCGTGAAGCTGAAAAAGGAAATTGTTAGATCTGAATATCAAAATAACGTAAACCTCTATCTTTTTTATAATAGAAAAAAAAATTATAGAATTAAAAATATTATATAAGAAGCTTAATTAATAAGTATACTCAGAACTATTTAAAATTTTAAGCAACCTAAGCTTATATTACTCTCGTGTAATCATATACCACTCTGGACTTAAATTATCATATTAAACAACTGCGTATTGTTATGAAAGTGCTGCGAAATGGCCGTGTAATTATTGTAGTAATAATGCGGGTTTCCGTGAGACAATGCTCGCTTATTGTACTTAGTTGTACTTGTGTGTGCGTATACGATATAATGAATCAAGACTTGTGTTGACATTTTGGATATATATGGTCATAAAATATTAATAACATCTTGTATTAAATAAGGTGTAGTTTGTATAAACATTAATTTTGGGTTCAAATTACATTCGAAAATTATTTGGTGTATTTTTTTCTTTTAACGATTTTTTTAGGATAATTACACCTTGGTTTGTGTGGGATGCAGATCCCACACAAACCAAGGTGGGCTGAGGGAACCTAGTGTTTACTAAGTGCATTTCCTACAATTTCCACCGAATTGTGGAGGCATTGCGTGTTGAGTGGCGGAGCTCAACGCCGCGTTTTGCCTCAACACCAGAGCGAATAAAGGAAATATGAATTTAATAAATATTTCAGTTCTTCGAGTGGTGATTGAACCCACGACCAGTCGCGTTTGCGCCACGACTAGTAAGTCATAATTATACGTTTAAAACAAATGGAAATGGCAAGAGGCGATAAAAACTTTCCAAAGATATTTAGCACTCGAGAACTGGGATAGAGTAGTAGTAGTAGAAGTATTTGCTCACTGGTCTCTAAGTTTACTTTAAGTTCCACAGTAGTGTTATAACAGAGAGAACCTAACGTTCTAGTTCTATCTGTATGGTTTCGTACTATTGTTGGATTAAGTATATAAAAATAACATGAATTTTCCAGTTAAAATTATAAGCTATTGCTGTTATACTTAAAATTATTTTATCATGGAATGGTAGAAAAATATTTATTGAATGTTATTTGAATTTGAATCTAATATATGAATACAAGAGTAAATTATACGTGAAATACATAATATAGAAGGTAAAAAAATATGATATATTTTAATTCCAATAGAACGGAACTCTATTGTATTTAAATATAATAGAGTTCCATGTATTTGTACAAATGTATACATTTACACTTTGACGTATAAAAAACCGATCATTAGTGTGGGTCTAATAATATCAATTAAGTTATTGCACCTGAAAATTGCTGCTTTACATATATAAATATATAAAAAATCAGCTTCACGCTGTATCCCGCACTCAGCAGGGTAGACAGAGGGAACCTAGTTTTGAGACACTCCGTTCCCTACTGTTCGCGGAGTTTTGGAGGCATAGCGTATTGAGTGGTGAAACTCAACGCAAGTACATATAGTAAATGATTGAATACGTTTCCGCCTGATAAGATTAAAAATAAAATTAAAAAATTAAATTAGCTTCACGCTATATCCCGCACACAGCAGGGTAGGCAGAGGGAACCTAGTGTTAAGACACTCCGTTCCCCACTTTCTGCCGATTTTGAAGGCCTTGCGTGTTGAGTGGCAGAATTCAACGCCGCGCTTTGCCTTGACACCAGAGCGAAGAAATGGAAATATAAATTTAAATAAATATTTCATCTCCTCGAGTGGGGATCGAACCCACAACCAGTCGGTTTTACAGTCACACTTCGTGCCACTGCGCCACGGCCGGCCTCTAAGATTAAAAATAAAAGTAAATAAAACATTTGACACCTAGATACTAGTTTTCTCTAAGTTACAATCTGTTTAACGTTTGTATCTTGTTTAAACTGAAAAGCAATATGAAGCCTAATCAGTATTTGTATGTGTAGGCGCCTCCAGTGGGCTTTACGAGATTCGCTGCAATCCAAAGATATTGTAAAGCTTGGGGCGAGCTCTGGGATTCCTAGAAAATCCAACCAGTTCATATTCATTTTATTCCTGCTTGAAATAAACGTTGGGTTTTCTTTAGATAAAATAAGTAATATATATTGAAAAAGATATTTTTTTGAATTTTGAGTAATTACAAGCACAATTGGAGGAATTATTAAATTAATTTTATATTTTTTTTAAAATTAATGCTTCCAGAATTCGGCGGCAAGTGAAAACGGAAACGGAGTGTCTTAACACTAGGTTCTCTCTTCTGTGTGCGGGATATAGCGTGAAGCTGTTTTTTTTTTGTTAAATTTATTATGCTTATTATTATACTGTTACCGATATTTCTATGTGCGACCGCTATCGATACCCACCACCAGCATTTACACTCTTATAAAACAATGGCTCAGTCATGCACAAGTTAGTCCTGCAGGGGATGTCTTTGCCGCTGTCTCAAGTAGCTACATAGTGCTTGCAATTTCTCAAGCACAGAGTATCTCCTTGCGTACCTAACCGGTATTATATAAATTAACATAAATAATGCTAATGTCATTATGCTCATGTTCGAAAAAAAAGCGTACAAACTAATTTACTCGTCTAATTTCTAATAATCTGTACTAATATAATAAAGCGGAAGAATTTGTATGTTTGCTTTGCTTAAACGCTGAGATCTCTGGATCTAGTTATATGATTTACTTTCATTTTGTTTTGTATGAAAGCTGCATCCTTCAGGAGTGCTATAGACTACAGAACATTACGGTATAACTCTTAGTAAGCCCTAAATTACGAAATGGCAATAATATAGTACGCCATCTAATGCTATAAAGCGCATGTGCTATTTAAATATTTAATTGTGTCGGTACATTGTATGACAAAAATAATGAATTTTATTAGGTCTAAACAAAAGTTCGCGATAGCGTATATCTGTCTCTTATAAATAAGGCGTTACTCAATAATAGGGCGTTTTGTGACAAAAAAAATTGAAATATGCATGCTGATATTGTATCGATTTTAATTTTACGTGTATATTGAAATTTATGAGTGACTTTCAAGTTATTTCATCATCACGGAAATTTTATGAATGGCCTTTGTAGCATATAATAGGTCGTATATTTTTTAAGTAAATATAATTCCACGCTCTTTTTACGGCTGCAAGCCTAGGCTCGAGTCCCACGGGGGGCGCCCTTGCCGCCGATGACATATACTATAACAGCGTCAGCACCAGCACTGAATAATGAACAGTCGAGCATGCAGGTATGTTCGACTTTAGGCATTTCATCAATACACCCTTCCCCACTTTCAATTCGTATCTAGTCTTTATGGACGACTTCATTATCTTTTAGCGGTACTAATAATTGTATTCTATTTTTTCTTTCAACGACCCCATTACAGGTTAAAATAAGTATTTTATCATGACTTTACCTTGGGAACAGATTTGTTTTCGATTCTCACTCGAGGAAATAAAAGTCAAAAAAAGGCTTACAACATTGATAAATATTATGTAAAAGAATATTTATTTTTAATACTATACTTCAATCAAGGTTCGAAAATATGCACAGCATCCAATAACAAGTTCGGGAAGCAAACAGCTGCTGGAATGGAAAATTCGCGAGAAAAATCTTGCCGTGCCTTTAATAAAATAACTGCAAAACAGGCTACGCCTGAGGCCAGTCTACATTTCAATTATTATATTTTGATTAAAGTTTAAGGAGAAAAATTTCAATAATATTATTCAACAATGGAATTTTCTCATATTATCTCAATTTGAATTTTTGCGATATTTACGAGCATATTTAATAGTTTTCATAGTCCTTGAACATTTTATTCTTTGTTCTCTAGAATACTTAATTTTACATTACAAAGAAATGGGAAACAAAATAAATATTCTTGTTTATTTACATTTAATTATTACGTTAAGATACTCTTAAATTGTTATATATTGGTAATATTTTATTATTTTTTTATACAACGACCGCAATAGTACGGCAGCGTAGCAGGAGATATTATTAGGTATATTTATTTAAAATATATTGAGTATAAGACGGAATAATATTTAATTTAAGAAGATTCATGTTTCTGTTTTTCTGTGTTTCATTCTGTTTGATTCATTCGAGTGGTAGCTCCCATAGTAGGTAAAAATAAAAAAAAAACAATTTTTATGCATGTAAAATATAAGAACGAAAGAAAAATGCCGTAAAACAACTAAACAATATTTAAATAATCATGAGATCACGAGGAAACAGCAACACACGAGGATAACTTAGTCGTTGTCAACATTGTAAACATCGTTTTTATAAATGTGCCTATTATTTAGAAAAACGTTTATGTAATCCTCCGCAGGGTATGCGAGTGGCTTCCCTAATTGTTTAGCGGTCACATGATACATTCTACCGTGTCATTTTACCCTTATCACGTTACCCACAGATAAAAATATACCTGTATTATTACGTCATTTTCAAGTAAATATGATATGATAATTTTAAAACAATGTATTTGAAGCTACAGATTAAAAATATTAGGAATATTTACTTTTTTTTTAGTAATACGCTGTATCGCACACAGAAGGGTAGGTAGAGGACTTGTAGTGTTAATAGATTGAGACATAAGCAGTACGAATAACTAAGAATAGGCGATATTCACTCATATTGGTTTATCAATACATTTTTATAAACTAAACTAAACTAGCTTCACACTTTATCTCTAGCAGGGGCAGTCAGTGAGAACGGAGCGCCAAACGCCACGGTCTCTACATACCTCTTTCATCATCAACCTATGATGAAAGAGGTATGTAGAGACCATAGCGTTATATACCTCATATATGCCGTCCGGAGGTACTCATGCTTTTTACCTGACCTTCCTCCAGTATCTTTGATACTATATTTTCGAAGGTCAACCGAAGTCTCCTCCTACCTCTCTTACTACTTTTTCATCATTAATCTTTTTAGGCATTCTTTCATCACTTATTCATTCGACGTGCCCAAACCAGCTGAGCACGTTCTTCTTCATTCTCACCGTGACATCCTCGCTAGTAACTGCCATTCTGTGTGCCTCCTCTTCAATGCGAATTCGATCAGCTAAGCTGAATCCATATCTACCATATCCATATTCTACGACCAGATCACATCTCCACGGCATTCTTCATCTTTCATTTCATTCTTCTTTATTCCTAATACATTTTATATTTACAAATAATATCTTATGTCTAGTATGAAAAATAAAACATTATAAATATTCTTACAATTTTTAGTAGCAATATGTACATGATATTTAGAATATTATTGAATACTTATATTAATTTTGTTAGGATGACTTATACAGTGATATCTAAATATAATCATATTATTTTTACATTTAGATATTATCATATATGTTATCCTAACATTATATATATATACATTTCACATTCAGACTTATAAATAAATTATTTTTAAGTTGAAAGCCAAAAGAACTATAATGTATTAGAACCTACAACCACCGCGTTCACATTTACCCCAGCAGCTCCCCCGCGCTACGGCCTTTTAAATGTAACAACATAAAATTATTTGATATCTAACCAATGGGTCATTAGCAAACATTTGTCATTTTCAACTCAGTTTGACATTTCATCCAACTGATGAGCAGATGCCGCGGCGCGTAATCAATTGTCAGATAAGAATAATTCGTGTTTCCCTCGAGTACCTCTCTACTCCATAATATATTCATTTCGTAAATAATTTGCGAAATGAATGTAAAATTTACGTAATAATCTAATAATTTATTTTAAGTAATTGTATCTAAGAATATATTATATGATTTAAAACTAAACACTAATAAAGTTAATATAATAAATAATATTTCAAAATTTTCATTTTTTCGCTCTGGTATTGCGCGGCGTTGAGTTCTGCCACTCAACATGCAATACCTCCGGAATTCGGTAGAAACTTTGGAATGGAGTGTCTTAACACTAGGTTCACTTCCTACCCTGCTGTGTGCGGGATACAGCGTGAAACTGAAGAAAAAACGAATATAGTATTTATGTCTTTTTATTTTGTAATATTTTTTTTTATTTAATTCATAAGAGATCTACTCTTGGTTGTAATGATAAGATATCTTGCTATACATAAATGTGTATGGCAAGATATAGGTGCCTGAGACATAGGTATAACTTTAAAAATAAATATATACTTGACCTTACAGCCCGGGCCTGAATATTCATAAATAAAAATTGATAAGCAATGGAAACCACGGCTATATAACTATGATGTTTTTAAGATATAACGGAGCAGGCAGAGGTTACCTGTGAACATAGTGTCAAGACACTCCGTTTCTATTAGGACACTTCCGTTTCCCGCCAGCTTCTTTTATTCTTCTTCTTTTCTTATTCGCCAGCGGCAAGATCGCCGCGCTTTCCCTCGTTACCAGAGCGAGAAAGTGAAAATATTAAGTATTTAATTTTTTTGACTGGGAATCGAACCTATATAACTTCTCCGCCGCGGTTGGCATAAAAAGTAAATGGCATAAAAAATAAAAATATTTTTATGATAACTAACGTTACTTAATTTATCGAACATCATATATTTTAATGGAACTAGTTTTGACGACTCTAACATGTAATAGCATTAAAACTGTAAAATCATAATAGGCGTACGTGTGTTCTGATATTAGCTCTACATTATTACGTTAATTACACTGAACTAGGGTAAATTGTTGATTGCCAAAGTGGTTGATCATTATCTAATCAGCGATGTGTATTGAAACGTAAATATATAATCGTGGAAATTGAATACAATGTCATTAGGGCGATTGAATTATATCTTACATATTTTGATTTATATATTAAAAAAAATCATCTTTGACCAATATTAAATGTCATTTTGTTGTATTATATCATTTATGCTAGGCCTTAACCCATATAATATCATAAAAAAAAATCAGTCCATTAGTACTTTTTAAATGTACTAAAATTAAAAAAATATTTAATAAGGAGGCCAGTCGTGGCGCAGCGGGACGCAGTGTGACTGTAAAACCGACTGGTTGTGGGCTCGATCCCCACTCGAGGAGATGAAATATTTACTTTCAATTTATATTTCCATTTGGCGTCGAGGCTAAGCGCGGCGTTGAGTTCTGCCACTTAACACGCAGTGTCTCCAGAATTCGGCAGAAAGTGGGGAACGGAGTGTCTTAACACTAGGTTCCCTCTGCCTACCCTGCTGTGTGCGGGATACAGCGTGAAGCTGATTTATGTAATAAGGAACGTATAGTTCTTACTATTGTAAGCTAATACACTGTTACGGAAGTCATTTCAGAGAATAATTAGGTGGCCATTTGTTGAACGATGACAAGAAAATATTAATATTTAGTTCATTACAATTGTAATTAATTCAGCTACGTAATTTGGATCAGGTCTTACTCAAAACTTTTGTTAGAATAAACTATAATTATATAATATAAAAATTTATAAAAAATATAAAAAAATATATATAACATAAAAAGCTTTCACCTTGGCTGCAAAATTCAAAACGGATGTGATCGGCAGGATAGTCAAAAATGACCATGACCATGAGTAACGGAAGGTCAGGCCTAATTATTATATTGCGGGCTTCTTAATTACTTAAATATTTTTCACCGAATAATAAAGTGCTTATAAGCCGTGTATATCCATAAAAAAGGGTATCAAGGGTATCAAAGGGTATCAAGTTGATGGCAGCAGACGAGACGAGGTATGCAGAAATCGTAGCATTTTCACTTCATTCTCTCTGGCTACCCAGATAGGGACAAAGCGTGAAGCTAAAAAAATATTTATTGTCTTATAGAGAACTTCTTCGTCTTATAGAGCATTTTATTATACTGGGCACAGGAGCCCCTTAAATCCATGGTGATATCCACACCTGATCGAGTAGAGTTCTAATATCGACCGGATCTGTAAGCTATTTCAACTGAAGTGAATCAAAATTGAAGGAAAATTTTATAGTTTTTGTAAAGCTAGCTGTAACCTCTATAAATTACGGAAAATCAAGTGTTACTTAAATACAATACATGTATGTTTTCACATAGTTACTTAAATTTTCAATTTTATTTTGTAATGTTTGGTTAACAAGAGCTTGTGTAATTTAATTTACTATAAAATTTTAATATGCTGTCCCAAATTTCCATAGTACAACAAAATGTTAATAAATGAGGTTAAATATTCTTGTGCTTTAAAGTATTAATTATTTAAATTTTATTAATATGGATTGATAACAAAGCAATTATGACAGTAGATCTAAGGATTTTTTGCAGGTTCATGCAGTATCCCGCATGTAGCATGGTAAGCAGAGGGAGCCTAGTATTAAAACACTCCGCTGCCCACTCCGTCAAAATCTGCGTGTTGAGTGGCGGAACTGAACACCGATAAGTATTTGATAATAAAAAGTATAAGTTATTTTTTAGTTGATATATTAATTATAGATTTATTTTTTGATGATATTATTATATCAAATGAGAGTCTTTAATCGTTTTAATAGCGTATATTTAGGTACTAGTACCCACTCGCGGCTTCGCCCGCATCAACCTAACAATATTTTTTTAAATAATCTCAATGACTTTTGTGTTAATGATGTAAGTGTATGTGTTAATGATGTAAGTGTATGTGTTATATTAAACATAACATCTATAATTTATATAACAATATTTTTGTAACAGTTTTTTCTAAGTACTATATGTTGATGTAACTTTTCTATCTATGAATCAATTTAGAAAACTAACACTAAAGGCAGTTTACCAAAATACAGTATTGGAAACTGGATTTAGATTGGTTAAGTTTATAAATTAGCGTTTATAAACGCACAGATAAACAGACAAGCAGACAAAACATTTAAAGTTATTGTTTTGGGTTGCATTGATAAATGCCCCCTATTAGATTTTCCATATGTCATAAATGTACGGACAGCGATACATTACAATTTTTTTAAGTATAGATAATACTATCTCAGTTAAAAAGTTTCATTTAAAATGGGTAAAATCCCGACAATCAAATATTCTAAATTAACATATATAGCTATGACGCTATATTCCGTATAATAATAGATTCTGTCAATCTAGTGGCTTTTTATTTAAAAACTATTTTAAAAACTATTAAAAAATCTAAAATAATATGTATGTCAAATATTCATATTATATTTAGATTTTTTTAGAACGTAGTATTTGGTAATTCGTCAACTATTGTTGCTTAATTTAAATATTGTACAAGTAAGCTTAAGTTAAGCTCATAGTGAAATTATAACGAAATGTGTAATTATACCAAAAAGCGAACTTTCCTAGAATATTTAAAACTTGCGGCACTAGTAGGTACGTGTATCTAGCGCCACCTGTAAAATTTGAAATTTCACTGCATTTACATTTGCAGACTTCCATACTCTGTACGTCTATAAAATTTAAAAACTTAACTTTTAAAATAAATTACGTTTCATTAAGTTTTTTTAATTATGTTTTTTATTTATTTAATGTTTTTAGCCTGACTGGGAAAACTGTGACATTTTATGATAAAAATACTTAACTCAGCCGACTTTCAAGTCACTTAAATTGGTAGTTACATCTTAATTATGACACAGATATTATTATAAGTATCAACGAATTTTTATTTTTATTTACAAAATACATTATGGAAAAGAGCGACTGGGCCATCTAGTAAGTGAATAACAATGCCCACGACCCCATGCAATACTACAGTAGCTTTAGTACAGGTGCGTTGCTGGTTTTTAAGGTGGAGATGACTAGTATTTTGAAGGTACCCATGCCATATCACAGTGGATGAAGTTTCTGTGAAATCACAATATCAAACACCAAACCGTGTGGATGATATTTGAGCTTGTGACATACTGTGCGGTTGGAAAATACAGCGTAACACTCGCCATGATAAATGTGGTATGAAACACACAAAGAGGAAATGCCTCTATGCATCAATGCAAAGCCAAACCAAATATATACATACATATATATTAAATTAAACCAAGCCTTTTACGAATTATTAGGTTACTAACGGTTCAAGCTGATACTAAGGTGCACTAGCCCAGAGATAAGAACAGTATACCGTATTAAGTCAAACATAGATCCTTTAAAGTTTTAGAGTGATGTAATTTGGTGGTGATGATGATCTTATGGACTAACTTGGCTTTGCTTTACAGATGATCGCAATATTGGTAGTTGATTGAAATGTTAAGGCTGGCTTTAAGAGGAGTGTTCTCAAAAACTGGTTATACGATATATAGGATTTTCTTAGTGCGGTGCACACAAACTTCTGATGTTTGTTTAGGGTAGTCTTCAAGGGGTTTAGAGGGAAAGAAGAAAAAGAAGAGAGTAGAATTGAACCAGAATCCTTCACCTCATAAGGAAACATTCTCGAGGCATGATTCAACAGAAGAGTCCACGTTTATACGAGTCTTCTACTTTTATACGAGTTCTACCACATGCTCCACTGTGCTATCGTCTCCATAGCACTGTACGCAAAACTGAAAACGATGATTTCTCCGAATTCATGACATTCCTGATTCCTGATTTTCTTTCAAGAATTCAAATATTGACAGAGTATTTATTTCATCACCTGTCATTCATTATTAAGCTAACTATGTTAAATAATCATTAGGGCTGTGAATATATTTGAGTGAAATTTATGTTAACAATTAGCTTAATGGAAAATACTTGTCTCAAAATGAAAATAATAACAAACACCAAAATAAATCAAAAACAACAATTAAGTATATTCATCAAGCGTTTCGAACATTCTTTTGATTTTAGTAGAAAAAATTGCGAACGAGATTAACATAAAAAGGCATCTTCGATATTAATGAATGCTTTTATCATAAAACGTCGTTCAATTCAATTTTCTTAGAAGATTTGAGTAAATTGACTATAATTTATATATAAATGTGGTTTCAAACTCATTTTGAAATAGTGAATTATTTTGTAGATGCGTAATGGATTATATATTCATGAATTTTATTACATACTAAATCAATAGACAATAAAGTACACAAGCATGTGACTGCAAACGTGATAGGTAGTGGGTGCTTTTCCAAATAGAGCAAGTGAAATATTTTACATTTCCTCGCTCGACGTAAAGTGCAGCGTTGAGTTCCGCCGCGCAATACACAATATCTCTAAAATTCGATAGAAAGTGGGAAACGAATGTGTCATAACACACGTCTAACGAATAAAAGTCTAACCAAGTTAAAAAATGCTTATAATATGATTAAATTTGATAATATATAAAGTTAAATATATATTATTAATATTAATATATACTATCAATATATTAAATAAGCCCTTTGAATAACGAAATACAATCAAAAAAGCCTAATCCCACCTAAAAACCTCACGTTCACACATAACAATACAATAATAATCACACATATTCCAATTCACAAAATACTCTACAATACCAGATATAACCATATAACGTGTAAACATTTTTCTCATACAACAATTTACCAGAGTAAACAAAGTATATTATAACCTGTGTTGTTTACTATAGCGTCCACACCGCACTGGAACACTGTAAAGCAATTAGAAACGTTAAGCTAAATAAATTTGAAAGCACGTCCCTAGGTAACGCTGGAGGCGATGCGAGTGCTTTATACATCACTAACTGAATACACTGTACTGTCTGAACCGTTAGCTAAATGTAAATTCAAACTGGCCTTTTACTGGATGTACTATGAGTAGAATAGAATTTCAAATTGGTTATTTTGATTATGTATACCGTTTATTAGCATAATATGTATGTGACGTTGAGGCCAATCGTGGTGCAGGGTCACGGAGTGTGATTGTAAAAGCGATAGGTTGTGGATTCGATTTTTACTCTAGGAAATTAAGTATTTAATAATTATTTTTATATATAATAATTTTTATTTCAACATTCTGGTGTCGAGGCAAAGCGCGATGTTGAGTTCCGCCATTCAACACGCAATGCCTCCCGAATTTGGCGGAAAATGAGGAATGGAGTGTTTTAACTAGGTTCCCTTCACCTATGCATACATCAGCGCGATTTTTGAAAATTTTATATGAAAATTTCAAAAATCATATAAAAGTAGGCGGTAAAACCTTGTCATGTCTATAGTAAGCATTAAATATATTAAAAAATACTCATATTTGACTATTACTTCTACTATGTAAATTTAATGTATATAAAATTTTAAAGCGCAGTTCAAATGTTAGACCTTTATAATTATTCACTTTTTACAATTTCTCCATACGGATTTTTAACGGCGGAATGGAAGATAACGAAAAAATCATAATTACTGCAAAATCTCTAGTAATAAAATTTTATATTAACTGTTGAGTACTGCAGTTCAGATTTTAATACCTTTCCAATTTTACATCGTAATATGTATTTCTAACAACCACTTACATAAGATACGTACCGTGCCGTACTGCATATTAAGTGAAGAGCACAAGCGACGAAATTAAAGAGTCTCCTCGTCTCCATTCAAAACTAACGTCGCGGAAGTAGCTGAAATATTATTTTCAAGGAAAATCGTAACGTTATAATTTTTCTACGATTAGATCTATCATTAAATTTTTACTTTCTGAATAAAAATATGACATGTTGGCGAAGATTTGTATATTCTGCATATCAATAAATATGCAATATGCCGAATTTAAAGACATTGCGTGTTGAGTGGCGGTATTCAACGCCGCCTATGCCTCGACAAAGTTGTTTCATGTCCTCGAATAGGAATCTACGACGAAAATTATTACAGTCACACTGTCGTAGGTACTCCTGCGCCAGGACCGGCCACTAAAACTCTTTTCAAAATTATTTTCAGCTATTATATTTTATAATATTAGAATTTTTAATTTATGGCATACAAGTGCACCTTTGGCTGTGTTTACCTAACAAGCAAAAAATAAAAGGTTTTTTTCATGTATCCAAACGCAGAAATTATATAAAGATAAAAGAATACTTTTTTAGAATAGTTACAAAAGTGTATTTTAAATTCGAAACCACACAGAGTCGTAAAAGTCTGGCTATTATTTGTCCACTCCACAATATCCTAAAATCCTACCACTCTATCTGGATTTAGAGGCTGCTATAAATGACCGGGGCAAAGTAAGTAAAAATACTGTTTTTATACAAAAATTAAGTAAAGTTCAGATTTTGAAATTGATATGATATTTCCATTAATGGTTATTTTTCTAATAAAAGGTTTCACGTAAATATCTTTCAGAACCGCTACTGTAGTGATGGCTTCATGTCAGGCAGAGGGAATCTAGTGTTAAGTCACTCCGTTTTTTATTTTAGTTGCGTACAATAACTCAACATAGTTTGTGGCCTTACAAAACAAAGAAACGAAAAATAATTAAGCAATGTCAACCAGGTAATAATGGCCACTTACTATTTATGATCATTTTCATTTAAAATACACATCAAAGGAAACATTTTCAACAAAGTAAACAAAAAAACCTACATTCATAATCTACACAAGACTTGAGTTCGTACCGTGTTTGGAAAACATGTTAATTTCCTCTCAATCTCACAGTAAATTTATGCTGAAGAAGTATTTAACAACGACAAAATTATTACAAGACAAAGATCAAAGGTTGTAGGATTAATCAGCGTTTTATGGTGCGAATAAAATATCAGAGTGTAGAGCGGGAGCTCTGAAGAAAGTCTCGTTAGCACGGCGCCGCTGTGTACTCGGGATAAGTATCTAATCAATTCACAACAAAAGGAATGAGATCACGCTTAACATAAGCAACGAAATTTCTAATTAACTTATTATGTTATAAATATTTCTTATTAAAGGTTCTGTTTTTGGAATAGCAACTGGTAATATTATTTTTGTAATTTTTATTTGAGGTGAACAAATTTAGTATTAAAGTTAGTATGATGGTGGTTGATTCGATTCTCGTTCGTTTATATTGAAATAGTTATTGACTCGGCGTATTAGTAAGTCAAGTTGGGAACAGGTTATCTTAACATTAAATTTTCCTCCTCTTTCAAGGATTTCTTTTATTTAAACTGGTTATAATTATTCTTTTAAACTATTGTTCATTCATTTTATCAATGTATATCAATGTATAGGAATAAAATTACAATACACCTACATACAGATATGGAACATACAGTAATACTCCACTCCGTTATCCGTCTAAAGCCGAACTTTATATTGTCAGAATAGAGATTGACCTACAGCCGTTGTGTTTACTGTCAAACGCCCTGGGATCCTAATATTAGGATACACTTTCTGTTCCTTATTTTCCATCAAATTCTGGAGGCCTGTGTAGTGCCGGAACTCAACGCCGTGCTTTATCATTACTAGAGCGAGGAAATAAAAATATTAAACGAAATATTTAATATTTTCGTTTCCTAAAGTGAGACTCGAACCCACAACCTCTGGTATTTGCCCTTGCGGCATGATTAGCCTCTGGCTAGTTTCACAAGTTAATAGACATTAATCTATTGAATAGAAAAGTTATTTTGAATGACAGTTTCATGAAGAAATTCAGTTCTAAAATTAATTTGTACATACTTATACTAATTATTCAGATCTTATTAACTGATCTTGTTACACGTGATTCGTGATTAAGTCATATGCACATTTTTTTGCTTCTTTTGCGGTCTCATAGTGCTTAATAATTCAATTAGCTTAATAATAATTAAATAACTATGGAGACTTTAAACACGATAAGGTTGTGGTTACGATTCTCACTCGAGAAATGCAACTTTTAATATGTTCATTTCTTCGTTCTGGTGTGTCAAAGTGAGTATCTTACCACTGAGCTTACTCTACCTATCCTGCTTCATGCGGTATACAGCGTGAAACTGAATAAAAATAATAAAATAAATTATAATTAAATATAAGCTAATATTTATATAAGCACAAACTTGATATTAACTGTTAAAATATCACAGGTCATAGAATATATTTATATTAAAATATTTTAAGCGGGAATTCGAACTATAAATAGAATGTAATACATACTTGAAATAATGAGAGTGCTACTTTCTTTCCGGCCTTTACTTTTTAACAAAGACTTATTTCTTACTACGGAAGTCTAAAAGCTGAATTGAAAAAGGAAGCTATTATATCGTATACTCACATTTTAGTTCAAATAGTAAACGCCATAACAAAATTATATGCTTTTCAGATATGCTTTTGTGAAGAATGTATGCTCTAATTTTATATAAAACATTTTTCATGTTATCTTTATACTATATTTTTAAAATATTATGATGTGATATTCTTTTATTTTGTAGACAAAGAGGACCTAGAGATAAGGCTCTCTGTTATCCACCTACTGAAAAAACAGCTAAAAATATACATTAACTATAATGTGAGGCCGGTCGTGGCGTAGCGGAGACAAAGTGTGACTGTAAACCGACTAGTTGTGGGTTCGATCCCCACTCGAGGAGATGAAATATTTACTTAAATTTATATTTTCATTTTCTTCGCTCTGGTGTCGAGGCTAAGCACGGCGTTAGGTTCTGCCACTCAACACGCAATGCCTCCAAAATTCGGAAAGTGGGGAACTGATGAACACTAGATTCCTTCTGCCTATCCTGCAGTGTGCGGGATATAGCGTGAAGCTGATTTTTTTTTTTTTTTAACTATAATGTTTTATTAAAAAAGTGTTAAAATGGTTATGGCGCAGAGGCAAAAGCATGCAAAAGGTTGTGGGTTTGATTCGCACTTGAAGAAATATTTATTTTATTTTTATAGTAAACGCTCTGGTGTATAGGTTGACGCGGTGTTGAATTCCGCCACTCAATACACTATGCCTACATAATAAGCGTCAAAGTAGGGAACGGAGTGTCTTAACATTAAGCTCCCTCTGTTACATGCATGATACAATATGAAGCTAAAAAAGGTAATGTAAAACAGTTTAATGAACCTGGAAATTGTAAATTCACATCAAAAGAGCAGAAAGAATAGAGGCACTATTTACAAATTCAAATGAAGACTTTCTTGAATTTAACGCTACAACCGAAATGTAACATTTATTCATTGAATTTCAAATTTTCTCTATTGTTGAAAAAAGGCCAAACGCCACACAATTACCAACTGGACTTTCATCTTTATCATGAAATTTTAATAACGGTTATATAACTTTAACTAGCAATTATAACTACTACGCTTAAATTGCCAACATATGTAGCACATAATATGTAATTCTTTTAAATGTTGGTAAAGACGGTAGTTGTATATTCGAATACAAGATCATTTTATTATATACCTATGTATCTATAGATCAGGTGATAGTGAAATATATTTTTCAAAGAAAATTGGCACATTTCACATGAAAAATTACGTGCTATGTACTGCTTCTACTGTATGCTACTGTAGAATGTTTTGCTTGATCAACTTCATAATTTACCAATTACATTTTAAACTTTAACTTACATATACTAAATGTTGTTAACGATCCTTGGTCAAGTTGGTGTCGAAATTTTTGTTTAGACACTTTATAGGTTTTTTTTTTCACGTAAATTTCGTGATAGGAATGTGAAAAATGATGAAAAACAGAATACTGATTATTCAACAACATGAAGAAAGCTTAAAACCAGTAGTGACGCAGGGGCACAAAGTGTGAATGTAAAACCGACTGGTTGTTTGTTAGATTCAATCCCCACTCGAGGAAATGAAATATTTACTTAAATTTTTATTTCCATTTCTTCGCTCTTGTGTTGAGGCAAAGGTGTTGAGTTCTGCGGTGTTGAATTCTGCACTCAACACGCAATGCCTCCAGAATTCGGCAGGAAGTGGGGAACGGAGTGTCTTAACACTAGGTTCCCTCTGCCTACCCTGCTGTGTCCGGAATACATCGTGCAGCTATAATAAATGAACAAATCGTGAAAACCGCGTGATCCCGGCCTAGAATAGGATTAGGTACTGGTGGTGTCGTAAGAGGAGACTAAAGTACGTGTGGTAGTGTCACGTCGCCAGCAATGGCAACACGCATGGGCAGACTCTACCGGATCAGTACCACCCCCGGCATGTAAAACCGGCGTGAAGTAGTGGATTTATGCCACTGCATTTCGCATCAGGTAATGCCGGGCTCCGGTGCCCAACCCACCTTAGAGGCCGGCAACGCACCTGTAACTCCTCTGGTGTTGCACGGGGCCGTGGGCGGCGGTAATCACTTAGCATCAGGTGACCCGAACGCTCGTTTGCCGTGTCTTTTTCATAAAAAAAGAAAGCTTTAACTATTTATTGTTATGATAACACCAAGATTTTATACATCGTACATCAATATGATATGTAATACGAGACGCGAAATTTACACTGGTTATCTCATTCAACTCAGTAATGTAGGGAAATTGTGCGCAGCCAGTATTTAAAATATTTCGCAAATAATTAACTAAATGATGGAATCCCCACTCGTTACTGCTACCTACGTATCATTTTATTTAGTATCATATTTGGTGTGTAAAATATTGTAGTCATGTATACTGTGATATCAAGTGATATTTATTATCTCGTTAGATAATTGCCAAATTTAGAGTTTTTTATATAATGATAATTAAAATACTTTTAGATATTATATTATTCTCCATCCATATCCGTTTCATTTTTAATTAGAATTTGTCAATAAATATTTATCTATTTTATGCTGCTACAATGACTCTTGAGTAATTAACTGTTGATACCAATAAAATATAGTAATACTATAATTAACTTTTTAACTTTAGTTTTAAAAGTAAGAAACAACAGAAATGTAATAAATAACAACTTATTTGAAGAAAAGTCAATATATCATGTCTCGTTCCAGTTATAAAAGATACATTATGAGTATATAAAAATGTTGTTCACGTACAATACTGAAACAATGAAACGTCTATTTCTACTAAGCAATATTTTTCAACAAAAACAAACATCACACATACAGGTCTAAGAAAAAATAGGAAACGTCTAGTACCATTTATGGCGAGATTTTTATCTTTATTCAACAGAAGCTTGTTTTTTTTTTACAACAAAAAAAATATAACTACATAATAATACTCAAAAATAACACATTTTAATAGTTTTTTATATAACTAAAGATTAGTCCATGGGATAGCTGTGACATTACGAATATCCTTAAATAAGGTCAAAACAGTTTATTTTAGTTTTCTACTTATTAACATTATAATTATATAAATGAGGCGAAGTGCGGTGTAAGGTTCAGCCACTCAATAAGCAATGCCTCAGGAATTTGGTGGATTATCGGAAGCGGCAGTTTTTATAGTAGAACGGAGTGTCTTAACGTTAGGTTTACATATTTCCTTTGCCTATCCTGCTAAAGAGAGAAAATGCCATGCCTGCGATTGTGAACATACTCATGAAGTTAAAAAAAAGAAAACAGTATATCAACAATTTTATAAACTTTACACGTATAATAAATTAATAAAAATAAAATAATATAGTTCGCAAATGTCTTTTGTCGTTTGAGAATATTTGTTACAATACAGATTAAAACTCATGCATGCATTTTTTCTATTGCTTAATTAAAACATCTCCCTGATACGTGTTTGTGACATATTTTGAAAAATGCTTTAAAACATTTTTAATTAAACTAAAAACATTTCAGTGTTTTTCTTAAAATATAGAAAGAACATAAGTATTAGAGTTTGGTACCTGTTAAGGAAAAAAAAAGAACCCTTATAAAACCACTTCGTTGTCCGTCTGTCTGTCAAGAGCTTTTATTTCAAGACAGCTTGAAGATATTTAAGGCTATTAGGATTATATTATATTATATTTATTATATTATATTTAGGATTTATCCACAAATTTCGTTTCTGATATTTCTGAACTAACACTACCTGTAGATGCTAGCTACTAAATTTCATAATTCTAGGTCAACCGGGCCGTACCGTACACTATTGATATTTTGATTCCCTTTACAGTATTAAAATACACTTTTTCTGCAATATAATAGGTCAAATCTTTTGTTTAAGTAAATGTAGATTTGAGTATATGGTTTTAATCTACAGTTCTTGGATTTTCCGAAAAAATCGTATTTATACATTTACTTAAACAAAAGATTTGACCTATTATATTGCAGAAAAAGTGTATTTTAATACTGTAAAGGGAATCAAAATATCAATAGTGGACGGTACGGCCCGGTTGACCTAGAATTATGAAATTTAGTAGCTAGCATCGACAGGTAGTGTTAGTTCAGAAATATCAGAAACGAAATTTGTGGATAAATCCTAAATATAATAAAATAAATATAATATAATCCTAATAGCCTTAAATGGGGGACAAAGTTTGGTATTAAAGGCGCTAGTTCAAAAGAGGTATCAGATGAAAGGGCTATGACTAAGCTAAGCTTGAATTTCTAAAAAGCTCGATACCTCCAATTTTGGTACGGAACTCTCGGTGGGCGACTCCGACTCGCGCCTGTCCAGTTTTTCATCTTATTACAAATCCTATCTTTAGCAATGTAGGAAAAGAAACGTTACGTTTAGGTTTAGTTTTGTATACAAATATTGTATGCCTTAAAGCGAAATGATGTCAACTAAAATGAAAAATTATGTTTAAATTTTGCCTTTAAATCAGGCCGAATAGAATTAGAGTCCACAACTATCCAACACTCTGTCCACAATGATGTTATTTCATTATATTGAATTTTTCATTTTGTACTACAAAAACTGTTTCAACCGAAATAATATTTTTCAAAACTAGATCTAGCTTTTGTAGAGCTCCCAAAAAGCATTTTTGTTGAACTTTTTCTCTTGTATACACCTGCATTCATTTCCGCCTAACTCATACGATATTTCTTCGAAATTTAACAGTTCTTTTTAAATTTATTTCATTTATGCACATGTGTGAAAGTTATTGCGATAAATATTTATAATCTCATATTAAAAATTAAATTAAATCAGCTGTACACTATATCTCGCATTCAGCATGGTAAGTGGGGAGTACCCAGTGTTGAATCACTCCGTACCCCATTTACCACTAAATTCTGTAACCATTACGTGTAGAGTGGCGTAACTCTACACTGTGTTTTGTCTCGACACCTGAGCGAAGAATTGGAAATATAAATATAATAATAAATATTTAATTATCTACAGTGGGGTTCGAACCCATAACCAATCATGTTACAGTCACAGTTGTGCCCCCACGCCAAAGCTGATCGTCTATATTAAATCTTATATTAAATTCACTTATTCAATATGTGTTGTATGTACTGGTAATTTTTAATATTACATACCATTACAATCCTACATTATCATTTCCTCGCCTTAGTAACGAGGCAAAGCGCGACGCGCCACCAGAATTCTACCTAATTCTTTCTTCTGAAAAATGGAGAACGAAAGTGTAAAGTTTCTTGAGATTTACTTTTTTATTTTCAAAACAGTCAAAAAGGCTTTCCGCCCATTGGAAAAAAAAAGAAAAGCTGAAAAAATTTAAGTCCATCATTTTGTATTAACAACAATATTGATTATATTTAATCTCATTGTCATCAGAACTGAAATCGTAATCCAAATTTCAGCTCACTCAGACGCTGGGAATTGCGCCAAGATTTCACATTCACTAGCACACTAACACAGCAACTCAAATAAAACATTTTAAACAGGTACGTTATAGTTCTGAATGAATGGATAAAATATTCAATGTTTCTGGTTATCTGTTAGATTACTGTTGTGTTATCTGTTCACCTCTAGTATTTAAGTATGTATGTTTTGTGCAATGTAATGTGTAAAACGGGCAAATCATTTTAATTAAATTCATTCTCCTTAGTGAAATTAAAACTTGCAACCAGTGCTTAGTTGAAAATTGTTATTTAATATTTAAATCTAAATTTAATTTGTGTTAATCCAATATTTATTTATGTATTTATGTATGTAACATATAGTTAAATTAAGTATTAGTTTATTATTATTATTATTATTTAGTTTTTTTTTTTTTTTTTAACATATAGTTCTGTACAAAAAATCAGCTCTTCTATATGAGTAAATTTATATATAACAATATTATGGCAATACCGAATAATCTTTATTACGTCTTGCTTTACCTTGTGAATTGTATTTCAAGTATAATTAACTAACCTAATTCCTATTGTACTTTTTAATATAGCAATATAAATGTGCCAGGGCCGTCCGTAGAGAATACATGACCTGGCTTCGTATTTTTCGTAAATACACTATAGAATACGGATATGTAAGGCCGTAACATTATAATTACGGTATTTGTTTTATAGCTGACGTATAGGTGTAGTGATCGGTGAATTTGACTGTTACGTCAGTAATCATGGGTTCGATATTTACCTCCAGAAAAGTTGAAGTAATAGTTTATTTATTTTTAGGTATACTAAAGAGAGCTTAGTCGATTTAGCATTAGAGGCCAGTCATGGCGCAGTGGCACAAAGTGTGACTGTATAACCGACCGGTTTTGGGTTCAATCCCCACTCGAGGAGATGAAATATTTACTAAAATTTATATTTCCTTTTATTCGCTCTAGTGTCGAGGCAAGGCGCGGCGTTGAGTTCTGCCACTCAACACGCAATGCCTCCAGAATTCGTCAGAAAGTGGTGAACGGAGTGTCTTAACACTAGGTTATCTCTGCCTACGCTGCTGTGTGCGGGAATACAGCGTGAAACTGATTATTACAAAGAGCTTTGCTTTATGCTTGCTTCGGTTGCTATTTTAGAAAAATCTAGAAACGATTTATTTTTTATTTTTCTGTAGAATAATTTTCCCTTTTTCATCTAAATTAATTATTGTTGTGTATACTTATGATAATAATATTTATAAAAGTGTCTATAGAATCAACATAAAATTTTATAATCCAGGCAAGATCAATGCAAGTCACTAATAAATTTATAAAGTGTCGCCTCATAATTAATTGATTTACTGTTAAGGTTCTATATTAAAATATTATGACTAAGCAGCTGTGTAAGCAAAAACTATAGAAAGAAATTGATGAGTTGGTCGCAAAACGTCCATTCATCTTATTCATTCATTAACTTCAAATAGTGTTAAATTTAATTAACTATTTAGTTATGAATACTTTGGTTTTATTTTTTTATAGTAATTTAATTAAGTTAATTGGATTTTTTTTATTCAAAGTTAAGTTTTTTTAAGTATAAAGTTAAGTTAATAAAATTTTTTTAGTAGTTTAATTTTTGTGGCGTCGCGACAAGGACGAAAAACTTAGTAATTTTCCTAAATTTATAAATTAAAATAACAAAAAATACACGCTTACTTGAAAATGACTTAATTACATACTATATTAGTTCAGAAGAAAATATTACAATAGTTAAGTATAATAGCATAGAGGCCGTCATGGTAACTGTAAGCGCGATGGATTCTATTTCGTATCGGATCAGTGAAATATTTAATACTTTCATTTCCTCGCTCTGGCTACAAGGCAAATAGCGGCGTAGAGTTTCGCTACTGCACACGCAATCCCTCAAAAATTCGGAACAGAAAAGGCAAATATCTTAGTGGAGAACGAAGTGTATAGGTTCCCTATGCCTACCTTGCTATGTGCAGGATACAACGTGAAGCTAAAAAGAATTATTATAAACTGTAAAACGAAATCTTTAAAGGATGCCTCGTTACCAAAATTGCGCGGCGTCTTTGAGATAAATAATCAACTCATAACAAAAGTAATGAAACCAGCTATTTCTTAGCTTTAAAAGTTTTGAGTTGGAATTGAAATAATTGTTATTGTTGTTTCTCGACATTTACAAAACGTTACATTGGAGAAAGATTATATTTTATATATATATTATAAAATACAAAAATATAAGCTTAGAATGCTCGCTATATGTAACATTATATTCATTCATATTGGTATATTTTATAGATATTGCTTTAAAAAATCGATGCAGACAGTACACTTGATGGTTTTGGATTCGATCACTACTAGAGGGTGTGAATTGTTTTTCTTCTCTTATCTCCATTTTTAATATTCTAGTTTCAAATTCGTATAGAAAGCAAAGATAAAGCATGAAACAAAAAAAACTATAATAATTTGGAAAGGTAACAATTATTTTAAGTTAAAAATTATTAGATAGCATGAAACTTATTTCATATTGGGTGTTGGCCAAAAAGGAAAAAGTGTGGATTGAAAATATTTATATGAAAAATATACTTCAATTATCTATATCTATGTTACATCCTGTCATAATCATCCTGTTCCTTTATCTAGAACAAAAAGTCACTATAAAAATAAAAAATAAATAAATATGAAGTTGTTGTAATAATAACGTTTAAAACGTCTCGTATAAGAAAATTGTTTTTCTAATACATTTTAAAAATATTAGATAACACAAGACGATAAACCTTTACTGGCTTCAATTTCAAAACAAAGACTGCAAACAGAACAGTTGAATGTCGGAATTTCTTTTATGCCGATTAAAACCAATATTTGGTTTTGTGAGGATGGGAATCAACTAACAAATCGACTACCATACAATAGATATAAAATAGTGCTAGTTCAAAACAAATTACATCATATATTTTTTTTGGTATAGTATAGTATAATTTAAAGTAAAATACTATATAAAGTACCGTTGAGATATTCTGCATTGTTTATAATAATAATAATAATATACTTTATACTAACTTATTTACTTATACTAAGTGACCAGTGACTCATTTTGGTTAGTAAATAATATTTCTTACAGACTAGGTTAGTTATTATTACATTTTAAATAAATGTTACATATTACGTGTGCATTACACGAATCGTCACTGCGCCGTGCCGTTTGCAACGGAACAGCAATGATTCATGTAAATGCAATCTAGTCTATCGATCGATATCGATCGATCGATCGTATTCTATATCATATTCAGTATACTGTTGACACTACCCCGTACACTACGCACCAGAGACCCGTATCTTTTCTCATGAGAGCGTAAAAACAATCAACACGGGCTTCAGCGAACATCCCTGAGGCACTGCAGTATCAAGGTAGCCCCAACCGCATCCTGAACTCGTCATTGTACTGAACGCGGCGAGCGAAACAGAAAAATAATAATGACATCAATTTAAGGTTCTGCTTTGCTTCCTAACATATATTCGGATATTATATGAATAAAAATATTCATAACGAAATATTTTTTAGTAGTATTGAATAAACCACTAGATAACTAATATATACCTATAATATAGAGCAATGACTATCTAATCAATCAATTCAATCATCAATCTCAGTGGCACATTTTTAAATATTAATACATACATACCTATTGATTTTGTGTAGTAGGTGAAAATAATATTGAATATACGACATAAAAATATGGTTTTTATTTCATTTTTAGTTCAAAAAAAGAACGTGTGAAATTTAGAACAATGCACAACAACAAAAAAAAAATACAAATAAGAAGTCGGCTTCATATTTCCTACATGCATTTTTATCTATATTTCATTTTCCTATTATCCACCCACGTTCATAGTTATCCAGCTTAGCTTTGTGTGTCCGGAATTTTCATATCAAATGATAGAACGTCATCCTTTTCAAAACTGTTACGTTTTCAGTAGCTTTACCAAGTCTGTTTAAATATTTAACTTTAGGTCCGTTCAGATTCAAGCTTGGCGTTTCGCAAGCATTTCACATGAAGACATGATTTACTTTTTGTAATTTTGATTTTGATTTTTTTGACTTATTATACATGACTCCTTTGAATGAAAAAAATATATAGTTATTTTTAGAAATCGGCAGCGGTTATAGTTAAGCGGTTAAAATACACGATAAATACACACACATCGTCTATATTTTTTTTAATTATTTGTAAAAGGATACCACGTAATTGCAATAGGTGATATGTATCACCTACTAACAATAGTTTACACTAGTTTTTTTTCCAATAGGGGCCGTCACACTCAACTGTCCCCCGATTGACACAATTCTACTGCTTTTATAATTATTTTCACCTAAATCTCCCCTTTTTACACGAATACGCTAACAATATATACTTTTTAACTTTAAATACCATCTACATTTAACACATAAGCCTGTTATATGATCAAAATATTATTCATAGTCTAAACTGGCACATTTTAGGCGCTGATCTAAATGAAATATGGTACACCGCAAAGTAAATCCTAAATTTTCTTGTGCCCTCACGTGCAGGCTTAGAACAAAATTTATCTATATAGAATCATCCATATATTTGATTTTTTATTTCTTATATAAAACAAAATCAGCTTCACGCTGGATCCCGCAGGCAGCGGGGTAGGTCGAGGGAACCTAATGTTAAGACACTCCGTTCCCCACTTTTCGCCGAATTCTGAAGGCTTTGCGTATCGAGTGACGGGACTCAACGCCGCCGCATGTTGATTTCTTACCATATTTGCATAACACTGCATTGTGTATGTCCAAACGTGCAGCTGTGCAGCTAAGGCTCCGTTAAACAGTTACCGGCAGTAATTCCACCTTTCCACATACATATTGTATCTTCCATCTCTACTGAATATTCTTCCCAAATATAACACTCCATTCACTTCTTCTAATATCTTACCATTCACACTGGTATTTATTGCATTCCGTTCTTTCTTTATTTCTTTAAATACCTTTGTCTTGCTCGCATTCAGGCTTAGACCATTACTTTCACACTCTTCTTTCAGAGTGCTGACTAAAGCCTGCAACTCACATTCTGATGATGCAACGAGCACTTCATCATCTGTGGACAGCAAGCAATTCATGTTCAAGTCACCTACTTGCACTCCCTTATCCTTTTGTTTCACTCTTTGGAGCAAACACTTATGGTAAACATGGTAAAAAATAATATATGGTGATAATAATAACAATTTATTACTGTTTCTGAACTTTCACCAAACTATCCTTGAAGAGTATCCTTTCAAATAAAAAAAAGAATCATCGGAATCGGTTGGCGCGCGGTATTGGGTTATTCGTTTCGCATTTGCCGTGCACATACCTAATTCAAATTTAAGACTTATGTAATTTTCTTACAGATACCATTGTCAGAAATGGGCCAAATTAAAGTGAAAACATACGAGCACGAGCACTAGCTATCAAATAAAAAAAGATCATCAAATCTATTCACCCAGACAAAAGGACAAACATAAATAAAATACAGTCGAATTGACAACCTTACAGGAATTTGTTAAAAAAAATTTTGTCTTTAATGTCGAAAACACCGATAACTTACGTATTCGAAAATTTAATGATAAAAATTAAGCTTATTTTCAGTTACAAGCGCTTTCTACTAGTACATTTATAGTTTCAACATGACGGACGATTAAGGCCTTTTGAATTCATGTTTTCTATGGAACATTTTATTTGCTAATATTATATATTATACAATTGATTTATTACGTTTCATGTTTATGACGGTTTTCATTTTAGTTACTTAGTATTCTATATTTCTATTATGGAAAGCTATACAGACGTTTGAGATATTATTGGCTTCAAGTGAATTCCATAGGTAGATGTATAAGGCAAATTAATTATTGTTGAAATGCTATATACATTTGTGTCAAGTTTTGTAATAGTATATATTTCAATAGCAATATTATACTACCAAATAAGGCAGTATAATTTAGTGTATTGAAATAAAATTAAGTAATATAAAATGTAAAAGAGCATCAAGCTCTTTACATTATTTTTCTATAAATGTTAAAAGGTTTAATAAGAATGTGCTTTGTAATATTAAACATACAGCAGGGTAGGCAGAGGGAACCTACTTAACCTATTTTAAATGAAACTATTTTAGCCGGATTAATCGCGTATATTTAGTATTATTACACATTTTTGGGAACCTGACGTTTCGAACACTTTGCAGTAGTCCGTGGTCACGGGTAAACTGAGGTGGCATTCGTCTGTCAGTTGACATAATTACTACATCAAACTACCGCCAACGATTTCTTAATTTCCTCGCGTACTGCCCTGGATTCTTGCAGAATGAGCTAACTGTATCTTGCCCTCTGGTATGGTGGGTTTGAGACTTCAAAGATTTTATGAGTGGGTCCCAGGTGTTAGAAAGCTTCCAGCCATCCTCTCTATTGAAATTAGGGTATTTTTGTATTTCAATAGCCTCGCGGATCATTCTAGGAATATATCTGTTTTCCTTAGGGAGGATGAGGGGTTTATCAAACCTTATGTAATGGCTAGGTTTATCCACAGTGTGCTCACATACAGCTGACTTTGATACATGCCCATTCTTGATATCGGAGATGTGTTCCTTCACCCTAACACCGATGCTTCTCTTTGTTTGACCAATGTATGACAAGCCACAATCACAATTAAATTTGTATACACCTGTACACTGTAAAGGAATGTTACTTTTCACTGGTCTCAAGAATTGGCTCACTTTCTTGTTAGGCTTGAATATAGTTTTTATGGAAGCTCTTCTTAAGATGTTGCCAATGCTGTCTGTAACCCCCTTCACATATGGTAGAAGTGCTGGTTGGCTGAGTGGCTGTCTCTCTACAAATGTTCGAAACGTCGGGTTCCCCAAAAAAGTATATTAATACTAAATATACGCGATTAGCGTATATTTAGTATTAATCCGGTTAATATAGTTTCATTTAAAATGTGTAATAATCGTGAAAATCAAAGAACTTACTACCTAACCTAGTGTTAAGAAACTCAACGCCGGGCTTTGCCTTGCCTGCCTTTGATAAATAAAGATTTTGATGAAAGATATAAGTATGGTGTGAGAATAATAAAATACATACTATATAAAAGTAACACATTAGTCAGTAGGTAGCACAGCATTGTGATTTTTTTTCTATAGAGATGTCGGCGATAAAATTGGATAAGAAACTTCTGTGTATGTGTTATTATAGTTTATAATTTAAGCTTCTTTTTAATGCATATATTATAAATTTATCATCTTTATGTTTTTTATGAAAAAGACAAGGCAAACGAGTGTACGGGTACACCTCATGGTAATTTTGCAACAGCAGAGGAACTATAAGTTCATTATTGGCCTATTTGTAAATTAACCAAAAATCTTGTCTCGTTAGTTAGTTAGTTCGTAAGTTTTCAAAAATCCTGTCTCGTTAAGTTTTGTTATAATGTGAAACTGTATCTCGTATTGTGTTTCGTCTACTTACCAGAGCAAAAAAACGTTATTATTCTTCTTATTATTCTCGCTGTGCCGCTGCCCCACGCTTACCTCCCCCGCTAAGTTTTTTTTAAATATATATACTTATCGTTTAATTGGTTACTGTCTAGTAGCTTCTAAACAAATATATTTTTTTTCATTATAAATTAAAACATTTATAAAATTTATTAAAACATTAAAGCCAAATATCAGTAAATTGTTTTCAACAAGTCTTCATGACCTGTTCACACAAAATAAATTCTAAAATGTATTTATGTAAATTCTGTATGAAATATTTTAATACTTTATTTGTCGGCTGTGTACTAATAAATAAAACTAATTGACCCTTTTCATTAAGTTCAAATGTAATACAACATTTTCAAATGATAAGGTTTTTTAACATCCTGTATCCTGAACTTGATTTCACTATGTATGCTGAACCAACTTAGACCTCTGGTTCCCATTTTTCTGTCTAATTTTCAAAATATTGAGTTTGAAATTTGCGTTTTACTTACCAGAGTAAGGAAATTATTATTATTTTTTGGATATCGAACAATAATCTTTAAGGTTTGCCATCAAATGCTGTCCCACCGTGATTGTGGAATACTTGTTCCACTTTCACGCCAAATCTACTGAACAGATTTTGATAAAACTTTACACTAATAAAGCTTATACATCAGAATAACTCATAGACTATAATTTACGTAAAGATTTTGTTACAATTTGGCTTTAATACAATTATAAGTTAAAGCCACGTTTTGGTTACTAGTTTCATTGTAAAGTATAAGGAAAATATGAAAATAAAACAAAATTAGATTATATTATTTATATATTAGCTTGTTTGTTATTTGACAATAAATAATCATTTTTTTCTGTTCATTGGTTACAAATAAAGAAACATAAGACACCATAAGACATTTTAATGCAACGGCCATGCCTTATAATTAATTAATCTCCGATAATTTAGATCATGATAAGAACCGTCTGTACATTTGTATTAAATACAGTTAAGTACGTAAATACATCTAATATTGTATGAATATTTTACCTTATTTTACTAACGTTGAATAAACAATAGTTTCTATTATGTACAACGTTTAGCTTATACGATTAACACTTAAAAATGTATAACTAGATCTTATAAATATTATATTATATTGAAAGGATGCTAGCCAAGTATTAAATTAGTTTTGTGGTATCCACTTTTATAATTTATAGCGTGGATTAAAAATTAAATCAGCTTCACGCTGTATCCCGCATAAAGCGGGTAAATGGTAGATGGAATCTAATGTTAAGACACCCCATTCCCAACTTTCTGTAGAATTTTTCAAGGCATTGCATTTTAAGTGGCGTGACTCAAGACCGGGCTTTTCCTTTGTTGCCAGAGTGAAAAAATGAAAGTTATAATAAATAATATTTCATTCTTTCGAGTGAGGATGGAACCCACGACCGTCATGTTACAGTCACACTCCTTTGTTCTGCGCCACGTTTTTAATATTAATGTCTTAATGTCGGTTTTACATATTATGTATGCAAAATTTTATTAAATTCAAACAGTAGATATTTGGTATTATAACTCTTTAACCAATGCCACTTGATTTTTGGTCCTTGTGGCGTATTTTTACTTGACAATGGATGTTTTATATGAAATTAATATATATTGTACTAAGAAGTTATAATTTATTTTTATTAAGATATAGATAAGATAAGATAAATAGGTGATATCTTACTTATTTTTGAATATGCCATAATAGAACAACAAAACTAATTGGATAAAATGCAAGTACTTTCTGAAGTAGATTTTTTTTATTACAACCTAAATTGTAACTATTTTTGGCAGGAAATCAAAAAAAAGTATTTTTTTAATCATACGTGTATATTATATCTAGGTTATTTGCAACGTTTGTAAAGTATTGCTTATGAAAAAATATGGAAATGCAAATATACGTTTATAATATTTTTTGTTTTATTATTTAAAAATATGTTTGGTTGCGAACGAGCTATAATTGGAAAAATCACGTTTTAAAATCATTCTGAACATATAAGTTACACAATTTTTGTACAAAATATATCTATAATTTGTTATATCTTCGATAAAATTAATAATTAAAGTTAATTGTAATAAACTTATATATAAACTAAAATATCAGGTACAAGATTTTGCTTATTAATTCATTATAAATAATAGTAATAATATAATAAAGATAAATAAATTTAAACTGTGAATGTTCAGGAACACGGATCCCTTATTCCATGTGTCATGGTGGACAGCAGCTTGATTTTCACCTACAAGAGAGTAAATGCAATTAATACTAGATTCTTAATTTTTGAGGCACTGCAGGTTTAGTAGCGGATCTTAACGCCACGCTTTGCCTTGTTAGCAGAGCGAGGAAATGATCATGTTAAATTCAGCTATTACTCGCCTTTACATTGAATTCCGCCGCTCAACACACAACGCTTCAAAAGTTCGACAAAAATGAGGAACGAGGGTTCAGGTTTCCTCTACTAATCAGGTTCATTTCTCCAAAAAATGTAGAATTTAGATAAGTAATGATTTTTTTAGAAAATATCTTTACGTACCTATTAAAACATGCACGTTGACAGTTACTTGAGAATGATTCCGCAAATAGCACGTATACGTGCCGCTATCATTTTGGGACGCCGAACTAACACTGATCGTGGCACTGAAATGTAATTATTAATTATATATCCAAATAAAAACAAAAATTCACTTTTAGGATAACGTATAAGAATTTCAACGTAGCGGAATTAAACCCGCGCTCCTTCGGGTACTGTCCAAGCGCTCTGACTACTAAGCCATACGTTTTTAATCAAGCTACGTCGAAATTCTGTATGTGTGTGGAATAGCACTTTGAATGACAACTGTTGTTCTATTAAAAATCGTTTTAATATTTGCCGAAAATTATGTAAATATTAATATGAAATACATTTTCTCATTTATAAAGAAAATTTGATGAAACGTATATAACAAAAAGACCGATTACAATAAAATATTATCCGTTCATAAGACTACTATTGTTGTGACTTATTGATTTCAGCGAGCGGCCTCTCTCTCGATTCCATATCGAATGACTTTCACAACCTAGATTCCTTTGATATTATTCATCGATTCTTTTATCTTCAAGTCAGAACGTGATTCTTATGTTTATTACAGGATCCAACAATTGTTATCACTTAGCTGTTATTAGGCAAAAAATATGTATATATTCTATTATTGTGGAAAAAATCATTTATGAATCCAGAAATTTATAGCAGAAGAAAGTTAGTGGAGAAGAAATTATCGATTACTTTCTATGTTATAAGCATTTTTTGAAACTGAAATAACCTTAAAAGAATTTGAATCAACAACCACTATCAAATGGCGTCCCTATTTCTAAGCACGTCATTAATGCTAGAGTTTACTATTAATATACAAAAGTTAAACTAAACTATTATCTTAAAAGAAAATTACCTCATATTACGCCAAGAGATAGATTCATTAAACTCAACTCCTTGTTTCTTCCAAGAAAGACCGTAAACGTTGTTGATTACTGTTTTCTCCGCTGGTTTCACAGTAGACGGTTCTGTTGTACTTTTAAACTCCGTACTTTTTGTTGTTGTACTTATACTAACTGTTGACGTGATAGTAGTAGTTTCTACACTCCAACTTTTATTTAACATTAAATCTATTCTATTGAATATTGTACTCATTTTAGTGGTTGATTCTGTGGTAGTGGTGAAAGGAGTTGTAGTGGTTGGGCTCGGCTTGACAGTTACCGTCGCTTTAGTGGGCAAAGATGAAACGTATTCATCTGATATGGCACAAGAAAGCTTTATGGAACTTCCAGCTTTATAGAATCTATCTTTTACGTCGTGTGTTTTATCACCATTTATTGTTAATACTGGAGCTGTAAAAAATGATAGCATAAATATAAAATGAACCTATATAAGTCGTATAAACTGGTTTAACCGCATTATCTGTTTTTTATTACTTTAAAAGTAGGTTATTGCTAAGTATTATCCAGAGAGCACATTATAGAAAACTTCCTTGTATTCAATGTAGATGGGATGTGAAGTGTGAAGATTATCATTCAATACTCTTTTAACACCTGCTGCTTGTTGAGCATGTAAGTTTTTGACGTGTTTTTTTTCTATATACAAATTGTATATAAAAACCACATAATATTATGTATATAATTTAATATAATTTTGATGATTTCTCGAGGCTGTTGTTGTTGTTGGTTCGTTTCTAACTCGGAGGAATGAATTATTATTTATTAATATTTACATTTCTTCACTTTATTAATGAATCAAAACGCAGCGTTAAGTTCTGCCACTCAAAAATATAATGTAAAATAATTTTATATACACATAAATTAGACACAAATATAATTGCACGATGTACATACATACATACCACAAATCTATAATATGCTTAATCAAAAATATATTTTATATGATCTACAACTAGTAACATAATTCTTTTAAATACTAATTTAATGAAACAAAGGGTATTTAACATACATAAATTTAAACCTTTGTATGTATCATCAACCTAATATCAAATTAACAATGTTGAATACGAGAAGACCAAACGCAATATCGGTATTTAACATTCATCCTTTGCAACATTATTGGGCTTTAGGCTTTAATCACTCGCGTTTTCATTTTGTATTACGCAATCCCCTTGTATCGATTGCCAGTCAATTTAACCTCAATAAAAAGCGAATAAGCACTCAGCAAATGCTTAAAACGCTTAAAAGTCAATCTGCTTTCTGTGATATTTTCATATGCTGTTACTACCTGTTGCCTGTACAAATCAGATTTTGTTTAAAGTAAAGGAGTGTAAAAACTGAGTCTAGTTCCTTTTTCATCAAAGCCAGCGTTAGTATTGAATTTTAATTTTCTAGTTTAAAAAGAAATTAAATATTTACTTTAATGGAAAGAATTCGATTTATATGAAAATATTAATTTTCTGTAATAAGTGAATAAGAAACTAGTAAACTCCATTTTTACTTTACTGTAATGGTAAACAAAAAAGTTTCATATAACAGTGAACTATCTATGTATGTTAATGTTTAAATAGTGCAAATAGAAACGCATACAGAATACTATTGTGTTTATTGTGTCAGTTTCACATTGTGTTCTGTAAGCATTGTATGTTGAGTGGCGGAACTCAACGCTGCACTTTCCTTTGAAATCAGAACGAAGATATTAAAATATTAAATAAATAATTTCCTCGAATGGCAATCGAACCCACAAGGCGCGTCAGTTGCTACTATGTGCAGTGACTTAGTAAATAGAACCGAAAATACATAGCCACATTTAGAAAATTAATATGTACAACATTTCTAAAACGTACAGAAGAGATTTTGGAAATTTGCATTAATTTCGTCCCGAGTTGGAGAACACAGTATTATAATCTAAGATCTACATTAATCTACTTACGAAGTACTGAGAAATTTGCATATATGGTTCTCGGGGGGTGTGTGGATACTTGGCACATATACAATCCTGCGTCCGACCACTTCACTGGATTGATGCTGAGCCTCCAGTTGTTTGGATATTGAAATTTCATAGAGACACGGCTATCACCGGCGTAGGGCGCCGGCCCGACGGTCAGGAGTTGAGCCGTGTCCGTCGTGTTACGCAGCCACATGACCTGTTCGTATACGAAATACTGTACCTACTGTATACGGAAATATTAATTAAAAGGTAACATATGCTGATATTAAGTATACATATGTTGATATTGAGTTAAATTTATTGAATAATTGTAAAAATACAAGAAAATATTTAATAACATGAGTGAGAAACATTTAATTTTATATCCTCGAAATACTTTATAAATCTTTTTCTGATGGAATATAAAAGACATTATCATTTTATTTTTACAATTGTAGAAATTTCAGACAACGATACTTTTGCACGTTTTTAAAAACTTTTTTTTTTTTATTTTTACTAGCGGCTTCCATGGTCAAATGAAAATAACGAAGAGTTGAAGTTTTAGGTGCCTGAGGTAACCTGAATATCACGTACAGCACGTACTTCAAAATGATTTTCTTGATATAAGATTTTTAAATGTTTGTTCATCCAAACAAACTCCTCAACTATAGATATAGATTTAAGTATAAAAACTTACTTATAAAACTGTTCTAACTTACTGTTTTATCTTTAAGCATCACAACGCGACAATGTAGGAGGGCTTCAGATCCCACATGCGCCGTGACCTGAGTGATGTTTCTCTCCTCAAAATACGGGCCCCAATGTCTCTCATAGTGATGATACTCTTGATACGGTGCGTAGTGACGAGATTCTTCGCCTTTGTCTTTACAAAAAGATAATATAAATTTTAGTTAATTTATCTTTATTTAAAAAAAATGCTACATTTACAATATTAATTATCTTGTGAAATATTTTTTTTCCTTAAACTTACTAAAATTTACTTTTTATTTTTAAAGTAAATTTTACCAAAAATGTGTGAGTGATATGAGGGGTGTCGTGCCGCATCGGCACACAGTTGTGGGTTCGATTCCCACTGGAGGAAATTAAATATTCAATATTTCGGCGGAAAAAGGGAAACGGAGTGTCCTAACAGTATATTCCTCATGCCTACACTGCTGTAAGTAGGGTACAACGTACCGGTTTAAATATAAATTATAATTACAAAGTGTGGAAAGAATTTTACATAAATTAAAGTTAAATATATAAATAAATCCTAACGAAAATGTATATAATCTTTCATTATATGTAATTCCTAGGAAATTTAAGTAATACCTAAAATCATCCGGTCATGAGAGAAAATAAATGATATTAGACACATATCCTAGGAAATTTATACATTTACTAAATGGTCCGCGGAATGCAAAACATTTAAAATATCGAGGGATAACGATGATAGCGGGGTGAGAAGAGGGTGTCGCGCCCGTGTTAAGTTAAAACAAAACTAACCTAAGGTAAGGTAGTCTAATTTTAATTAGTATCTAATATAAAAAAAATAGCTTAGCGTTGCTCACACAGCAGGGTACGCATAGGGAACCTAATGTTAATAAACTCCGTTCCCCACTTTCCGCCGAGTTCTGGAGGCATTGTGTGTTGAGTGGCGGAACTCAACGCCGCGCTTTTACCTCGACATCAGTGTGAAGAAATGAAAATATAAATGTAAATAAATATTTTGTTTCCTCGAGTGGGGATCAAACGCACAACCAGTCGATATTACAGCCACACTTTTTGCCCCTGCGCCACTTCCGGCTTCAAATATAATATGAAGATAATATATTTTTCACTATGTTCGTTACCAACGTCAACGTCAACGACAGTTTATTCTCATTTCAACGACGTGTTTTATAACATAAAACATTCTTTTAATACATTTCCTATTACGATAATGGAGATATATACAATTCCTAATAAATATGTAGTATTGATGGAGATGAATAAAAAGTCTACTCACGGTTTCCACTCTGTATATTCAACACCACTTTAAAGTACATATAGTTTAAACCAAATGATAAATCACGACACAGTATATATAAAAGTCAACCACAAACATATATATATATATATATATATATATATAACACGATAAATACTGATTTGGAAGAAAATAATAAAAACAACGGAACGTATGGAAAGTGCATCGAGTGGCAAGCATTGACTGTTATAATTATTGTCTGCCGTCGACAAGGGGGTAGGTGTGGAAACGACAACTCCTTAGCGGTTCGGTCGACGGCAGCGAGCGCTTTCATATAAATATACTAAATACGAATACTTACTATAAAATAAATAAATACTAATAATTAAATGGTATGTATGGTTTCATGTTTGTGTATAAATGATAAATAAATAAATTACAATATTGAAATATATAAATGACATACATTAAATAAACTATTAATATATATAATAGTTCCCTACAAATGTATATATTTTTTTTATCTAATTTTTAGAAGTTGTATACAATTTCGAGATTTAATACATTTCCGATAACATAAACATTTTAAACGTTTTTTTTTTCACACGCTGGAAAATAAAAATATTTAGAAACGTATAATGATCTAAGGCTTGAGTCAAGCACGTGCGACTTCGAATCTCGCTACATTTAAAACTATACATTAACATATAAATCTCTTTCCTTATACTTATATATTAGAAATTAAAAAAAAGGTTGGTTTAATAGCAAGAATAATATTAAAAAAATTGTATCAGCTTCACGCTGTATCCCGCACACAGCAGGGTAGGCAGAGGGAACCTAGTGTTTTAGACACTCCGTTCCCCACTTTCTGCCGAATTCTGGAGGCATTGCGTATTGAGTGGCAGAACTCAACGCCGCGCTTTGCGTCGGCAGAAAAATTGTATAACGAGACTAACAGTAAGTATAATTTGAGAGCAAATAACTAAATGAAATATTATAGTACTATAATTAAATAGCCATGTTTTTGTTGTGTGCTTATTTTAAGTTGAGGAAGTAATTAAGCTCTCCCTGGAATTAAGTTTTCAACAGAATTAAGTTACTTAAGTAGATGAAGCTGCGTAAGTAAATATTTTATTACAGAACTACTCGACTCCAAGATGTAGTTTTGCTATATGAGGGCGTCATTTACATTTAATATACCCTCTAACTTTCGCAGTAGGTTAATTTCTTAAATGAACAAGTTAAGTATAACGATATTTATGTTTTTAGATCGTAATACTTAATTTGATTTGAGTTTGATATAATTTTCGAGACATTACATGTGAATTGGCGGAACTAAACACTGTAATTTGATTGCCAATGGGAATTACTACTACGTAGTATTTACATATATAATATCGACTTATTATCGACGACTGACATATTGTAAAAGTTTTGAGTAGCAGTAAGAAGACATTACGGGTCGTTTTACTTTTTACCTTTTACATTGAACTCTCTTATTTACCATAAAAGATATGTAAAGATTTTACATATATACATACATATTTAAGTAAAATGAAATCTAAATTATATTGCTATCTTTTATATTTATATTAAATTAACTCCCACAACAACATTCATATAGAAAAATAAACTGTCACTTATAAATACTAATTTGATGTCCTAAATAAACCTATCACAATACCAATAATTTCGAAAGAACATTACATTTTCTCATGTCCATCTCACATTTAATACATTAACGTTCACAAAGGCTGAAATCGATACTCACTCTGTAACAAATGATCGTTCACGTCTGTAGCGCCTTCTCGTTTGATATTTTCCCGGAGTTTCTTGGTAATATTCCTGAATATCTCCCTGGACAGGGCGAGCCCGTCCTTTTCATCGCTCCGACGCCTCCGTACGCCGTTTGTGTGATAATCCTCCGGGATACGCAGTGGTTCTATAATATATATTATTTTATATATTTGTTTCTACTATGGCCATTGTATGGAATACTTACATATATAATAAATATTTTTTATACTATTTGTGGACTTGGAAAATATTATTATTATTATTTAATTTATATGTTTATTTTTGTTAGCTTTAAGCTGTATCCAGCAAATAGCAGAGTAGGAGCAAATAGGAGAGGAAACGTAGTGTAAAGACAATCCATTCCCCCACTTTATACCAAATTTATCGTGATATTTTGTTTTGAGTAGCGGAACTGAACGCAAAAATAATAATAATTTATTCCCCCAGTAGGTATCGAATTCAGAACTATCGCGGTTAAATCACACACCTGGGCACCTACGCCACGACAGTCTCATGTGCCAGGTATAACTTATATATTTAATTAAAATTATTATTAACAAGCTAGCGAATACAGTGTCGATTCGGCAAGTAGGTATTGTGTTCAGTTAGACGTCAAACTACTCTAGGATAGATGAATGGCCTCAGTGTGGCTATTCATTGCACAACTTATTATATTTAATTATACAATTTATGAATCACTAACTAAATATAAAAGTTATATAATATTATAATTTTTTTAGCTTCCCGCAAACAGCAGGTTAGGTACCTAGTGGGAAACTTGTAACCTGTTCCCTAGTAGGGAACCTAGGGAAAAGATACGCTGTCCTTCTTTTCCGCCGAATTCTGAAGGCATTGCGTGTCGAGTGGGGGAACTCATCGTCGCGCTTTGCTCCGAAACCAGAGCAAAGAAATTGATCTACATACAGTAAGAAATTGATCTAGGTAAAGTAAGTAGATGGAATATTAAATATTTAATTAATTTCCTCAAGCGGAACCTACAACCGGTCGCGTTCATATTAAAATATTTTTAGAAATCGGAAGCGGTTAACGTTTTTTTTTTTTAAAAAAAGCACTTATAAAAACACATATCGTCTATATGTTTCTAAACTATTTGGAAAGAGATTCTATGTAATTGCAAAAGTGATATGTATCACCTAAAAATACTTCACACGAGTTTCCTTCCGATAAGGAGCCGTTGCCTACAAGCAACTGCCCCCGATTGACACAATTCCACTGCTTTTATAGTTATTTTTACCTAAATCTAACTTCTTTTCCGCGAGATCGCTAACAATATAATAATATAAAGCGATAAAATTTACAAACCAAACCCCCTCTCATATAAATATCTTTTTTGGCCCATTAAAATATTTCATTTCCACTGAGACAGATGGCACGTAATAGTAATTGATTGTAAAACTTCATTCCATTATGTGAATTTGAGCGAGCCGAATTTCCTTTATAAACGGTTCCCAAAACACCTTAATGTCTTCAGGATATTTGAAAATGAAACCTGATTGAATTTTACTAAAATGAGGAAATTAAGAATTCATATTAATACTATAAGAAATAGTCTCTTCGTAATTTATTGATAAGAAAGAAAATCTATTAATGTTAAACCAATTTAATTTTTTTTAGCACATAATAAGATAGGCTGTGGGTATCTGGGAAACTAGTGTTAAGACATTACATTTCCATTAAGACACTTCTGTTCTCCACTTTCCGTTGATTTTTAGTGGCATTGAGCGCAATGTGGCGGAACTCAACGCAGCGCTTTGCCTCGTTACCGGTGCGAGAAAACTAAAAAATAATAAAAATTTAATTTCTTCGAGTGGAGATCTAACCCACAACTCGTTGCGTTTACAGTCGCACGCTTGTGGGCCTACGCCACACCTGCTTTGGATATATTCAATAATCTTAATTGAGTGTGACTGTAAAACCGACTGATTGTGGGTTCGATCCCCACTCGAGGAGATGAAATATTTACTCAAATTTATATTTCCAATTCTTCGCTCTGGTGCCGAGGACAAGCGCGGCGTTGAGTTCTGCCACTCAACACGCAATGCCTCCACAATTCGGCAGAAAGTGGGGAACGGAGTGTCTTAACACTAGGTGCCCTCTACCTACCCTGCACTGTGCGGGATACAGCGTGAAACTGACTTACTTTTCATGTTAATAGGTAGAATTGTACAATTTACTCATTTAATATGTTTTTATTAAAAGCGAAAGCGTAATGATCATATAAATATTCATAGCAAAACACTCACCATTAACTAACCAAGCTGCACTTTAAAAACTTACTCGGTTATGCATACTTAATTTGTACAGTAATAAAACTTAAAATAACTTTTAATGAGGGAAATTTCAATTTTTGTATATAATTGAATTTAAAAATGTGTAAAAAGTATTATTTTATGCAGTGTATAATTTAGTATTCCATATTGGAACGAATATAATATATGTTACTGTTATTATTTGTTATTTTGTTATTTATTATATGTTACTTAAACGTAGATTATATATTATAATTTGTTTTGAAATAGATGATTTTGTTTAAGAATTCAATTTGAGGCTAGTCGTGGCGCAAGGGCACAACAAATTATGGATACGATTTCGCTGGTAGCGTAAACGCAAAGCGCTGCGTTGAGTTCCGCCACTCAACACGCAATGCCTCCAAAAGTCGGAGAAAAGTGGAGAACGGGGTTGTCTACATGGGAACGGAGTGTGTTAATATCTACTAGGTTCCCTATACCTAACCTAGTATACGTGGGATGCAGTGTGAAGTTAAACTTAATTGAATATGATTTAGAAATTAATTATATTTATTTAAATTTGCAGGAAAATTGTAAAAATATAAATCAATTTAAGCTACATTGTCCAACAAATGTACTTAATTACGTCAGTCTACACGTCTAACCACGGAGATCACTTCTATTATTTCTTTTCAGCTTTTCCCGGCTCTAAATAGGTTTCGTTGACAGTGCTCCTTTACTCGTAACAGAGTTTCGCTATTAACCGACGAAAGCTACTTGCTTTATTTTGTATTATTCTACAATTGGGTTTTGCTTTTATCAGATGTCCTCCACCTGATAAATTAAAAGTGAAATGTATGGGGGACAACATTTTTATAGGATTAGGGATGTACCTTTTGAGGTTTATTTTTAAGAAAAATTATCTATATGCATTTCTAAGTGTAGAAATAGATAATCTTACAGTCAATAGAAGCTCGAAAAAGAAAAAAAGCAAAGAAAATAACTCTGGTCAGTTTTATATTAACACAGAAATTTGAGTAATTCATCACAATATGTTGCAGTATTAAATATAATGTTGAGGAAAATCGTGGCGCAGGGGCACAACGTGTGACTGTAAAATCGACTGGTAGTGGGTTCAATCCCCACTCGAGGAAGTGAAATATTTATTTACATGTATATTTTCATTTCTTCGCTCTGGTGTCGAGCGATAGCGCGAGGCTGAGTTCCGCCACTCAACACGCAATGCCTCTAGAACTCGACGAAAAGAGAGGAACGGAGTATCTTAACACTAGGTTCCCTCTGCCTACCCTGCTGTGTGCGGGATACAGTGTGGAGCTGATTTATTTATGTTTTAAGTATAATGGTGAAACACGCAGATAATACATCATATCATAGAATTGAATCTGCTACTATCACATATGGCAATAACAGGAATATATCAGCTGAAATTATAAAGAATACTTACTTATTATTCTAGACTAAACTATAAACATTTGTATAAGTAATAGATACGAGTACATTTGCCAATTTCAGACAAGCTTCTAAGTAGATAAAAGCTTTGTTTATCACACTACATTCACAAGGTTATAAATTGTCTACATTTCCATATATAAATACGGTAGTTAGCATATTAGTTAACATAAACACTATGGCAAGATCAAAATTGCGTGTTTATATTAGCTGTTTTTTAGCTTCACGCTGTATCCCGCACATGGCAGGGTAGGTAGAAGAAACCTGGGAACCTAGTGTTAAGAGACACTGTTCCCAGTAAGACATTTTGGTTTCCCACTTTCTGTCAAATTCTGGAGACATTGCGTGTTAAGCGGCGGAACTCAGCGCTTTGCCCCGTGATTTTATATATTTGTATATCTATTTAATTCTTTTTGATTATTGCATTTGTTAAGAATAGATGTACTACTAAGAAAACACAATTTTATCAACTTAAGACGGTCCTATTCTCTTCTTAGTTAGGCCGAGCGTGCCAGTTGACCACTATTTACTTAGCCAATGCCACGATGTATGGAACATACACGAAGAAGATTGTACGTTAAAAATGTTAATATTACATAATTAGAGAATGCATAAAAAAGAAATAACTCAAGAATATTAATAATTTTGTTAACATTTTGATAAGTAGTAGTATTTTTTTTTTATTGCGGCTCAGATCACACTTTTTAGTTACCCAAGCTATCTCTGATCGCAAACATTAACATACTTATTTAGAAAACGTATAAAACTTTGAACGTAGCGGAAAACCGATTTGTCCTGAAAAACGACCAGGTTTGGAATTCCTGGTCGATTTCCCGGAGGCATGGATTCGAGTCTCGCTACCTTCAAATTTCAATACGTTTTCTAAATAAGTATTTTTCTTTCCTAAGTGTAGAATAACTCTTTAAAAAATGTAAAAAAAAACATTAACATAATTTTCAATTCGTTCTAGTAGTTCCTGAGATTAGTACGTTCAACCAAACAAACTCTTCAGCTGTAATATGTTGTTATATATATTTTTTTAGCTACAAGCTGTATCCCTTATACAGCAGGGTAGGCAGTGAGATGATAATGGTAATACACTCCGTTTCCCATTTTCCACCGAAATCTGAGGGTATTGCGTGTTAAACGACGGAACACAACACCAGACACAAGACACCAGAGCGAATAAATTAAAATATTTATAATTTAATTTCCTCGTGTAGGATTCCAAACCCCAACATAGATATCGATATTCATACCATAAACTGAAGGTCATTTCCACATTTTAATTAACCTCACCTGATGCAGTGTGAAAGCAGCATAACGCTAAACACACAAAGTAGAGGCCGCCCCACTGCATATTAGACCGCACATCACAGGCGCTGACGCATCACGCCGTTCACCTGGAAAATATCACTTATTAATACACATTATTACTCGGGATAAATCGTTTGGAAATATTGCCATATTAGGAAATAAAACGCTTACTAGATGCAATGTTTTTTTTTCTTCACGCTATATCATTATTATAACAGAGTAGGTAGAGGGAACCTAGTGTTAAGACACTCCGTTTTCCAAATTTTCAAAGTATTGCGCGTTGAGTGTCGCGTTATAATCCACTCTTGTGCGTCTGTGCTACGACGACCTCTTACTAGCGCTATGAAGCAATGGCTATATCAATTTTTATCTCTAGTATATTTATTTCTTAATTATAATATTAAATATGAAGCCATAGTAGCAGCAGCATTTGACTATATGCGATGCTGTGGATTTGATTCCTACTCGGAATAAAAAACTCTTTTTTCGCTCAGGTAACACGACAAGGCGAAGTGTAAAATTACACCTCTCAACAACCACCATGTCGATACTTAGGCGGTGCAGGAGAAACGAAATGTCTTGATATTTGGTTCCATTTATCTACCCTGCTGTATGTGAATGAAAATTATAATATTTTACATCATTTCCAGATCACCAAAAGCGCGGCGTTTAGTTCTGCCACTCAACACGCAATACCTCCAGAATTCGGCAGAAAATGGGGAGCGGAGTGTTTTAACACTCGGTTCCCTCTGTCTACCTAGCTGTGTGCGGGATACAGCGTGAAGCTGATATTTATCACATCAATGTCATCATAATTGCATTGATTGGTACGCTTGGTTGTGATTATATTTGACATGTAAGGGTTCATTATGGTTAACTAAACTGTGGCGCTAGGTTCTAATCATTAAGCGAATTCTTTAACTGCACTCAGTTAGAAAGCAGAACATAATTGTTATTATAATTATAAATATTTTCTGCTTTTTAAATAAGACTATGAAAAAAATTATAACATATTTTTATCCTAGCCTACGCTATAATAAATAAGACGGAACACCATCCAATTAATCATGTGATTTTAGTGGAAGTATTGGATTATAGGATGAAGTGAATATTATGTTTACATATTAATTAGAGGTAAAATGGAATTTGAGCCAGAACAAATATACTTGTGTGCATTGAATAACAAGCTTGTTCGACACATCTAATACCAATATTTACTAAGCCTTGTGTTCGTTAATTTTCTCGTATCATATATCAGATAATGGGTATATAGTGGAAACTATGATAGAAAGCGACGAAAACGACGAATCGTTTTTGATGCGCTTTTAATTAGGTCGACTTGTAACTGTACATGAACGGAACCCTAAATTTTTTGAAAATATTTTAGGATCCGTACCTCCTATTTTATAAGTTTTATGTTGTCGTAGTAAAAATGTCTTAGGATTTCAATTATATAAATTGCAGGACATACCTACTGCAATACTAGGCTAGTTTTAATGACTTAGGAGTATAAAATTTATATTGACCATAATACAGACATTTGTTTCGGTTTAGATTAATGAGAGCCTTGGCTATAAAAGAGTTTATTCCTATGTTCTATGTTCTATGTATATCTTATACATATGTATATAGGTTAATTATGAAAGAGAAATTAAAAATCCTCGAATCGATTTTTTATCGTTTTCTCTAAGAATTTTCTGCTATACAAATAATTCTTAAAGCAAAATTTTAATGGCCTTCGTGGTAATGTTAGGCAGCGTGTGATTGTATATATATATTAGTTGTAGGATGGATCATACTCGCCTCGAACATCTAGTGTTGAGACATCCCGTTGAAAAGAAAAATACTAAACTCATCATGGGGGATATTGGTTTGATTTCTTTTGTGATTTGCTATTACTTTTATTATTTAATCCTCTGACGTAGTAGTCTTATAGACACTGCGATTGCGATGCGATGCGATGCGATCAAATTTAGGAACCGCCGCCTTCAGTTCCTTACTATAATGAGCTTACGCGTCGGATAGCGTGTAACAGGTAGTCGCAGGTAGCCCACCGGTGCATACAGAGAAGAAAATTTCCACGAGACTACCATGTCAGCGTTAAGGCCTACTAAGCTTCCATCTCAGTAAAATGATTATATTTTCATACTGTCTCTAGTGAAGATAATGTGTGGTTTTGTATTATTTTAGAATTGGATTTTATTAACATAAATTATAAATATTTCTGTTAATATAAAATATAAAATAAATTTGTATTTTAGCTTGTAGAGAATATCTCATCCTTATAAGGACTTTGCTTCTCATCATGTAACTGACATCCCAACCTACACTCAATAAAATATTTAAATAAAATTATTTAAATAAAAATTTTAATATTTTGGTATGGCTCGTGATACGTCTAATATAGTTAGAACCCTTTCGCAGTGATCATAAGTAATCCAAGATATTTTAGAGATTCAGAGGTAGCAGTATTAATATGAAATGTACCATAAGTTTAATATAAATACAAATAAATATATTATGATAAATAAAACGTCATAGTCTGTCCGTTTTAATCTCCAGTGACATTTTTTAAGTATATCGAAGACGTCCTATCCTCCTATTTGTTATACCCAGTCATTACTGACAGTTATAACTAAGAGGGGAACCGTGGATTCCGGCCGTTGCGGTTCCGAACCCTCCGGGACGGATCGGAATAGTTAATATTTGTGATTCTTATAATGCTTTTGCAAAAGATCACTTATTAAATAACTGATTCAAGGACCGAAGTCTAATTATTATTTATTTTAAATTATAATACATAACGTTTAAACATAATTATTAAATTATTTTTAATAAATATATTTTATATCTTCGTGTTTTATCTACGGTATGTTACGTCACTTTAACATTACTTGTGAACGGAAAACGTAATTAAAGAACTGAACTAAACTATTATTTATAAGATTGTATTTATCTTAAGCTATAAATTAGATAATATTATAAATTATATTTATAATATTTTTTTATAAGTTATTATTTCTTTTTAATTAATTATATTATTTACCTACACATTTTAGGTCTGGTATAGATCGTTACAATCATATTCGAAAAACGGAAAATATTACAGGAAATCTCGTTATAATTGCAGTTTATAATCACACGGAAAATATAGTGAACTGAATATACAGCTTCACGCTGTATCCCGCACACTGCAGGGTAGACAGAGGGAACATAGTGACCTCCGTTCCCCACTTTCTGCCGAATTCCGGAGGCATTGCGTGTTAAGTGGCAGAACTCAACGCCGCGCTTTGCCTCGACACCAGAGCGAAGAAATGGAAATATAAATTTAAGTAAATATTTCATCTCCTCGAGTGGGGATCGAACCCACAGCCAGTCGGTTTACAGTCACACCTTGTGCCGCTGCGCCACGACCGGCCTCAACTGAATATACATTTGCGTGAAATTGAATATACAGTGAAAGATGGTCAAAGTAGGCTTATAGCTATCACTAGGGAGATTACAGGCAAGCCCCCCCTTCACCACCAGTAGGTTGCATGTGTCCAAGTAAATAAAAAAGGAGACTAAATATTGTTTTTATAATAGTTTGAAGGCAATTTTATTTCTTTGGTAATTTTCAAAAATAGATGTAATTTTGAAACTGTCTAATTTTGACAAATATGAAATAATTAACTTATGTCCATCCCAAGACCCTCAAGTCATCATTTTATGAAATTTTATCACAATCGGATCATCGGTTTGGTCCTGATTGTGTCACAGACAGGCAGATAGAGTTAGGCAAGGATAATTTAATTATATAAAAATATTTACTATCAAAAAACATGTCTCGTGGACTACCGTGTCAGTATAATTGTAAAAATTAAGCCATATCAGTCGCAAAGGGTTAAAATAAAAATGTAATTATTTAGTAAAAAAAACTGAAATTTATATTTGAATAATACCAAAGACTTTGTATAGTGATGTTATATTTAATTTACAATCCTCAAGTTTATTGCCCCTTGTTCGCTTGGTTAAAGCGTATTTTAGTTCGAAGATAAAGTAAATATCTTATAACTTCATCTGCGTTACTTCGAATATGCAAAAGGTCTCTTTCAGCTCCGAGCCCCGTCTTATTTTATTATAGAAAGTTCGTCTAAGTAAACGAAACAAATTCATACTAACTCATTTTAAATTCCGCCTTTCATTTCAATCTGAACAGGTTATATTGGCAATTTACTATTTTTACCGTTCTTGGTAAAACGTAAGTATATAATTTGGGTCTAGAATAAGATTTTTTAAAACAAAAAAAATTACGCAATCTGGGTATGTACTATAGTTTTTTTTATTTGTACCACCATAATTCCCACGCAGACAAAGAATACAATAATATGTTAAGATATATTAAAAATATTGATACTATTGAGCTTCAGATTTTAAGGTATAGTCCAAATTTATTATTTTTATCTTCTAAATATGTTTTAGTATTTTACAAAGTAACTATTCATATATTTAAATAGCACAATTATACTTCCATTACTCTAACAGATTAGTTGAGTTAAGCTCACTTCAATCCGAAGTTGATGAGATGGGATGGATATGCAGACGACCTCTTTGGTCCTTTCGAGGGCATGTAAAAAGTCTTCCAAATTTTGTTAGCTGGTCTAAATATTACTTAAGATAATTGTGTATCTTTGAGGTCAGTTGGTAGTTCTTTTTTGTAAATATCTTAATAATAATTAGAAAATAGGCTTTGGTTAAAAAATTACTAACTCAGCTTTAGGTTACTTAATAATCTACTTATATTTTTAGAAAATGTGCTTTCCTTTTAAAATTTTTATAAAACTTAATAAAATAAAAATATTATAATAGGCAACAAAATATGATACTGTATAATTTTCATTTCCTAGCTCTGGTAACATGGCAATGCTAAGTTTCGAACTGAGTTTTCGAAAATTAAGCAGAAAATGGACAACGAAACTGTCTTAATGGGAACGAGGTGTCTTGACTCTAGGTTTTTAGCATGCATCTAAAAAAAGAGTAATTTAACAAATAAGCAATCGGCTAACATGTTACGGTATGAACTTTGTATATAAAAAATCTAATTAATTTAAGTATAATAGTTTTAGATTTCATCAACTTAGTCCTACTATAAATATTAAAAAGTATTAAATCTTACCATAAAGTTTATAATCGAAATTATTTTGAATATGTTGAAGTCATTTAAATAAGTATTTATAATATCGATACGTGCCCTGTAACCTAGTTAAATTATACGAGGTATACGTGCCGAAGAGAACTATTAATGCATATATTATTAAATTTTCCTATTAGAGGTATCACTATTGTCACTTAAAAGCTAATAACCCCATAGTGGCTTCGTTCTAAAATATTCAACAATATGTGATAATTATTAGTTTTTATTGTTTTAAGAAGTATCTTGAGGCCAGTTGTGGCGCAGGGGCACAAACCGTGTGACTGTAAAACCAACTGGTTCTGGTTTCGATCCCTACTCGAGGGGATGAACTATTTACTTAAATTTATATTTCCATTTCTTCGCTCTGGTGAATTTGAAAAGCGCGGCGTTGAGTTCTGCCAATCACCACGCAATGCCTCCAGAATTTGGCAGAAAGTGAAGAACGCAGTGTCCTAACACTAGGATCCCTCTGCCTACCCCGTTGTGTGCGGTATACAGCGTGAAGCTGAAAAAAAAAGAAATATCTTAAAACAATAATTACCTAGCTAGGTAGGAGGCGTGCATATTGAGGCGTGTCTCCTTACTTGTTGTAGATTAGATTTTTTTATAGTAGAATTCACACCTGAACAACAATAGTCGAAAAAAAATGACGGTCGAAGAAAATGCGAATCGGCCTAGTCCACTGAGGGTTAAAGTAGACAAACTGAAGCTTCGCGTTAGATTCGGCTTCACTCACTTTGTGTAAAATAAATGAAATATATAGGTTTCTTTTTAAATTAAAAATAATTTAATAATTTAAATAAAAATAATAGTTTATTGGATTAGAAAATTTTCACTAAAACATTTTACTATTACTTGGGTAAAAATAGCATTAACATTTTAAATTAAAATAACCATATTTTATTTTTAAAAATGATAAAATTTTAAAAGCAATTTATAAACAGACTAAAAAAATAATATTCGCTCTTACATTCTGGAAACAAATGATTACTTGAGATACCCACCCATATACAGACGGCTCCCCTTACTTCTTTATTATCTTAACAGTCCAACCATTTGCCAAAATAATATTATTTGATGCTCTATCCAGAGCAAAGTAGCTATAATAGTTGAATATAACTTGGTTGTTTCACCAAAAGATTGTTATGGCTTAGTAGAGAAAGGATAATAAAACATTGAAGGCAATATTTTCATGTAGTACTCTTAGAAGTATCTCTTACACTCTCTCTTATTTCACTTCTTCCAAATATATATATAATGAATACTTATTCACTATATTTGTATTTTGTTTTACTTTTAAGGCTTATTTTGCTTTAAAAATGTATTCTTGAAAGTTTCCGCGTTGAAATATAGCGAAATAATAGAGGAGAGTCGAAAATAAGTTCGTGGAACGTGTTAATTGGGGCTTAAGTTGAGACTCTTACTAGAAGAAAATAATTTTAAATATTTTTCCTTTCAGAGGAAAAAAATCTATGCTTAAAATAAAAGAACTTGTGTCACTCAAGTCATTATTTTTAGAAGCCTAAGAAGAATAGAGCCTAATTTCCATTTTTTTTTCTTATGAAAATATTATGAAAACGTATTTTTCTTTAAAAAATCTTTTATTTGTATAATTGTACAATGTAAATGCTAAATAACTGTTTTAATAAACTTTTTCATACAATATTCTATGTTGGTCGAACAATTTTTTCAATGTTACTATATATCGTACATACTCATATACGTATGTTAAATATTTTTACTTCATTAGCAATTAAGTCAAATTAATATTTAATGAAGTCTGTTTTAATTTTTTTATAGACAATTACATATAAATTTTTTAAGAGTCTTACTATGCTATAGGTATGTAATATAACTTACACTCACGGACTAAATTATAAAACAATAATCTCGTTACGTATAAAAATATACGTAAATCGAATGAAAAATCTTATGTTTATCAAGCCAAAATATTTTCTTACTATATTATAAATATTTTTTTGTCAAATTATACAATTTCACACAAACTCCAGTCCATTTAGAGGTATTTATGGAGAAAAGACCTTTACAATGAATATTTAAAAAGATTTTCTTTGACATATGAAAAACAAATAAGTTGATTGGGTTTAAAAATTTTTTTAACATTTTTAAAGTGTTAATCCACACTTAGGATTTTTATATGTTTTCTAATTAAGTATTTAAAAAAATTGCTTATTTAAATTAGATTACAATTATTTGTTGAGAAAAATTAAAATATATTTTATATCTTAAAATATATTTTTGTTCGATACTCTTACTTGATTTTTGAAAATATTTATTAACATAAATTCATACCTATATTATTATTTATCGTGTTATAGCCAAGCCAAAGTATATATCATTCTTTTATTAGGATTTTTCTTCTATAGAACGGTTAATTCAAAATTATCTTAATTGAGAATTTTAAAACTCCTTTCAAGTTTCAATTGGTTTTTTTTTCAACTTCACGCTGTATCACACATGTAGTAGGATAGACAAAGATAGCCGAGAAGTAGAGCGAAGAAGTGAAAATATTTCATTTCCACAAGTGGGAATCGAATCCACAACCTTAAAGTCACACACTTCAATTATAATTTACATTAAAATGTTGTACGAAAATTTAACTTTGCTTTTTCAAAAGCTAATCTCTCGAAGCCACTGTTAAGAAAATTGTGAGAGTCCTTAAATTCACGATGTATGTGTTTTTCAAGATAACAACGTCTTCTTGGAATATTTAAGTGTCGACAAACGAAGCGCTCTCAAAATTGATAATGGAAGGTACGTCACTTCAAATTCAATTACATTCACATATGTACGTATAAGTACCATGGCGTTGGCAACATTATGGCACAGTTGAAATGTGTTTAACTTCTTTTGTTGAATTCTAGTCAGAGTGACTAAAATTTTATTTTTTTATATAAATACACATACAGGTCCAGTCATGGTGCAGGGACACAAGCATGTGACAGTGAATGCGACAGTTTGTGGGTTCGATTCTCAGTCGAGGAAATGAAATATTTAATATTTTCATTTCTTCGCTCTGGTGTCAAGGTAAGCCGCGGCGTTCAGTTTCACCCCTTAACAGAGATTCTTAACATTATGTTCTTTCTACCTAAACCTGATGCTAGCGCGATACAGCGCGGAGCTAAAAAAAATAAAGACAAGCAACGATTAATATTGCCATATTGCAAAGTCTTTACAATGTTGGAAAAAATGAAGAACAATATGTTTAAATGGGATACTCCCGATCTACCTAAAAAATAATAATAAAAAAAACATACAAATACGAAAATATGTAAGCTAAGTAATAAACGTATAATTTGTTTCAAAGAAATGTAAAAATATCACCACAATACAGCCATTTGGTTTTTATTTATAAAACCTAAAACATTAAAAATTGCTCGGCCATTGTTTGCAAATTGGCGAATTTCACTCGCCGTTTTAGCACTCGCCGAGTTTTTCATATTGTTCACAAAACATTCAAGTTTCAACAATAACAGCCAGTCAATTACAATTGAAATATTCCTAGCGCTTATTCCCTTTGGACATACATTTCGCTAAAGTTTTAATGATACCGATTTTCCTTTCATTTAAATTTATTATATGATTATTAGAGTTTTGTATTGTTTTCAATTATTGTAAAATTTATATGTGGATTTTTATTTATGTTATTTAATGTAATTTTGCTAAAGAGGCAAATATTATCACACGGCAAATATTTTTTGCCGTGTGATCCCGGCCTAGAATAGGATCATCCTGGTACTGGTGGTGTCGTAAGAGGCTAAAGTACGTGTGGTAGAGTCACGTCGCCAGCAATGGCAACACGCATGTGCAGACTCGACCGGATCATTACCACCCCCGGCATTTAAAACCGGCGTGAAGTAGTGGCTTTATGCCACTGCATTTCGCATCAGGTAATGCCGGGCTCCGGCACCCAACCCACCTTAAAGGCCGGCCATGTAACCACTTGTAACTCCTCTGGTGTTGCACGGGGCTGTAGGCGGCGGTAGTCATTTACCATCAGGTGACCCGAACGCTCGTTTGCCGTCTCTCTTCCATAAAAAAAAAATATATAAAAACAATAAATAAATTTTTGTAACATAATGTTCGATAATATTTTTTAGGATTGTTAGGATTTTTAGGATTGTAGTTATTGTGCCATACATTACAATAATATTCACAAAAAAAAAAACAAAAACATGTATGAAACATGAAAATTTAATTGTTATAACTTCAGAAATAAAACAGACTCAGTATACAGACTCTTAAAATTAAATAAATATGAAATAAAAATCTTCTTCAATCAAAAATAGATCTACGCCACGACAAAAAATAAAATTCTGCAAAACAGAAGTAAATATAAAAAGCCCTTGATACTTTAAGATATTTTCTCAGTAAAAGGGAAATTACCTTATTTGTATTTACATTCGATCATTTGGTTATTTATTTGCGCGAAATTGAAATCCGCCATGTTCGTCTTAGATTTTTACTGAATATTCCTTTGTTTTAGGCGTATAATGAAAACAGTGACCTGAAATTCGGCTTCTTTGTCCACTACTCTACCCTATCGCTCTTTGTCGCGTTTATTGCTTGCGTTCCGATGTTTTTAAAATCTCTTTCAGTGTACAAAGTCGATATATTCTCTGTTACTGTGCCACGTAAAAAAAATGTAAGCTGCAAGGATCGTTTGAAATAAATAAAAATATGTAGGTTAACGTTTTTACTTTATATCTTTTGTAGCGTTCAATAGAAGAGCTTTTTGGCTGAGCTTAAATGTATCTAATGGGATATCGTTAGAGTGATTGTATGAAGCAGAATTTTTTTTTCAGTAGTAAAAATTATTTTTGCAAGGGTTATCTTAAATACTTGCTCAAAATAATCAAAAAGTCATAAGCTTTGGATTTATTCTAATAAGTCCTTAGCTTATGAGTCTTTCTTTCCCCACTTTCCGTCGAATTTTCGAGACGTCACGCTTTTCTTTATTACCAAAGCCAAGAAATGATAATATTAATAATATTAATTTATTTCCCCGAGTGAGAATCGAACCCAACATATCTCCACCCACCCACGCACTTAAATGATTTACTAAAACAAGTAATTTGTTATTTTAAAATGCTCATGCTTACTTTCATTATTTCTAATAGTATATTTACATATTTAATTGTCAAGCCATGTTAATAGTATACAAAATTAACTTGTAACTATTTACTTTTTAACCGGAATTACAGTCCGAATGTAAATTACTACAAAAGTACCACAATTTGCCTATTTAAATATAAACAAAAGCTATTTCCTTTTGTTTCTTGTGTAAATTAACAAAATGATTGTGAAATTTCTCAAAAGATTAAACTTAAACACAATCAACGGGTTGGCTTTAACCCTAAAAAACTTAATAAACAATCATCAATCAACGGAATTTTGCGGGAATTCAAACTGGAATCATTTATAAACGAAACCCGCTTAAAGGTTACGCCTCAACTGGTTTCATAACCACAAGAGCTCTTTACTTTTGCTCTTGGAACCGTTAATCTGTTATTTATGCGTCATAAGTTTGGCGACGTAATGGCGCAGTGGCAACGCATAGTTGGCTTTAGTTATAACCCAAAAAATATATTTTTTTGCCTATAAATTAGAGGAAACGATTTCTTTGTAATGTGAACTTGATTTATTAATAAATTTAGTGTAGGTTCGATTTTTATATAATAAATATACTGGTTATACTGAATATTTAGAGATATATATATATATATATATATATATATATATATATATATATATATATATATATATATATATATATAGATATATATATATATATATATATATATATATATATATATATATATATATATATATATATATATATATATATAATTAAAACATCATTAGGAAATTTGAGTGAAAACAAAGTGCTGCGCCGTATTGTGCCTCTTAACGTAAAACGCTTCGATAAGGGTGAAAGTTTCGTTCTTCTCATCACAAAATTTAGCTAAGTACAATACATAATGACTAGGCTTTAGTGGCTCAGTGGCACAAGCGTGCAGTTGTGGGTTCAAATCGTAATTGAGGCACTGAATAATTTAATATTTTAATTTGCGCGCTCTGGGAACAAAGCAAACTCAGCAAACAGTCTCTCAACAAGCAATGTCACGAAAAAATTTGCGGAAATTGGGGAAACGAGTGTATTGACAATAGGCAGCCCCTGCCAACCCTGCTGTATGCGTGATGTCATTGTAACAAGTATATATATATTGTGAAAAAAAATGTATAAATATGAAATAGAATAAAAGTCAGTGCTAATTGTATAACCTAATAAGATCTTTGACTTTCTAGATTATTACACATTGTAACTGAAACTATTTAACCGGAGTAATACAATGTATAATACTATATATACACGATATTTAGTATTATACATTGTCACGGGTAGACAATGGCATTCGTCTGTCAGTTGACATTATTATTGTGTATATCTAACTACCGCCAACTATTTCTTAAAAAATATCCAAATATCTAATTCCATCAAGGATTTACATTTTTTTTTTGTTTGGCGCTCAGTTTTCCCTGACTACCCCGCTAAAGAAAATATAAAATGTACTTTTTAAAAAATCACTTTGATAAAAAGATAGAGCAGACTAATAACAAAAAATGTAGGAGTGCAGTTTAAATTATTAACAAAATTTAATTGCTTTAAATGTAGTAAACTGCAACGGCCGTGAGATGCGTCGTATATAATGATTGTATTAGGAAATAAAATTTTCCAACGACTTCTTCTACTTCCAACGAGTTCTTGTAAATGTCATGTGAACATTATTTTGTATTTGTTATATTGTTGTTAAATTAGTTGTTGAAATTTTGAAAATTGCCAAGGCATGTTGCCTGTTCTCTCATGGGCTTCGCCCGCTTGAACTACGCTGTATATTATATGAAAATAAGTTGATTATTTTAGTACCTATAATGTCATACACCTAATAAATCGTATTATAAGTCTTTTGAAATTTTGAAAAATATTTAGTCATTGCATATTTATCTAGGTAGGCGGTAAGTACGCCAGGCACATAATAATTGGGATTTCCACGTAGTAAGTCTTCATCCTTCTGGAAAATCGGGATAAAAAAAGCCTATAATTATGTTGATCTATAACCTCCTTAACCTTTCCATGTAAATATTATAAAAAATCAGTTCACCTGCTCTAGATATACAGGCAGTCAGACAGATAGACAATTTATTTTTATTTGTTTATTTATGCTTAAAAATCATGTGTGCAAAAGCACTTCGAAAAACACGAATAAGTATATTGAAATCCGGGACAGATATTTGAATTTTATTCATACTAATAGATAAATCTATTCATATTCAATACAAATACGATAATAATCCAATAGAATAATATTCTGTAATATAATTTATTATAATAACACAGAACAATCCTGATTATAGTATCCAGGCGTCGCTAAAGCGCTCATATAATATCCACAAACTGCTTACTAAACCTTGCCAAATTTCATTTATTCCATTTCTAAATAACCAAATAGATTACAGCCGGCCTATATTTCTGTTTTTCATGACACTGTATATATGAGCGCTAGTGTAAGGTAGTCCAGAGGCCAGTCGTGGCGCAGGGACACAAGTGTGCGAGTCTAAACGCGATTGGTTCTGGGTTCGATGCCCACTCGAGGAAATAAAATATTTATCAAATCAGCTTCACGCTGTATCCCGCACACATCAGGGTTGCTAGAGGGAACCTAGTGTTAACACACTCCGTTCCTCACTTTAATTTTATATTATATTCATTTCATTGTTCTAGTGTTGAGCAGCGTGTTGAGAGTCCCGCCACTCAACACGCAATGCCTCTAGAATTCTGCGGAAAATGGGAAATAGACTGTCTTAGCACGAGGTTCCCTCTGCCTACCCTGTTGAGTGCAAAATTCAGTGTGAAGCTAATTCACTTTATAGTATTAGTCCGGCCATTATTAGGGCGTTTCCCGAATATGTACTCGTAGTTACATTTTTAAACGCCTATCTCGTGTTTTGTGTGGCAATCAACACAAAGGGATCATTGTGTTTGACACGATTAAAATTTATTTATTTTTTTATTTGAATTAACAGGCATGTTACAAAGAGCTTACAATACAATGTTTAAAGCGTATAAGTTATTTATTTATTCATTCATTCAGCTTAACAAACAATTGTACGAAATAGAACAGACAATATTAAGTAGCATATACTTAGTTAATGCGTTAAGTACAAAAATATTTAGAGTTAATACTGCATAAAAATGTAAATGTAAATAACATAAAGTGAATATTACAATTGAAAGAGAAAATATTTAAAATATTTGAAATTACATACAGAGGCCAGTCGTGTCGCAGGAGCACAAAGTGTGACTGTAAAACCGACTGGTTATAGGTTCGATCCCCACTAAAGGAGTTGAAATATTTATTTAAATTAATATGGCCATTTCTTCGCTCTGGTGCGGCGTTGATTTCTGCCACTCAACGCGCAATGCCTCTAGAATTCGGCAGAAAGTTGTAAACGGAGTCTTGTTTTTTCTAGGTTCCCTCTGCCTACCCTGCTGTGCGCGAATATAGCGTGAAGCTGATTGATTGATTTTGATTTATTTATAACAATAAAATATAATTATTAGATATATTTTAGTGGCACAAAGTTGAACTTAATTAACAAACTTTACATCAAGAGGGCCTCTTAGACAAGCAACATTAATTTCTCTTAACTTGTGCAATATAAATGTCGTGAACTTTATCGATAATAATTCGAATATCACTCGATGTTCATTCGTAGGATATAAATCTATGGCCATTAAATAGACTGCCACATGGCTAGAGCTCAAATCACTCATTAAAATTTATTATTATTGCTAAATCATCCACTTATTAAGCCAGTCATGGCGCAGGGGCATTACTGTGTAACTGGTTGTGAGTTCGATCTCCACTCTAGGAAATGAAATATTTATTCAAATTTATATTTACGAGACAATACCCAGCGTTGAGTTCCGCCATTCGACACGAATGCTTCTTGGAATACGAATTGGAAAACGGAGTGTCGGACAGGTTGAAGTTGATTTTATCATCCACTTAAATTTTCAGATATTGATTAAGTTTAATAGATACTAGAAGGAATTCTATTTGCTTTGGGCATGTTATATTAACTAATATTAATTATTATTTTCTAAATATGATGCGTAGATTAATAAAACTAAATTAATTACACTTTATCGAGTGTTTTGTTTTGATAATATAGATAAAGTGGAAAATATCTCGTTAGTAGTTTATAAATTAATACATAGATAGTACTTATTAGTAATTTTCTAAGGAAACCGTTGTTATTTAGACATTGATTATGTTGACTCTAAGTATAAGGATGTAAATTTTTGTTCTTCTTAAATATATATTTTTATATAATAAATGTTTTAAGACATAATATACGAACAATATATTAATTTACATAATATAAATTTGAATATTTTTTTAGAAGCCATTTGTCAAATTTTGAATTAGATTCTCACTGAAGAAAATGAAATATTTAATATTTTTATTTCTTCGCACTGGTGTTAAACAAAAGTTCCGCTACTCAACACGCAATTTTTCCAAAATTGAACGGAGAGTGGTGAGTGGAGTATCTGCACAGTAGACTGCCTCTACTGACCATGCTGCATACGGGATTACGGCATAAAACATCTTGAAAATACCCTTACATCGAGAAATTAAATATTTTCATTTCCTACTAGGACAGGCAGGACAAGACGTGGTAATAAATTTTGTCATTCAACATACAGACCAAAGAAAACATTTTGAATATTAGGATCTGTTGCATATACAGCCAGCATACAGGATATACCGTAAGCGTACGTAAACGTAAAAAAATATACACTTGTAATGTAAGAGTTTGGTTTTATCAACATATTTGTTATAAAGGCCAGGAGCACAAAGTGTGACTGTAAACGCGATTGGTTGTAGGTTCGATTCCTATCCGAAGAAATGAAATATTAAATTAAATTTATATTTCTTTGCTCTGTGGTCAAAGCAAAGCGCGGCGTGGAGTTGGATCACTCAACACACAATGCCTCCAGAAATTGGCGAAAACCTAACTTAACACTAGGTACCCTCTGCCTACCCTGCGGTAAGCGGGATACAGGTGTAGCTAATTTATTAGATTTTTTATATATACTTTCAATAGTACATATCATTAGTAAGTATATATTTTATTCATACATATTCTAAATAAAACACAGCGAGGCATGTGTTCATAAATCATATTTTTTTTCTTTATAGCCATTGTCTAGACGCAATGTTTTATATTTCCGAGAGAGCGTTATCTGAAACAGGCTGCAACAACGTTCATTATTTTTAAAGCGTGTTTGATTCTTCTTCGTATTCGCGATACTTATTTTGCCTTTTATATTATTGTAAATATGTGAAACATAAAAAAAAAATTTGCTTCACGCTATATTCCACACACAGCAGGGTAGGCAGAGGGAACCTAGTGCTAAGACACTTTCTACCAAAGTTTGGAGGTATTGCGTGTTGAGTGGCAGAAATCAACACCGCGCTTTGCCTCGACACCAGAGCGAAAGAATGAAAATATAAATTTAAGTAAATTTTTCATCTCCTGGAGTGGGATTCATAACCAGTCGGTTTAACAGTCACACTTCATGCCGCTCCGCTACGACTGGCTTCAAATTTGATGCATGTAAATTATATTTAATATAAATATAATTATGTCCAAGGATGCCATAGCACATAATTTGATAAATTGGCAACTTGCGCTAGCTCTTATGTTTGTGTAATGGAGATGAAACTTGAATCATCACAAACAGAGGGCCGGCAACGCATTGGTACTTTGACATGTGATGCTGGAGGCATATGTTACAAATACCTAGACTGCTAAACGCACAAATGAGTTTTGATCTGAAAATAAAGACGTATCGCTCTTTAATAATTGAACAAGATTTAATTTGTTATTTGGCCATAAAGTGAGAAAAAGTCGCGAAAATTTGGAACTGTCAGTTGTTGTTGGGAATACTGAAGGCAAGAGATCACGTGGCCGATCACGAGCGCGATTGAACGAGCAAGAAAAGAGTGCGTGAAACGTTGCGTGATAGTTCGAAACCGATGGCTTCCTGACATCGTGCTCCATCCATGCTTTCGTGCTAAGACGACTTACGATCATAAGTCATGATATTGTATACGACTTAAAAGAGATGTATGTATAATACTTAGAATAATATTTACACCATATAGTTTTTGTATATAATCTGTTGATCTATCGTTTATCAATTTAATAAAATAATTTAATGTGTAATGATATTTGTACAAATAGAACGGACGTAGTAAATATTATGTCCGAAGTTCCAAAGGTATTTTACGTTTGATTTCCATTCGGGGGAGTGTATTTTATTCATTTCCTTGCTCTGGAAACAAGGCAAATCGCGGTATTGAGCTTAACTTAGCTTAGTAGCTTAGTTATTCAACACGTAATGTTTTGATAATTTTTATGCTTATTTATCTTGTAATTTTTTAAATCTGTTAGTTCTGATATTCTATGTTAGTTAAATAATTCAATAACAATGCTATCGTGGCAGGACTCAAATCCACGTCTGTTTGAAACCATTCCAATCCCGCTACTGTCAAATTTAATTCGTCCTCTATAAATATTTTTCTAGTCTTATTGTATAATAAAAAAATGTTAAAAATATATAGTTTCATATTGTTTTTTTTCAGTTCTTCAGGTAGATAGAACATAGTGTCGAAACATTCCTGTACCTACTTTTCGCTCCCATTCAATGTTTTTCGGATACTCTTTATTTTACAACAACAAAATGATAGTTTAAATAGAGGAACGAAATCCTTCGTTTGAAATTAGATCCCACAACTAGCTTTAAAATTAAACGCTCTCTTACTGCGCCACGTATATTGAGACCTACTCAATATACTCATATAACTGATTCTATAAATATTCGAATTTAATTACCAAGAATATCTTCTTTATCAAAATATATCTAAGAAATCTCAAAAAGTTATTTCTTCATTCATTAATACATAACATTTTTGCGAGATTGAAATAAAATATATGTCGAGTCAAAAATATTTTGAATCAACAATTTTATAATAGTTTAATTTAATATAGCAAAGTTCGCGTAATACCGTTCGGAACAGAAAATGTCAGTGACGGTAAAAAATTTTAAAACGTTAAAATAACTTTTGGGTTTGTGGGCTTAGAATATTTTTACGTACAAATTTAGTTTTAAATATTAATTTTATAGAGCAAATTAAACATTGAAACAAAATAAAGCACGGGTGAAAGATATTGTTTTAAAATTTCAGACAATGTAAATAGCATTGTTATTCATTAGCCATTATGACTTCTTTAATTAAAATCAAAATTATTTTTCTAAAATGTTAGAACATTTTTATATTCACTAGAAACTAGGCCACTAACCACAATGTTTCCTTCATTACGTCGCAAAAAATAGACGAGTAGCTTTTTATATAATCTCCAAAGCAATTTACAAACAAAGTGAAATTTGGCTTGCAATGTTAAATACGTTAAGTGGCTATATACTATAGTTAGTTCAATTAGGTCAAGCCTAAAACTTAACACAGTAACAAATTTTATGTGTTTTTTTAGCTTCACGCTGTATCCCGCACATAGAAGAGGAGGCAGAGGGATTCTTACTCCATTCAGCACTCCATTTCCTTTATCACTTTTCACCGAATCTTCCAGAACTCAAAGCCGTGATTTGCCTTATTAAAGCGATACCAGAGCGAGGAACTGAATTTATTAAAATATTTCATTCCCACGAGTGAGAATTGAACTCACAATCGTCGCATTTACAGTCTTTTGGTTTATATTAGATATAATAAATTACCGGATTTGGAAACCCGAATATTTCGAGCCAAAACAGTAGCCCGTGGTCACGGGTAGACTGCGGTGGCATTCGTCTGTCAGTTGATGTAATTATGACAAACTACTAAACTTAATTGTGAGATTTTTTGTTGGATTTTGGTTTTAACTACCGCCAATGGTTTTACAATTAAGAAATGAAATGTGAAAAATAAATTATAATATATTGTACATATTATTTTGTTTCTTGAAAATAAATGCTTTTATTTGCAGCTCTTGCCGCAGGTATCATTGAAAATACTAAGGTCAAGTATAATATATTTGTATTTCACGATATGCATGCACTATCCAAAAATATTTTTTCAATTTCAACCAAGTTTCTGAGGTAAGTGCCTATCAAAAATATTTATAGTATAAATCCTATCCTATAAATATATAAAAATATTTTTTCATATTTTTAAATTTAATATAATATTACCAGTATAAAATAGTTTTATTTAGCTTGAACTATAGTTTTGTATTTTTTGCTATAGTTTTTGCTATTTTATCCTCCGTGACATTTAAAATATTAAATTAGTTGTTGGCTATAATAATCATTGAGAGGCTGTAGAAGATAAATATAAATGCAAGGGATACATAATAATTTTAACACATTATTAATCAATATTTTTATTATGTGATAAATTACATACAAATATGTAAAAAAATATGAATATAATATATTTTGTTTAGGTCAATCAATACGCCGTAATCGAACGTAATCGAACCCCACAAGCCTCAGGGATGTGTGACTTTAAGCTCGAAAGGTTGGGGGTTCGATTACAGCCTAATGGCCTCCAGAATTTTAGAACCTGGAAACTAGAGTGTCTTAACTCTAGTTTCCAGGTTCTCTCTGCCTATAAAAAAAGGATGTAGTAAAAAGATAGCGTATTCAAGTGTGTGGCAACTTTCTAAATTTCATGATAAAAATAATTTTGAAATATATTTTATTTTATTGAAAATACTAAAAGTATTTTCAAGAAAATAAAAACGAAGCCGTTTCACGCTGTATCCCGCATATAGCAGGGTAGGCAGAGGGAACCTAGTGTTTAAACACTCCACTTTCCACCGAATTTTTCGAGGCAATGCGTGTTGACTGGCGGAACTCAAAGCCGCGCTTTTGGCATGGCCAAAACGAAGAAATGAAAATAATAACACATTCTCCTGAATGGGGGGATCGAACCCACAACCGTTGTGTTACAGTCACACCTATGTAACCCTGCGCCTTTTGGACTTTAATTTCATACTATTATTATAGCCAATCCATACGTCGTGGAAATGACTAAAATGGAGCACCTTAATGAAGATACAAGTGAGATCAAGTATTATTATAATATTGTATAGTTTCTGTAACGGCATCTGCGCTCGTACTTCAGTAGTTTTAGTAATTGATTGATATACCATATAAGGGAAATGGAGGTAGAATTAGTTTTAGTTCTCTATAGCTAAATTCTACTTTCCCTTATATATTGCGTTTTAATTACGCAATATATATTTATTGATTTTTTAACTGAAAAAAATGTTATATTATCTTTGCTATTTTTTCTTTGCTTCACGCTGTATCCCGCAAACATAGAAGGGTTAGCAGAGGTAACGTAACTTAGTGTTAAAATACTCCGTTTCCATTAAGACATTTCCGTAACCCATTTTCTGCTGAACTCTGGATGTGTTGTGTGTTGAGTGTTGGAAATCAACGCTGCCGCTTTGCCTCGTTACCAGAACAAGGAAATAAAAATATAAAAGTTATATATTAATAATTACTTTCTTCAAGTGGTACCTAATTAAAATTACGCACACGCTTGTTGTAAAGTAAAGATATACGGCAGTTTTGTTAAAAAAAATCCATTTAAATATCTAATATCCAATTTCACTTAATTTAATCGGAAATCTTCCTATAATTAATCACGTAAAATACCAAGATATTAAATTATTAACGAAGCAAATCTATGAGGAAAAAAATCATCTATAATAAATAATTTTAGAAGAATTTTCCTGTCGTTTAATAATTTTGAATAATTGAATCACCTCACATTGAACCTTTTAACCTTTTATCATTAAAACAATTAGGTATGGAATTTGGTATTTAAAAACAAAATTAACATTTGTAAGATAAATATTGTTTTGAGATCATTATTTAAGACATCACCGATCATTCTAGAATTTTTTAATTAAAAGCTCTTTAAACTTTAGTACAAAATTATAAAATTTGGTACAAACAAATTTAGGTCCGAGCTTTCAGTGAAACTGCCAACTAATTGGCAGCTTACATCACACAGCAAAAAACAACGTTAGAATATTTTTCATGTTATTTTCAGATATTTTAGAAGTCCAAAATATATATTTCAGCAATTTTTTTTATGTTTTTTTATTTATTTTTTAAATTCAGATTATAATATTGTAGTCATAGATTTTCTTTTATATATATAAGTTTATATTGCTTTTAAAATTAATTCAACTACTTTTTTGATTTTTATTTTTATTTAAAGTCTTTATTAAGATTTAAAACACATGTTTAAACGACAATAAAATTAAATAGAAAATATTAATCCATAAAAATCAAAACATTTTTCCCAACTAACTTAAACCGTCAAAAATATATATATATAAATATATATACTCACATTTTTGAACACAACACTATTAAAAGACACTCGCACTCACTGCACTCCGTAAATATAATATACGTGAACCTAAAACGCAAGGATCGAGTTACCCCGGCAAGAGGCTGCGTGGTACTGACTGAGCGCACCGGGATCCGATTGACGTATACGTCAAATGCGTACGTACACTGTATACCGGTTTTACTTTAAATAAATTATTTTTTTTATGTTTTTTTGTTTATATTATTGTTTTTAGTATTTTTGAAATAGTATATTTATATTTTTGTTTAAGTAGTATATAAGTTTTCATATGACGAAGATCAAGATAAGTTCAGTGATCAGGCTCGGTGTCTCAATTGGAGTGACATGTCCAGTAATGTGCGAAGACAAACTGTTGATGATGATGATGATGATGAATATATGAATTGGAGAATATAAATAAGCAATTTTTAAATTTAAATATTAATTTTGATTTTAGAAACTTATACGTCAAAAATTTCGTAGCGTACTTCATTGATAATCAGGTAGATTGATAGGATAGGATACTGTCTCTTTTTCGTTGCTAATTTTGGAGAAACTTAACACTCGTTCACGATTCTTATAATAGACTAGGCAGTGATGATAAAGTGTCAAGACACTTCGTTCTTTTTGCTTTTCGCTCTGAGTTCAAATTTAAACTTATGTTTAATATTTATACTGTACAGAATTCTTAAATTCATAACGTCTAAATATTATATTACGTAGGCTTATATTCAACATCAGAGACATCCAAAAACGTTAAGGAAATGAAAACTCATTTACACCGCAAAATTTTAAGCAAAATTAAACACATTTTTAATTAGCGAAGCTGAATAAGAACGTGCATCGGTAGTACTAAAAATAAATGTAAAGTACAAGGTAAGTCCCCGAAGGTGTAAGACGCTATTAATTAGTTTTAAAAAAAATATTTAACATGAAAACTTGGTGTAGAACGTGGATTTTTTTTTTTATAAAAAGTAGATGTCTTAAGTACTAACTAGAAAATATAATTATTATAATTTTTCTACCTTCCCTTCGTATACTTCGTAACCTGGGAACCTAATGTTAAGAAATTCCGTTTCCATTACACTTCCCCCATCTCCACCCAATCCTTATTTTCTACTGAATTCTAGAGGAAATGTATGCCGATTATCGGAACTCAACGCCGCGCTATGCCTTGACCCCAAAGCGAAGGAATGGAATATTCAATATTTTCATATTTTGATTATTTCATCGATATGAAATTTTTAATATTTTTATTTCTTCGAGTGGGAATCGAACATACGACCTGTAGTATACAGTCACGCCTATAAAACATCTTATATGTCTATTAACCTATAATTTTATATTTTAAACAAGTAGTCATAATAACATGGATATTGTAATAACACACGTACGTAGGTATGTAGTTAACCACTTAAGTTAACTTAGTTTTTTTGACATGTTGAACTAGTTGGTAATTTCAGGAAGCGTCGATACCATTAATTTATAAGGCCAGTTAAAACTTTTATATTTTCCTTGTCAACTGCAGTAGTTAACTTAAAATGGATTCTCGTATAAAATATATACAGATTACTCACCGTTATTACCGTGTTTTTAACTTAAAAAATCTTAATAAAATATATTAAAAAACTCTATTATTTATTTTAACGATATTTATTTAGTTTATTTGTGTTCAAATCTTACAATTAAAGTTTAAAGCTATTTTCTGTCAACTATGTAGAAATTTTACACGTTTACTTGGGATATTAATGAGTAGTTTTCAAATGAATTGATGTCAAAATCTAATGAAATGCCGGACAGGTCAAAATGGCGATTGAAAAAATTTAAGAAAAATAAAGCTATACTTATACTTAAAAAAAATAATTATTCTTCGATATTTTTTTTTATCAGTTTCACGCGGTATCCCACACACAGCAGGGTAGGTAGAGGGTAACCTACTGTTAAGACACTCCGTTCCCCACTTTCCGCCGTGTTCTGGAGGCATTGCATGTTGAGTGGCAGAAATCAACTCCGCGCTCTGCCTCGACACCAAAGTGAAGAACTGAAAATATAAATGTAAATAAATATTTAATTTCCTCGAGTGGGGATCGAACCCACAACCATTCGATTTTACAGTCACACTTTGTGCCCCTGCGCCATGACTGGTATCAATATAAAATTTTTATATTTAAATAAAACCTACAGTGAAAAGAATAGCAGATCCTAGTTTATGTGAAAGGCATATTTATTTAAGCGATTAACTTTTGCAGGTGGTACAATATGCAATCAATATTTCGATTAATACTGAACAATACCAAAAGGATCCCGGAGTATTAGTAGGTTAGCATAGCTTCAAATTTTATGTATAATAAGTTTATATTAAATACAAGAATGGAAAATGAATGATGAAAAATTTTGAGGTAAAAACGTTAGTTTTGTCCCTATTAACAAATGGTAACAAATATTATTAACGAATCAATAGACTATTTTATTAGAGTCTTGCCTATTCGTTTATATAAATACGGACTATAAAATAAATATTTAAAAAAATAATGGTAAAAAAGAATAATTGAAAGAAAAATGAAAAATCTAAGCATCATATAGAAGCATATTGATTCAACGCGGAGGTACCAACCACATTGCAAGAAGAGGAACTCCTAGCAATGTCCTGGGACTTGCGTAGGTTTAAAATGGCCGCTTTAAAACTTACTTTTACTCTTGGAGCTCGTCTTTTACTAAAAAATATTTTTATAAACATATTTTTATAAAATATATTTTTTTAAAAATATATTTTTATAAAATATATTTTTATAAACATTTATAAACATATCATTTTAAAATATCACTTTCACACAAAAATTTACGAATAAAGAGCAAAATAAATAATCAAGTTATATAACAAATTCAAAGTAATCAGGAAGTTAGCTGGCGTATATATACGACATATTTTCGATAATTATTGGAGTCGTACTACAGAACTACGTGACAAGAAAACTAGATAATTACATACTTTCTTATACTGATCATATTCTGTTGATTCTCAATTTTATGGACAAGCATTATATCTGCGATAAAAGAAAAACACTTTCACAATTCATATAACTATAAATATTTTAATTAGAAGTTATATATAAAATGATTTTTAAAATATATATATTTTAATTATTTTAAAATGTTGGCAGATTTGGAATCAAGCAGCTAAATATTTTTTGAAGTCAAACAACAAATAAGAAGTTTAAAAAATATTTTTACTCAATCTATATAAAAAAAAACTTATGATGGATCCATATAAAAATGTGAGCGGAAAATAGGTATTCCTCAAATGGTGATTTGTCTCCGAATACCGCACATAAGATTGTGATTTATTAAGTATTTACGAATCTATTTCAAATGTACAGATATAATCAGTTATTCAATTATCCCACGGAAAGCTCTTGATCCAATGAAAAGCTTTATGTCCTTCTATAAAAGCTTTTGAGGGTTGAATTTTATCATGACTAGTTGAAAAATAACAAATATTTGAAATAAATTCACCATATTTTTTACTATTCATACATTCCATCTGCCGTTAGAGGCTATGTAGTTTACAAAGATATTTTTATTTATTTCGAAGTAATATAATAGATCATTTGCAGAATAAACTAAAATCAAACATAAAACAGACCGATAATGAATTTTAAAAAGGATTATATTTCAGTTTCATTTCTTTTATAAAGTTTTTATAGTATTTTTTTATCAACTTCACGCTGTATCCCGCACACAGCAGGGTAGGCAGAGGGAACCTAGTGTAAAGACACTCCGTTCCCCACTTTCTGCCGAATTCTGGAAGCATTGCGTGTTGAGTGGCAGGACTCAACGCCTCGCTTTGCCTCGACACCAGAGCGAAGAAATGGAAATATAAATTTAAATAAATATTTCATCTCCTCGAGTGGGGATTGAACTCACAACCAGTCGTTTTACAGTCACACTTTGTGCCCCTGCGCCACGACTGGCCTGAAAATCTGGCCTGGTAAATGAGCTTACTTAGTATTTTAGGTCTACCGAATATTAGTTGCTTGATAACTTGATAGCTTGTCACAACCATGTACACACTGCAATGCGAAATCTGACGTTGACATTTCATAATGCTCGAAACGGCTGTTTTTGTTTGATCTACAGTCACGATTTTATGAAAGAAATATGTATGATGACATGTAAAGCTGGCAATTTTTTCGTGGATTGAATTTTGTTAAGATTTATTTATTTATTTTATTTATTTTGCCCCAATGACAAGACGAAATAAAGGTGACATTCAATCACAGCAACCAACGATCACCTATAAAATACCCTCGATTTGATTATTCTTCCCTTTGAAGTGAATTCACAATTGAGAATGCTAAACATTTGGCGGTGGAATCGTCAATTCAGATCGTTAATCTCTAAGTGCGTTATTTGTGGCTTTGCTAATTTAAAAAAATCGCTATTTGTTCTCGTATATAAAACGATATGGAGATGAGACATCTTAATTTGATTTTGCTACCCATACATCTCAGAAAGTGTATATACGTTTACGCCTTATACACATATACACACACGTACATATATTATGATATAGCCGTAGATTCATTCTAGTAGCTGTTTCTTTTAATGTTATTTTTTTTATTTTTTTATTTAATTTAATTAAAAAGAACCTGCTAGTAAGAAAGATAAAGCTTTACCAAAAAGACAATCGTTTAAATCACAGCGTTGTTAAAAATACCAAAAAAGTCTTAAGGATAAGTTGTAAACAAGGGTAAGCGATATTTTTCATTGAGAATGGTCCTCGTTTTTCTATGTGACTAACAATTCGATGGTCACAGTCACTACGTGTATTAAGTCGAATAAATCTCTTATCTTCCTATTTTATTTAACTCTTATTTGAGAGAAAAAATTTAATTAAGGTGCCGCCGTCGTAGCTCAGGGGCTCACAACGGTTTTGGGTTCGACCCACTCTAGGGAATGAATTATTATTTATCAATATTTTTATGTATTCGCTCTGGCACCACGCCAAAAGCCCGGTGCTGAGTTCCGCTACTCAACACGCAGTGCTTGACAAATTCGTCGGAAACAACAGGATATAACACTGGGTTCCCTCTGCCTACATTTCTTTGTGCGGCATACAGCGTTAACCTGATTTATTTTATTATTTTATAAATATTATTTTAGGCGATAACATTGGTGATAAAAAAAAATTGGGTACAAATATACCCAGATTCCACATTTGAGGTAGTCTCAATAGATGTTGAGACTACTTCAAATGGATTGTCAATGGTCTCAATGAAATATATCGCTTTTTGTATAAAACCGATATATTTCATTGATTTTGGTCTCCGTTTCTCTAAGCTACTAACAATTCGTTGGTTACGGTAACTACGTTTATATATTTAGCGTAAGCGTTATACATAAAATAAACAGATATTTTAAAAGTTCAAATGAAATATAATTAAAATATTATTATAACAATAATAACAACAATTTCATTCTGTAAGAGTTTATTGTCACACATTTTAAAACTTTATACCAATTTTCACTTATATTTCAGGCAGCAAGGGGACCTTATTTTTATTCAGTTTGCGCTTGAAGAAGTAAATTCACAGCATCTTGGGAATCTTGAAAGTATAACATTTTTTGATCTGCCTTATTTTAAAAAGATTTATTGCAGCAGTAAGTATAATTTATATTTTTATCAACGACGAAAAATATTGTTGAAATGAACCCTAATGTAATGGACATAATTAACAAAACGTTTAAATTATTGAATTTTAGAATTTCTTAAATAGTTCAAAAGTTTTGATAATTAAGAATAAATATTTAAAGAACTATTATTAGGGCCAGTCGTAGCGCAGCGGCACGAAGTGTGACTGTAAAACCGACTTGTTGTGGGTTCGCTCACCACTGGAGGAGATGAAATATTTACTTAAATTTATATTTCCATTTCTTCGCTCTGGTGTCGAGGCTAAGCGCGGCGTTGAGTTCTGCCAATCAACACGTAATGCCTCCAGAATTCGGCAGAAAGTGGGGAACGGAGTGTCTTAACACTAGGTTCCCTCTGCCTACTCTGATGTGTGCGGGATACAGCGTGAAGCTGATTTTTTATAGACCTATTAAAAGATCTTAAAATAACGAAAAACAAAACATACCCGTAGTATTATAAATTACTACTCTATTTTCGTTTTGTTCTCAATTATACACATTGCGCTTTCTGTATATGTAAACAATCGTACAAATTAAATATTAATACCTTAAGAATCACAATCAATTTCAGAATCTGTTTTAAGCGGGTTTTATATATTTTATTACACTTATTCAAAATAACTACTTTTGTATTGAATAATGTAATATAAAATTTATTTATATAGTTATATGTAAAGCTACTGCTTGAAGACATTATCTTATAATTTCAATGTTCTGTCTCAATGTCAAACTATATTTTTTTCTGGTATGCATAAATATTTTATATTACCAGAGCAGTATATAGAAAATAGTTAAATAAAATAAATCCTCCCAGTGAGAATCAGTCAATAATTTTTACTGTCTGCCACAGTATCGGGTCGGAGTTTTTTAACTAGATTTTAATTAATAACAAGATATTATTACTTATTTAGAAGACTCTGGTGCTCTGGCCACTAATCCATAATAAAAATTTGAACGTAGCGGATCTCGAACAAGCGTCTCCTGAAAACTTATAGTCAGAGCGCCAGAGGTCAGATTCCAGAAGGCGCAGGTTCGAGTCCCGCTACGTTCAAATTTTTATACGTTTTCTAAATAAGGATTATTCTTTGTAAGTGTGGAATAACACTTTAAAAATGTTAAAATATTTAAAGATATCATTAATTTAAATAATATACTGCTTCATACTAACGTAAACGTAAAGGCCTTTCAATTTATCAGATCAATATCACGTGGCAGAGACATCCTGTGGTAACGCCATCGAAGATACAGGTGTGACGCGTGATGTGGTTTTACACGGGAATTGGCTTTCCACCGCCACGACCGCAGACCACCGTTTCCACATAAACGTGGAATTATAAACAATTAAAATGTAATTGATGGAATCATTTATTAGAGAACTCCTTATATTTTTTTGTAATATGAAAAAAAGTACTATCAACTCCACGCTGTATCCCGCACACAGCAGGGTAGTTAGAGGAGCCTAGTTTTAAGACACTCAGCCCCTCTTTTCCCGTTGAATCCTAAGGGCATTGCGTATCGGCTCAAGTGGCGGTACTCAACGCCGAGCTTTGCCTCGACATCAAAGCGAAGAAATATTAAATATTACATTTCCTCGATCACCTACCTACACACTTGTGCACCTGCGCCACGACTGTATATATTTAAAGTTTTAAAATATGACATGTACATGTACATGTATTGTGTTTACTTATTGAAAATTAATGTAATTTTGAAAAAAATGGACGTTTTTCTTAGCGATACGAAATATTCTTCAGTCAACGCACAGCCGAAACTTTGCGGCGTAGAACTCTGAAATTTGGCAAGTAATGAATCAGAAAAGAAAATACGAATACGGTGAAAACACGCCATTCTCCACTTTCCGCCGAATTTTTGAGACATTGCGTGTTGAGTGAGTGGCGAAATTCAACGCCGCCTAGTCAATGTTTAGTCTAGCTATTAAATTCGAATAACATGATTCTAAAAATATTCTTCAAATTCTCTCTGTTTTATGTCAATTTTACATATCAAAGTCATATAATTACTTAGAAACGTTATATAATCATTATATCCTGCGCAAACACAATATATTCGCCAAGTCATGACCGGCGTGTTCAGCTTTATTGATGTTCACGGCCGTCTCGTAAGACAGATATCCTCAGAAGCGGATCACGGTATAAGATTTTTTTTCATCCAGCTCGTGCGCTAAACGAAATCGCGCCTATTACGCTGATGTCACGAACAGGATGAATCGTAAAAATAAAATATATTTTCTTTACACTTAATGTTACGTGATATCTAGGGAAGTACCATTAGATTTAAAGTAACATTTTTTGCAGATTAAGTTAACTACTTCACTATTACACAGTGCTACAAGAAAATAATGCTACCGACGCCACTTACGTTTATCGTTGAATTCTGGTGATATTACGAGGTGGAACTCAACACCAGAGCGAAGAAATGGAAATATAAATTTAAATAAAAATGGGAGAGAAGAACAGAGAGAGAATATCAAAAATCTAAGAAAAAATATATCATGCGTGTATACGCGAGGTGAAATTAAATAAAATTATTCATATGATATTCTGTTTCCTATTTCTATTAATTTGATTTTTTAAGTATAATATATTGATTATCTGAACCTAATACAGGTATTCGTATAGATCAAATTAAAAAGAACTGTCGAAGATTATTGGTATTTATTCTCTTTCTGTTCTTCTCTCTCATATTTAATTAAAATTATATTTCCATTTCTTTGCTCTAGTGTTGAGGCAAAGCGTGGCGTTGAGTTCCTCCACTCAACATGCAATATCTCCAAAATACGACGAAAAATGGGGAACGGAGTGTCTTAACTCTAAGTTCTCCTTCTGCCTACCATGCTGTGTGCGGTATGCATCGTGAATCAAATTTGAATATTTAATAAGACTTGCCGAATCGATTGTTATAACTCAAGTAATTCATTGAATCAGCTACAAAGTTAAATCATCTAAAATATATAGAATTTGAAATTATTAACGTAATAAATTTTCATATTCGTATTATCTGAATCACGTACGTCGCACTTTGTCTGGGTCCTAAAACTTACTCCATAAAGTGTTCCTTAATCTAGAACATTCTATATTATAACCTAGTAATAAATTTTGATACCTGGCTTTTATAAAAGAATATGAATCTATGAGTATCTTTTTGAGAAGACGCGCGAATTGCAATGAATCTAATTGTCTAGAACAATGTTGGTACTCAACAAAAGAGATTAAATAAATGGCAGGTCCTGTCGTCGAGATACCATTTTAGCAATCCAGACTTTCTCAAGAGGGTTACAAAATTTACTATCACATTTCTTTCGATAAGTACCATTTCACAATTTTCTTCCAAAATGCCTCAGTATCAGTATTATATTGTAGGGATTGCGTAGCATTTGATAAAATACATCTAAAAAATATATATTATATTCTATTATGTTAAAGGGACCTAAAACTTTAGTTTTATATTTTAAAGAACAATACTTAAAAGAATATTTATATACTTTTTATTTTTTTCTTATTCACAATTTAAAGAATTATTATTTTTTTTTATTTATATTCTGAAAAGTTTCGAACACCATCTGAGACGCGTTAAGAAACTGAATAGTTGCTACTAAAGAAGTTCGGACAAGAAATGTCCCATTTGGCAACCAACTTACTTTTCTATAGTGTAATAATTTCAGTCATTGCTACGATTTTAAAATTGGAATCGAAATAATAAAAAATTATAGAATATAATTATTTTATTTAACATTATTTACTTACTTGCTAATCTAATCTAACTTTAGGTATATATTTATGTTATAATAATTTATGGTTATTCTAAGTTTTTATAGATAAATACACAAAAATATACAGTTTTGTGTGAAATTATTGCTTTATTTTATTACTTTTAGTTAAATGGTAAATATCATTTTCGATAAAAGATTGACTGCTTATAATTTTTTTTAATTTCGATCAACCAAATACTTTAAATACACTTACTTAAACAATCTAAGAGCATATTTTCATTTACACTATCACATTTATTATATTTGATAGAGCATTGTAACGGATGTAAAACTTATTATTTTATGTTAATTTAATCGTCGTGGCCCGATGACACACAAGTGTGACTGTAAGCTGTGGGTTCGATTCCCACTTGAAGAAATGAAATATTTTTAAACATTTTTAAAATGTTATTCCACACCTAGGAATGAAAAATACTTCTTTAGAAAACATATAAAAATTTTAACCGACCAGGTCGGTTTCCAGGAAGTGCGGGTTCGAGTCCCGCTACGTTCAAATTTTTATTTGTTTTCTAAATAAGTATATTCATTTTTTCGAACCTGAAGCAGCGTTCTTTTTCGTTACTAGATTACAAACAAAAGCGCTGAGTTGCGTTCCGGAACTAACATACAATGCTTCAGACACGGAAGTGCCTTAATGGGAACGGAGTGTCTTTCCTCTACGTTCCCAAGTACTTTCTGCTTATGTTTACTCGGGACACAGGTGAAGGTGTAAAATATTTACATATATGAACCGAACTATCTCTAACCTCAACAAGATTGTTAAGGATACTTGCACAGTTTATTTTTGCATTCCAAACCTGTAAATGCATTCCAGCTATCAATTTCTCTATTTTGTTAGGAAAACCAATACTCCATCGAACTCGTATGGGTGCACACGTATTCCATTTAACTTGTGAATACCTTTTATGGTTTTCCTCAACGACAGTTTTTCAATTATTCATTTTTGATTTGAATAGTTAGAGATTTTCAGACTATATTGACGTTGCATCATTTTTGTATCTGAATAGAACTGAATTTTTATAAAATATATTATATATTGTGATCTACTTTTTTAAAATTGTTCTTTGAAAAGTAACCTAGTTTTTGTGAAAAGGCAGTCATTAGAAAGGTTATGTTATGAACATCATATATACTTATTTATAAAGTAAACATAGTTATCAGTGTTGTAGCGCACAAGTTACCATAAGATTTTATATTTATTTGTTCTTATAAATGACACAACCAATCCAAACGCGACGAATTTGGGGTCGATAACAGTACATTATATTAACAATTAATAAGTGTGCAATGGTGCCTTATCATTGAAAGCGATTTCTTACAGTCAACCAAAAGAAAAACGGAAGAATTAAGTTTAGAAAAGAATGCCGTAAGCTACAAATTACGAGTTACGTCAAGGGTTATTGGGACAATAAGTCCGAGGTTAGGTGGTGGGTCGTGAGAAAGCAGCAACTTCTGGAAACAGCTTCTCGATCTCTCATTCACAGAGGCATGACCGCAGAGCAGCGTGCCTTGTAAATCTCTAACGCAAAGACATCTTGCGATATCTTGCGTCGCTTTATCCCGGGAGCATGCTAGTTTGTAAATGAGTTTCTGCTCCCCCAGAGTTTCAAGTTTATCATATAGTGGTATTATTACCATTTTTTAGTTAATACCATCACTGCTGGCTCTGGCTCCCGTTCTTTTACTGGCACTCTTTGCTACTAAGTACTCCAGTTTGTCTTCAGGAGAGTTGGATTATTGCCACTTCTTAAAGGCAACTTTCTTTTCTTTTTTTTCATGAGTCACCTCCTGCAACTTGTCATTCCACCACTATGTCTCCCTATGAATGACACTTTCTCCTCTAGAAACGTCAAGAACTCACCTGCCCGCCGCAATGATTGCACACTGAGCTCAGTCTCAAGCATTCTGAGCAGTCTCGGTGTAAGTCGAAAGATTATGACTTTGCAAGTCATCAGACACAGAGTACACTACCTTGTGGGACGCCAGCATTGATACAGCATATTGATGAAGTTTTTCCGTCAAACTTGATGCTTTGTATGCGTCCATGAAAGTAAGGGGAAAAACATTTAGTAGCTTTCGAGGAGAAGCTAAAAGGGTATAAAATTGCTAATAGAACGTCGAAGTCCTTTGTGTTAAATGCATTAGAAAGATCTAGCAGAGCGTTCAAGAACCTTAGATTTTCTATATAGGCAAAGCCAATCTTAATCTGTAAAAAGCACACAACATATTTAACAGGATAAGGAACAATACTGTTTTGTTGAAAATAGTTTCGGAGTATTCTTTATTTTTAAACAAAAAATGGTTACTGTGGGTTATCCTTAAGAGATAGACATATTACACATAGACCAAAACTTTCAAGTATCTCTATATGAAATTTTATCATAATCGCATCAGCAGTTTGGTCTCGATTGCGTCACAGACAGACCGAAAGAGCTACTTTCGAATTTATGTATAGGTATGGAGATATGGATGTAATAAAATCAAAAATAAACACAATAATAAAACAAAATAGATAAAATTTTAGCTCTATTATATTAAAGCAAGATTATTAACGACGTGATAAAATTTTATCCGCAGTCTTTTACAGTAAGTATTCCTCCACTAATAAAGTTATGTCTAAAATAACTCTGAAAACGCTATACTGAGAAAAAGAAAATAAAGACTTGGAAGCGGATAAAATAAAAATTCTGTGAATGTTGAGGCGGATATCGGCGATATCATAAAATTTATATTATTCCATGGCCGCCGCGGTGTAATGCAGTGAACTGCATTATTCTTATCCAATATCACACCTTGGCTTTTATTCTTCAAATAGTAAATACTCGACATGTAAATTCAATGAAATGGAAAAACACAGTTTTGTAACCTGCTTTATATTTTGTGCTAATTTAGGAGTATTGCATTTTGGGTGGCACAGCCAAAATAACAAGCCTTGGCAAAATTATCCTGACGGAATAACAAATATATAATAATAATATATATTAAACTAAGATTTTCGTACATAACGATAACTTAAATCGGTAGTAACTGCATTAGTATTAAACTATGTTGCAGCTATTGTATGTATTATGATACCAACAATCGGTATTATTTTGGTATTCTGTATAACAACTTGGTACTGTAGATGTAGACATCGAAAACCACCAAAATGAGACGCCGCAGGATAATCGAAAAATAACGAACCTAATGTGTACCTAAAATTCTGTAGCTAGTCTGTTCTGTCTTTAGTACATACGTAATAATCTATAAAAATCTACATAAAATGCAAGCAAATATACTAACTAGGTGAAACCCATTTATTGCCTGTCTGCGCGCGGGTTCCCTTCCTTGCTCTAATGCATACAATACCAGATGTGCATTCGGTAATTTGTAGAATACCTTGGCGAAGAGAGAGAGAGGAAGATATTTTATACATTACTTTAGATTAGAAAGCTTAATAATCAGCTTCACGCTGTATCACGCACACCGCAGGGTAGATAGAGGGAACCTAGTGTTAAGACGCTCCCTTCTCCACTTTCTGCCGAATTCTGAAAGCATTGCGTGTTAAGTGGCAGAAATCAACGCCGCGCTTTACCTCGACACCAGAGCGAAGATATGGAAATATAAATTTAAGTAAGTTAGTTAGAGACGTTATTATATGGAATACCAAGATATACAGATATATAATGAATATTTGATAATTTTATTGTATATTATTATAACTATTTGTTTTAAAAGATTTCAAGTTTTCTGAAAATTTGATGAATAAATACTTCGTTTATTTATTTATATATCGTTAGTATCTCTCCGTCACTAAAAAGGGGTTTAGTTTATAAAAAAGTAACAAAAATATAAAAAGAGAAAAATAATTTGAATGAAGAAAATACTTAATTATCTCGACGAACGAACGAACGAAAAGATGGAGATACATTTCAACACCTCAATTCGCCTCGACACCAAAGGGAAGAAATAAATATGAATATATATTCAATTTTAAATATACTTTTATTTTATTAAATCCCTCTAGTGGGAACTGAACCCACAATGTGTCGTGTTTACAGTCACTCTTATGCCAAGATTTCCAATTATTTCTATACATTATTATATTGACGCAACCTTTTAGCTACCCAATACACATTTTCCCGTTTATGTTATATCAGTTTATGCCCCAACAAAACAAAACAGAATTTATTCAGATTTTTTTTACTTTGCCATTTAAATTATTAGTTATTTATAGAAATATTCATAATTTCTTTAAAAAAAAATACACACAAGATGACGAACTCAAATCTTTTCCCACTAAACCATATTGGATTACCAAACTTATTTTCTCTCACAGAACTTTCTAAAGCCAAGTCACCGAACAGGCTATAACTAAGATTAACTTTTCAAGTAAAATCAATCTCAATGTCCAAAGAAGTGATGTAAAAATTGCGTTAAGCAATTTGAAAGACGTCAAAGCCCGAAGTACTTTGCAACTTGTGTCTACAAATGTTAGACATAAGTTTACATAAACATAAATTCTTGCATTTAACTACTAATTTTGCTTCATACTTGTATAAGTTGAGGTCGTCGCGGTGCAGGGGCACAAACGCGTGTTCTGTAACGTAACAGTTTTGGGTTCGGTGTCCACTCAGGGGAATGAATTATCATTTATTAATATCTTCATTTCTTCGCTCTGCTACCAAGGCAAAAGTGCGTCGTTAAGTTCCGCTACTCAAAATGTAATGCCTCGAAAACTCCACGGAAAGTAGGAAACGAAGTGTCTCAACACTAGGTTCTCTCCACCTACTATACTATATGCGGGATACGGCGTATAGCGTTAAAAAGTTATGTTACTTTTTAACGCTATTGAATTTTAATTATGAATGCTAAAAACTGGGACCTGTAACAGACACTCTAGACAGGTATGAATGCAAAGGTGGGCTTCGAATGAATAAGAGATACTGCAATTATATAGTCTTTGACAAAGTTCGTCTAAGTTGGCCTTTGAGAATATAAATCGGGCCTTGAAGTATTTTGTCCTACAAATAGATCATATTGTCATATATTTGTAAAAAATAAAATATATATACTGTATATATATTTCAGTATTTATTAAATTATATATTATAATAGTTTTAAATCTATGTCCTGAATGCTTATACTTTTAAGCAAGCAGCAATTCCATTCAAACAATATATTTATATAAAATTTAATTTAGCCCTAAAAAACTGACATGTTTAATAAAATACTTTATTTAATTTCAGGCATGAGAAGCCATTTTAATTTATAAAATTTATTTATTGGAAAATTCACATTAATGTCGGAGGCTGAAAATTTATCTCATCCTAATTCGTAAAACGCTTATTGGGTGTCGAAGCACGGTGATAATATGATTTATGCGTCGCCACTAACTATGTTTAATATCGATATTAGCATACATAGCCTTCTAAACGTTCACGTAATTGGATCCGTCAACTTTGATACGGTGGTGTAATAAATATTTAAAATGTTCTATGAATACGTCGCGTTGTATTAGAATGTCAGGTATATTGAATGAGTTTTAGATATTATAGTGCGTGAGTCGTTTTGTGGTCGGGTTTTAAGGCTTAGATGGTAGAACCATATGATAATATATAAAGAAAAATTAAAAATTCCAACTTCACACAGTGTGTGAAGTGAGTGAGTGGGCAGTGTAGATCTTCGACTTAACGCCCGAATTTAAGATATAAAAGTACAGCTCAAAGATGTATTTCTATTTTATTTACCATAGCGAACAAAATTAAATAATTCAAAATAAAGATGATCCCATATCTCGTTTATAGCCAGAGACAGATGATGTCCGATGCGTGACCACGCTCTCTAACCTAATAATATTCAATGGGTCTCTAAAATATTCGATGGGTCGTTAAACAAAACCAATGAATAATATTACATAAAACTTATTTTATTTTTGTATAGAAACGTCATATCTAATAGTTACTATATATATATCAAGTTGAATAAGAAAATTGGTGAATTGTTATGTTATTTTTCGTTCACTATAATTAGCAATTGCCTTGATTTTAAAGCATTTATAAAAATTTATTCAATACAAAGATCTTAAATTTGAGTACTATGAATCAATAGTTATATCGAGGTCAATTGGGGCGCAGAAGCACAAAACGTGACTGTTAGCACCACTGGTTGTGGGTTCGATCCCCACTCGAGGAAATACCATATCCTGCTCTAATAACGAGATATAGCGCAGCATTGAGTTCCGCTAAAATCTGGCGAAAAATGAAGAGTGTCTTAACATTAAGTTTCCTCTGCCTACCCAGCTGTTTGTGAAAAAAAAAATATAATAATTAACTTATACAACACTAAAATCGATTGTAAATAAAATATTATTGAAAAATATAAAGGTTTTCTTCATTGAAGCAACATTAAAAACAAAGAAATAAAAGAGTGTCATTATACAACAAACATTTAGATTCCCTGTTTTATTCATTTTTATTGTAATAGCATATAGAAAATCACGATTTAAAGAAACAAAATTAGTGTCTCCAATATATTTTAAAACCACCGTTTAAATTGTCTTAAAGACATGATAATATTGAAATCTTTCCTACAAAGATTTGCAAAAAACAAATTGATAGTAATTCCCAGAAGAATGATGAAGCTTCAAATTAAATTATGAGATGTACATACTTAAAGCTTTTTTATCTAGTTATAATGAATTGATTTTAGATTATTCCGAAAAGTAAACCAAGTCCTGTTCCAAACCGGATAGTCCAAACTCTTTCAATAGAAGATTAATATTTCAGAGCTGTCTCGAATGATGGTAAATAGATTCAGTAAGTTTGGTAAAGGATACATGAAAGCGAATAAATTTTTATAAGAGTGGAATTTGCGGTTTGATGTCATTCAATGTCTGTAAATATATGATGGTATAACTTAAAGTGAAGAAGTCACAAACACAAGAGCCACGCAAGGCACTTTTACAGAAATCATCCAATGGGATGATGTGACTAATAAAGGTGACAGTAAAACGTGATAGCATGGGTTTCACTTCCACTTTCTTAATATCTTTATTTCCTCGCTCGATAAAGTGCGGCGTTGTGTCGCATCACTCAATTCACAATGCTTTCAGAATTTGGCAGAGAGTGGGGAACTGAAGTATCTTAATGGGAACATGCTCCTAGGTTCCCTCAGTCTACTATACTATGAACGAAATACAGCGTAAAGCTGAAGAAAAATTCTTATAAAATTATAAAAGTTACACATATTACAATGGAATAATATAAACATTTTAAAGAATTTAGTTAAAATTTAATTTGGACCAATTTGCTTTACTTGGAATCATATTTGTATTAATCTAGTAGTAAATATTTCCAAGAAACTAAATAGTATTTTGGTTTAAGTTTGTTTGTAATCCCGAGTACGACTTGAAATGCCTTAATCTTAGCTTCTTAATATTTACACTTGCTGCTATTTCCTTTCAAACGACTTTAGTTGGATATTTCTTTTTCTAATACTATTGAAAATGTAAAAGTATGTCAAAGTAACATGATGGCCAGTCGTGGCACAGGGGTACAAAACGGGGCTGTCAACGTGACTGGTTGTGGGTTAGATCCCCACTCGAGGAAATTATATATTTGATTAAGTTTATATTTCCACTTTTCAGCTCTGGCGTTGAGTTCCGCCACACTTCACGCAATACCTCCATAATTCGGCGGAAAGAGGAGAACGAAGTGTATCAATACTAGGTTTCCTCTGCCTATCCTGCTGAGTGCGGGATACAGGGTGTAACTAATTATCAAAGTAACGTAAAAATAATCGCTCTATAATATAAAGTTTCAAAGATTTTTTGTACAATTTCATATTTCCACGCAATCTAAATCAACAATTTATGATAATCAACTATGATAGGTATAATAACTACGATTATTTATCAATTAATATTGTATAAAAATAGTTATATGGCTGGCAAAAGTTGGAAGGGAAAAGTATGTGAGCAACAAAACCAAGACCGCGATATGATATTGCGCACTATAAAGGAGGCGTGCGTGCTGCAGTGCTAAATAAGAAAGAAAAAAAATCTATGTAATACATATAAATATAATTAAAGAATTTGTCTGTGATTTACAAATAAGCATGTTTTTAAGTGCAAAAATGTGTGTGCAGTTAACTGTCATCAGCAATTTTGTACAAGCTCCTACTTTAAAGACATATATAATAAATAAATATATTTAAATTAATAGCCGCTAGTATTTTTTCAGTATTGAAGTGATTTGAACTTATTAATGGCAAGTGTGAGTTAAAATTTAAGAAAAATAAGTGTAATTATAAAACTACACATCCACACACACACACACACACACACACACAAATATATATATATATACACATATATATATAGCACAGATGATTAGTCGAAAACTTTTGTAAAAGGATCACGGTATTAAATATATTTTTCTTGGATAAATCTACAATACAAGTTCAATATTTTATCTCCCTAGACTGTTGTCCTTTCAATTCTTTCTATCTATCGTACAAACTCGCCTCGGAGTAATCTTGTTCACAAGAAAATGGGTATCTTACTTAAAGTAAATAAATAAAATGTTTCTATACAGCAATGCTTATAAATGAACATTTAAAATTGAAACTTAGAAAACATTTTTTTTTTATTATATTTTTTGATCTTTCCTACTGTACTTCGTGTATAAACAAGACCAAAAAATGAGATCAGTCGTGACGCAGAGACACCAAGTGAGATTCTAAACGCAACAGGTTGTGGGTTAAATTCCTACTCGAGAAAATAAAATATTATTTGAGCCCACGGTTGAGCCATTGCTGCCTGATTTTTTCCACCTATCATCTATATAAAATTATGTAAAAAAAAAATAATGTACTACAAAATAGAAGATATTTTAATCTGAGTCTTTAGTAGTGTGACGACGTGACATATTTTTAACGCCTAACTTTAGGGTTATTCAATTTATTTTCTTATATATGACTGTTTAATAAAAAATAATTTTCATTGTTGATAAAGTGAGGCAAGGAAGTGAGATTGCCTTAATGGCGGATTAAACAAAATGTTGATTCGTAATGTAATATATTGTCGGTTTAAAGTGTTCCTACTAAATTTGTTTTTGATTTTGCGATATATACATTATAATAGCTCTATGAATGTGTAAATAAATATAAAATCCACTTTTATTTTATTTCATGTAATAGACAATAAAATTATTTTATGAAATTGTATATATCTTCTTATAATACATTATATTTATCGTTTTTAGTCTCTTCTCATAATTTTCTTAGTTAGCACGCTTAGACTTTAAGCCTATATTTAAAATCGTATATTTATTGTAGTAATACACCAAATACTTTTTCCTTAATTATACGTTGAATAAATGTGGAAAGATAAATACTTTTTCATTTAAGATTCTTTCATTCGTGTTAAAAGCGGACAACGATATATGAGAAGCATTATGTAGGAAAACAATACTTCTTTGCGTATTTATTTTCAAGCGTGATGGTGTTTGAGTACGTAATAAACAAACATACAACATGTATGTACGTATAATAAATAAATAAAATAAATCAGCTTCACGCTGTATCCCGCACTCGAAGAAGAAGTGGAAATATAAATTTAAGTAAATATTTCATCTCCTCAAAAAAATCAATAAAATAAATTGTTTACATTTTATTCGATATAATTACCATCGATTCCATTAGCGAAAATAGTTTTTTTATATTCACACTTTTATACTTTCATTCTTTTGTATAGAGTAGCTTTAATATATATTTTGAATATCAAAAATGTTAGTAACTGGCTTTTAATTCCAATAATCCGGCTACCAAAAGCTTTCAAATATTTGATACAGGCAATTACATTATTATAGCAAATATATAAGATGTTTTTGCCCTATAAGATATTAAATAATTGAAGTTGTATAAAGTAACTGTATTTTTTTAAAGAATTCCTAAAGAAATCTGGAAAATATGTAAATTTTTGTTTTAAATATTGTATAACGTAACACACAACTCATGTCATCTGTGTCGATACTAAACCAATAGACTATCGTTACACTGGACCCTGGACACTTGATACTCAACACGTGACACTCAACGCCTTATATTGGATACTCTACTCACGAACCTCGACCGAGTCTCGACACTTGTCATTTTACACTCGATCTACAATCTAGATACTCGATAAGCGACCGACGCTCGTATTTAGACAATACTCGACTCTCTGATAATAATTTATTATTTAAAAAATGTTACGGCAATTATTTCAGTAATGGATTTATAATATCACTTATAACCTTTAATTATGCTGCATTTATATCATGAACAGTTAATTTTTATAATGTTAATATTATGAGTATTGGATTCAGTTGAAATTGAGGAAAAAAGACAGTGAAGAAATGTTTTTTTTTTTTAAATTATAATTATTTAACTTTCAGTCAGTTAGTTAGTCAATCAATCAATACAAAAACTTCTTAACTTTGATATTTTTTTTAAGTTTTCACATTTTGTTCACTGACTGAAAAAAAAACAAAATTCCAGAATTTATCAAAAGCAACAAAATTTTTTACCATTTATTTATAAAAATATGATCAGGTAAAGATTACTTAACGTACCGACGAGTAATATCGCATGAAAATCGATGACGTTCCTTATTATTGTTATTATTTCGTTATTTAACGCTAACTAAGACTTACTTCGCAGTTCCCTATAGGACTCCTCCTTACATACAAAACAAAAAAAAAGTATATCCAGACAAACAAGCAAGCAAGCAAGAAAACAAACAAACAAGAATTTTTGCAAGCGGTATCCCACATATAGCAGAGGAAACCTATTGTTAAGACTCAATCTCCTATACCTATTGTTAAAACTCCGTTCTCAATTTCCGCCCAATTTTTGAGGCATTGCATGTTGAATAACAGGACTCAACGCCGCGCTTTTGCCTTGGTTTCAAAGCGAGGAAATGAAATAATAATTAATTCATTTGTATTTATTCTAGACTGCAGATTCCCATGAAGACAGTAGGCTTTGAGCCTTCTATATCAATAAGTAGAATAATCTGCTATACGCGATACTTTAATGGAGTTCCAAGGTTAATCCCATTATTTTTTCCAAAACATATATTTTATTGTGAAAATCTTGCTACCAAATATAAAAATAATAATAGAGACTGTACTTGGATGTTATGCCAATTGTAGAATATAATTATATATTTTTTTCTGGTTTTCTTAATATTTCAAAATAAAATACTAATAAATAACTACTTTCAACGAAAAATATTTTTTAACTTCACCATTAATAAATAAAATTTCCAGAGTATTATCGAGTTATAATGGTGTAATGTCTCAATCTTGTTTCTAAATGGCCAGCTGTCACTAGTTGTTAAGTAGAACATATCTTGTCGCTGCTTCCTCCAACTATCTAGTTTATTAACAATAGGTCTTGGTGCGGTAATATCTGACGTTGTTTAGTACAAGTTGTATGGACTGAGAGCGAGTTTGGATAATTTTGGGTGCTTCATGAATTAAGCTTCACTAACTTATGGATGATTTGACTTAAAGGTTGCTGGTTGCTTTATTTATAGACAATAGATAGCCAGTCTAATTGGTTATCTGACATAATACTTTTACTTTAACATTGATACATATAGTATGTTAACATTGATACATATAGTGTATTTATATTACGTGAATAAATAAAGAGCCAGTCGTGACGCAGAGGTATAAATTGTGTGTGTGACTGTAAAGTCCACTAGTTGTAGGTTCGATCGACACTCAAGGAAATGAAATGTTTACATTTATATTTTCATTTCTCCGCTCTGGTGTCGAGGCAAACCGCGGCGTTGAGTTCCACTATTTAACACGTAATGCCTCTAGAACTCGGCGGAAAATGGGAAACGGAGTGTAACGAACAAACGATAATTCGTAGTAATCATCTTTGAGTAGCGGAAATTTGTAAAAATCTCAATACAGAGATACTGACAACATAAATAAGTTATAATGGCTTTATGCCACTGCGTTTCGCATTAGGTAATGCCGGGGCCGGCGCCCAACCCAACCCACCTTAAAAGCCGGCACGCACCTATAGCTCCTCTGGTGTTGCACGGGGTCGTGGACGGCGGTAGTCTAAGTGACTATTACCATCAGGTGACCCGAACGCACGTTTGCCAAAAAAAAAAACATTTAGATTGAAAATGTACAGCTTTTATTTATACTGTATATAAAGTGGAAAAGTGGAAGAGTTAGTTAGTTAGTTAGTTGGTTAGTCGGTTGGTCGCTTAGTCGCTTGGTCGCTTGGTCTCTTGGTCGCTTAGTCGCTTAGTCGCTTAGTCGCTTAGTCGCTTAGTCGCTTAGTCGCTTAGTCGCTTAGTCGCTTAGTCGCTTAGTCGCTTAGTCGCTTAGTCGCTTAGTCGCTTAGTCGCTTAGTCGACTAGTCGCTTAGTCCACGATACGGTGTATCTATCTCATAAATAAGTCACAATAAGGCATTTTGTGACATTTGATAAAGATATTAAAGCTTACGAGCGAAAGTTATTCCATTATCAAGGTTTTTTATAAAGAAATGTTTTGTCTGTTATAGCATGTAATTTGAACGTATACTTGTTGATAAAATGTAAATTTTAAATAATTCAACGCTCCGTTTACGGCCGCAAGCGTATACACGAGTCCAGTGACCAGAGTGCTTGCACTTTCTCAAAATTATTGAATATAAATTATAATAAATATTTAATTTATATTATCTTTTGGAAAATGCAGCATAATAACATTAAGCAGCAATTTAGTGGTATGTGAGCGAAGCCGCGAATTGGCTGCTAGAACTAAGCTAAAACTAGCTTCACGCTTTATCCCTAGCGGTACCCCGTCAGAGAGAATGGGTGATTAATGAATGACCTAAACCTAAATAACTTCTTATTGATGTCCCCGCATACTGCTGTCGAGTGCAGGCTTGCAATCACCAGCCTTTAATAATAATTAAGTGTCAGAGACAACGAGCGTCAGTGATCGAGAGATCGACGACCTCATTCACTATTGATCGTGGGAAATGATTATGCAAAAGTAAAGGTAGTTTTTAATGTGACTCTTTATGTCTTATTTCGGAAAATAGTATATTTTATTATTCCAAAGGCCAGTCAAGCCACTGGGGATCAAGATGCGACAGGTTGTGGGTTCGATCCCATTCGAGGAAATGAAATATTTAATATTTTCATTTCTTCGCTCTCCACTTTCCGCCAAATTCGGAAAGCATTGCGTGTAAAGTGGCAGAACTCAACGCTGCACTTATAACCCTGCGCTATGACTGGCCTTGACGTGCCGAGACGACTTTATCTATATATAATTGTATATATCATACTCACAATATACTCATGGCTCTTTGATTACGTTATGTGACTTTTTTCCTTGAAGAAGAGCGAGGGGAACTCTTTTGATGGGATCTTACATTCCTTCTATCGATTTTAACTGTATATGAAAAGTTAATGTAACTTGTTAGATGTAAGACTATTGGATCTTATATTACAAAAATATTGATACTCCTTAGTGTGCGTGTATTTCATATTTTCATCTGATAAAAATAATTAATATTTCATTTTCTTTAGAGGAAATCGAACCCACAACCTATCACGTTCCCACGCCGTCACGCACTCGTGCTTCTCAACCTCGACTGGCCTCGACATATATCTATATCAGGTTCAAACAAAAGAAAATATTTAGCTATTACCTAACCAAGTAATTTAAAAAATCTGACTATTCTACTACCCAAATAAGCGAAAACTAAACAAAAACATGAATCAATAATAAACATAAATAACAAATAACCTCTTCAGCATCAGTATATATCTAAAATATATGAAAATTGATATAACCATCAACATTGTCTCTTTGTAGTGGTCGATTATTCCGTGATCAGAGACCGTGAGAGTCTGATGTAATGTTTAATAACGTTTTCTTACATTACTTTTATGGTAAATATATTCAATGTTCAATGTTATATTGGTAATTTGCCTCCTTCATATTGCTTAAATTACGTTCCCGGGACCATATAACATTCAGATATGGTATTTGAATATTTTACTTACTTTGCAGATGCGTAGACAAAATTTGTTGCCAGCAGCTAGACACCAGCAGAGAAAATCGTGAAAGCGGAAGCGGGCCTAAACACAGTTGTTGTTGCAGCTATCGAAGTAGCCGAGATGACAGAAACAACTGTACCAAAGAGACGTGATATCCAGCAGTAACAACAATAATCTGAATAACAATGAACTCGTCTGAATGTGATGCAAATAAGCGTCCCCGTCTGAGGACTCAGATACATTCTGTATTTTTTATGACACGAGTTATTCTAGCGACAGAGACTTAGAGAAAGGTGGATTCAGCATCAAATCTATAACTTAAGGGTTCATACTGTGCAAGTGAAATAAATTTGCGATTTTGATAATAAAGTTTATTACGCTTGGTCTTAGTTAACATATAATATCGCATACTCGTTTATGGAACATTTTTTCCGTGTACTGCATTGTTTTTATAAACCTCATAAGGTTGACCCAGCGCTTCAAATGAAAGCGTTCAGAACGCTCTTTTTCGTAGACCATTGTACCACGTAAAACGATGAAATTCCTGATTTTTTTTTAAATAAGAGAAAAATGCTTATATAAGATTCTCAAGAATATATGAAATTTTATTATAATTGTTTGAGCGGTTAAGGCGTGGCGTCACAGACAGGCATACAGAGTTACTTTCGCATTTATAATATTAATATGGACACTTCAGGTTTTTACATCTTTATTTTTGAAAGTGGTATTTGTAGGTGACTAAAAAATAAATATATTTTTGGGAGATCGTAATGGAGAAAGATATATTTGTTCAGATTGGATATATTAAATTCTTAAAATCTTTTCAATGGAATGTAATATTTTATTAATTTAAACTGCAGGTATTGAACAAGTCTCGAATACGAATTTATTTATTTAGATAAGGATTCATATATTGGTATGAATAACATGCTTTGATTATAGTCGAAATTTCTATCTAATATTAAACTCTAAAAAAGTGGTTGTAATGCCGAAACTACATAGTACCATATTTGAACATGAAGTTTTTTTCAGATGTGGATGGATGAATTGCAATGCGAGACAGCAATGAAATGAAAAGAATGAAAGAAAAGCAATGAAAGACATTTTATCCCTACTTTTTTAAACCTTGAGAGTCATTATTGAAATCTTAGTAGGGGTCCCTAAATTTTTCTACAAATAAATATAGCCTATGTTACTCAGTGATAATTTACGACTCTAACGGTAAAAAAATTTTAGAAATTGGTTCGGAAGTGTTAAGTCACTACAAACATACAAATCTTTCTCACATACAGGGCTTCCTTTTTATATAATTGTATAAAATATAAAGTATAATATAACTTAGGGAATAATTAATAATCCCTTTTTAGCTTCATGGTGTATCCTATACATACCAGGGGAAACTAAGGGAACTTGGGAACCTTGTTTTCGTGTGTTTTCTCATTAGGATGTTTGATGAATTATTTGCCAATTTCCTATACACCTCTATTATTTATCTATATAATTAATCTAGATTTATCAAACTAATCGCTCTACATTAAATTCATCTTGTCCTCGTTAATCATAAGAAAACATATGTATATGGTAAAGAATTTCTAAAGAAAAAAAAAGGCGACAGAAAATCGCTTCGAAATAAGTCAGCGTATCTAAAGATTTTCTTGCCTGTCATAACATATTACTTTCGGGTTGATTAGCCGCAAGATTCCAATGAAGTGTCAAAATAAATTTTATATATTAATGCACGTACGCATAGTTTTTCTTTTGTTTTGTTACCATGATGAATACTTTAACGCATTTATTTTATCTTTAGCACGGTCTTTATTAACCTTTTTACCGTTTTATAAATCCATCGGTAATCGGATTTGACATTATGAATTAAGAAAAATATTTATTACCAAATATTATAATAACGACAATAATTAGAATGTATTTTCCAATTTTTTTAAGGAACAATATATATTTTTTAAATCAGATTTTTCTAAAAGTTGAAGAACGGATACGAGTAGAAGTACAGAACCGGATGAAATAACCATACTAATATTATAAATGCGAAAGTAGCTCTCTCTGTCTGTCCCGCCACGACCAAACTGATAAACTGATTGTAATGAAATTTCACATATAGATACTTGAGGATCTTAAAGTAAAATTAAACTACATTTTTATAAAGCTATAGTGGGGACTACAGCCTCTCCGGCCTTTTAATATTGTATACTCTATTAAATAGGTTATGTTAAAAAAATGTCTCAAAGAAAGTTATTGTTTGGAAAACAAAGTCACCTTATAAATTAAAATTATATATTGTTAAAATAAAGTCAGATATGAAATTCTGCAATTGATTTTTCCATATGAAAACATAATTCAAAACTCTTTGTGAATAATATTTTTGCTATAATATACTGTAAACAATTTTTTTATATTATTATTAACAAAAGGATTTTCTATTCAATTGAACATTACAATGTTTTTTAGATGGAAAGATTTTCATATTATTTACTTGGTTAAACATAACATATTTTTTGTAGTAAATGTTTGTATGTATATAATGCATATTCTAAACTATAGATTCCATGAAAAAAAAATCAGCTTCACGCTGTATCACGCACACCACAGGGTAGGCAGAGGGAACCTAGTGTTTTAGACACTCCGTTCCCCACTTTCTGCCGAATTCTGGAGGCATTGCGTGTAAAGTAGCAGAACTCAACGCTGCACTTATAACCCTGCGCTATGTCTGGCCTTGACGTGCCGATACGACTTTATCTATATATAATTGTATATATAATACTTACAATATACTCATGGCTCTTTGATTACGTTATATAACTTTTTTCCTTGAAGAAGAGCGAGTGGAACTTTTTTGATGAGATCTTACATCCCTTCTATCGATTTTAACTGTATATGAAAAGTTAATGTAACTTGTTAGATGTAAGACTATTGAATCTTATTTTACAATAATATTGATTGATTGATTGAATCCTTAGTGTTTGATCATATTTTCATTTAATGAAAATAATTAGTATTTCATTTCCTTTAGTGGAAATCGAACCTACAACCTATCACGTTTACCATCACGCACTCGTGCTTCACAACCTAGACTGGCCGCGAAATATATTTATATCAGATTCAAACAAAAGAAAATATTTAGCTATTACCTAACCAAGAAATTTAAAAAATCTGACTATTCTACTACCCAAATAAGCGAACACCAAACAAAAACATGAATCAATAATAAATATAAATAACAAATAACCTATTAAGCATCAGTATATATCTAAAATATATGAAAATTGATATAACCATCAACATCGTCTCTCCGTAGTGGTCGATTATTCCGTGATCAGAGACCGTGAGAGTCCGATGTTATGTTTAATAACGTTTTCTTACATTACTTTTATGGTAAATATGAATATATTCAATGTTCAATGTTATATTGGTAATTTGCCTCCTTCATATTGCTTAAATTACGTTCCCGGGACCATATAACATTCAGATATGGTATTTGAATATTTGACTTACTTGCAGATGCGTAGACAAAATTTGTTACCAGCAGCTAGACAACAGGAGAGAAAATCATGAAAGCGGAAGCAGGCCTAAACACAGTTGTTGTTGCAGCTATCGAAGTAGCCGAGATGACAGAAACAACTGTACCAAAGAGACGTGATATCGAGCAGAAACAACAATAATCTGAATAACAATGAACTCGTCTGAATGTGATGCAAATAAGCGTCCCCGCCTGAGGACTCAGATACATTCTGTATTTTTTATGACACGAGTTATTCTAGCGACAGAGACTTAGAGAAAGGTGGATTCAGCATCAAATCTATAACTTAAGGGTTCATACTGTGCAAGTGAAACAAATTTGCGATTTTTATAATATAGTTTATTACGCTTGGTCTTAGTTAACATATATCGCATACTCGTTTATAGAACATTTTTTCCGTGTACCGCATTGTTTTTATAAACCTCATAAGGTTGACCAGGCGTATCAAATGAAAGCGTTCAGAATGCTCTTTTTCGTAGACCACGTAAAATGATGAAATTCCTGTTTTTTATTTAAATAGGAGAAAAATGCTCATTTAATAATATTCTCAAGTATATATGAAATTTCATTATAATTGTTTGAGCGGTTAAGGCGTGGCGTCACAGACAGGCAGAGTTACTTTCGCATTTATAATATTAATATGGACACTTCAGGTTTTTACAACTTTATTCTTCACATTTACTTGAGGTTTTTGTAGGTGACTACAAAATAAATATATTTTTTGGAGATCGTAATGGAGAAAGATATATTTGTTCAGATTGGATATATTAAATTCTTAAAATATTTTCAATGGAATGTAATATTTTATTAATTTAAACTGCAGGTATTGAATAAGTCTCGAATACGAATTTAATTTTTTAGATGAGGATTCATATATTGGTATGAATAATATGCTTTGATTATAGTCGGAATTTCTATCTAATATTAAACTCTTAAAAAGTAGTTGTATTGCCGAAACTACAATATTTGAACATATGGTACTATGAAATTTTTTTCAGATGTGGATTGATGAATTGCAATGCGAGACAGCAATGAAATGAAAAGAATGAAAGAAAAGCAATGAAAGACATTTTATCCTACTTTTTTACACTTTGAGTTTCATTATTGAAATCTTAGTAGGGATCCCTAAATTTTTCTACAAATAAATATAGTCTATGTTCCTCAGTGATAATTTACGACTCTAACGGTAAAGAAAATTTAGAAATTGGTTCGGAAGTTTTTATGTTAAGTCACTACAAACATAAAAATCTTTCTCACATATAGGTCTTTCCTTTTTATATAATTGTATAAAGTATAAAGTATAATATAACTTAGGGAATAATTAATCATCCTTTTTTAGCTTCATGGTGTATCCTATACATACCAGGGGAACATAAGGGAACTTGGGAACCTTGTTTTCGTGCGTTTTCTCATTAGGATGTTTGATGAATTATTTGCCAATTTCCTATACACCTCTATGATTTATCTATACAATTAATCTAGATTTATCAAACTAATCGCTCTACATTAAATTCATCTTGTCCTCGTTAATCATAAGAAAGCATATGTATATGGTAAAGAATTTCTAAAGAAATAAAAGGCGACAGAAAATCGCTTCGAAATAAGTCAGCGTATCTAAAGATTTTCTTGCCTGTCATAACATATTACTTTCGGGTTGATTAGCCGCAAGATTCCAATGAAAAGTGTCAAAATAAATTTTATATATTAATGCACGTACGCATAGTTTTTCTTTTGTTTTGTTACCATGATGAATACTTTAACGCATTTATTTTATCTTTAGCACGGTCTTTATTAACATTTTTACCATTTTATTATTCCATCGGTAATCGGATTTGATATTATGAATTAAGAAAAATATTTATTACCAAATATTATATAACGACAATAATTAGAATATATTTTCCAATTTCTTTAAGGAACAATATATATTTTTTAAATCAGATTTTTCTAAAAGTTGAAGAACGGATACGAGTAGAAGTACAGAACCGGATGAAATAACCATACTAATATTATAAATGCGAAAGTAGCTCTCTCTGTCTGTCCCGCCACGACCAAACTGATAAACTGATTGTAATGAAATTTCACATATAGATACTTGAGGATCTTAAAGTAAAATTAAACTACATTTTTATAAAGCCTCCACTACAGCCTCTCCGGCCTTTTAATATTGTGTACTCTATTAAATAGGTTATGTTAAAAAATGTCTCGAAGAAAGTTATTGTTTGGAAAACAAAGTCACCTTATAAATTAAAATTATATATTGTTAAAATAAAGTCAGATATGAAATTCTGCAATTGATTTTTCCATATGAAAACATAATTTAAAACTCTTTGTGAATAATATTTTTGCTATAATATAATGTAAACCAATTTTTTATATTATTATTAACAAAAGGATTTTCTATTCAATTGAACATTACAATGTTTTTTAGATGGAAAGATTTTTATGTCATTTACTTGGTTAAACATAACATATTTTTTGTAGTAAATGTTTGTATGTATATAATGCATATTCTAAACTATAGATTCCATGAAAAAAAAAATCAGCTTCAAGCTGTATCCCGCACACCACAGGGTAGGCAGAGGGAATCTAGTGTTTTAGACACTCCGTTCCCCACTTTCTGCCGAATTCTGGAGGCATTGCGTGTTGAGTGGCAGAACTCAACGCCGCGCTTTGCCTCGGCACCAGAGCGAGCGCGATTCCATGAAAGTTGGCTTCTATATCAATATGTAGAGTAATCTGCTATACGTGATACTTTAATGGAGTTTCAAGATTAATCGCAGAATTTTACTCCAAAATGTATACTTTTATTTAACAAATCTTGTGTACTTATAAATCTCATTTTTGCTGTCGAAAGTAACACCTTACAAAGACAAAATATAACTAAGCAATTAAGTGTAATAACACAATCTTTTAGCAAAAAAAAAAATTAAAAACTATAAATAATAAACCAAATATTAATAACGGAAACTATATTTTTCATTGTAAATATTTCTATGTTCATAATAATATTATTGTTACTCTACCGAAAATTGGAAACTGAATATTCATTCCACTTAAGACAATACATTTATTAAATATAAAGCCATTTCAATGACACATGACTTTAATAAACGAAAGAGGTATTTCTATTATAAGATTTTTTTTTGTTTTGATTTGTAAGCAATTTTTATTTCTCTTCTTTGTATATTTTGTATTTGTAGAATTGATGATGACATTTGTAAATAGAAATCGTTGAAAATTTAATTCGTCGTGTCGCAATGGGGCAGCTGATTTGATTGTAAAAGCGATGGGCTTGTCTTCAATTTTAACTCGAAGGAATTCTCAATCATTACATTAAAATTGTTTATGTAGTTGTAAGTTGAAAATATTGAATATTTTTCTCGTTTCTTCCTCTGGTGCTAAAACACGGAGTTGCTGCGTTAATCTCTGCCACTCAACATGCAACGTCTCGTCAACGGAAGTGTATTAATAGGAACATGGTGTCTAATAGTAATATTGCATTACAACAGCCACTCAGGTGCAACTAAACTGGTTATTCGACCTAAACTTCAAACAAACACGCTTCATAAGCACGTACAAGTAATTGAGGCATACTTTTTTAATGGTAATTTTATACTGAGGGTTTGATTGTGTTATGTCATGATTAAGTGAAAGACGATGGCGTAGATATAAGAAACGATTGTTTCTACCGCGGTTAGTTTTATATGACCTTTCCTAGAACAAGTACACTTAATAGTTTATATATATTGCAGTCTGAACAGAAAACTAAATATGTGGTGTTCAGAGGATAACTACTAAATATGTTATTTTTCTAATTGACATAATGTCAAAAGGTGCTCTGTGTAATAATTACTTTTTTATTGACTGAAAATTAAATTTGGTTTACGATAAAACACAATAGTAATGCACATTTTCACAAATACGCAGACGGAGTCGCGGGCGACAGCTAGTAACAAATATAAGAGTAGGCTTAATATGAGAATCGAAGAGGCTTACAAATCCCAAATTTGTTTTGTCAAAAGTTAATAGTATATACGAAGTTAAATAGAATATAGATGGCGAGAGAGCCCGATAGAATCCTCATATCCCATATTGGTTTTGCCGCACAAAATAGCAAAATTGATAGAGGGTGCTTAACACGATACGGATATACCGCTTGTTCTATCAGAAACGGGATTAGCTCGCCACCTATTTTGAAGTAAACCTGATTTAACCGTTAGTATTGTATTTAGTGTCGTAAATGCTGTTGAATAGATAATACCAAATAAATTTGAGAAGCTTCAAATACTATGTGTAAATCTACACATATAAAATAGAAGTAACTATCTGTGATTCCAAAATAACCCAATTTTTTTCAACCGTATATAGGAGTATGTAATTACTGAAAGGGTACTGAAACACATAATTTTTTTTTGTCTGTATTTTCTTATGTCCAGGCTAATCTTTAGAACACTTAAACCGATTTTTAGGAGACTTTTACTCAAAGATAATGCAATCTGTTGACTTTTTATGTCGGAATTCCATTGGGATCGGGATTTGATATTTTTTTACCACATATTTTAAAGAATGACAGAAGATATTATATGTAAAAGAACACATAATAAATTATAAAAATATAAGCATTATTACATAGAAACACTGTAGAATAATACGAAAGTTTCACACGAACACTTCAATCCCGACTTCCTAGAGTATCACATTTCAATGCTGCTCTACATGGCATCATCGTATATTCGAAAGAAATGGGAAAAATCCGTGACTTGTAGATCACATTGCAAGAGAAGAGAAATGAGTTGCTTTTTTCAACGAGATAAATTATCCACCCTCGTTTACAGTGTAGTGGCTTATCTGTTTTTGCCAAATAAAATATTTTCTTGCTTTTTACTTTAATAAAATAGTTTTTTCATAATAATATATTATGATTTAAAATTATATCTATTAATACGTAATGTACAAATGTGGTGCATTGAAACGTTTTTAACTGCAAACGTGATAAGTGTGGATTTCGTTCCCGCTTGAAGATATATTTTTGTGTTAATTTAATTTCGATAGTATGGAAAGGCAAAGCTGTTTTAGACAATGTGTGTTTTTATTTTTTTTATTTTAGAATTTTATTTTATTTACATTATTTCTATTAAACATAAAATAAATTTGTATTTTTGTTGTAAAGAATATCTAAAATTTAATAAGGTCCTTTTCTATTCATCTTCTAATGGAAAATGGTACGTGGTGGTAATGATACAGAAAACCTTGTCATAATTGCAGATTATAATCAATTTTCCGAATGTCAAATGTTTAATTATAAATAAAGTTTTTTTTTCTGTCATTATTGTTAAAGAAGAGATTCATTGAGTAATTTATGTAAAATCTTTTTCTTATGGAAAAGACACAGCAAACGGCTTCCGGGCCACCTGATGGTATGTGATTACCACCGCCCACGGCACCGTGCAACCCCAGAGGAGCTACAGGTGCGTTGCCGGCCTTTAAGATGGGTTGGGTGCCGGGGCCCGGCATTACCTGATGCGAAACGCAGTGGCATAAAGCCACTACTTCACGCCGGTTTTAAATGGCGGGGGTGGTAATGATCCGGTCGAGTCTGCCCATGCGTGTTGCCATTGCTGGCGACGTGACTCTACCACGTACTTTAGTCGTCTCTTACGACGCCACCAGTACCAGGATGATCCTATTCTAGGCCGGGATCACACGGCACAAAATCAAATATTGAAAATAAACTTTTTTTATCTAAATTAAATTAAGGTTACTTAATAGAATATTAACTTAATAAATAAAAATAAAATGATTGCGTAAGTTAATAAATAAATAAATAAGCTTCACGCTATAGCCCGCACACAGCAGGGTAGGCAGAGGGAACCTAGTGTTAAGACACTCCGTTCCCCACTTTCTGCCGAATTTTGGAGGCATAGCGTGTTGAGTGGCAGAACTCAACGCCGCGTTTTGCCTCGACACCAGAGCGAAGAAATGGAAATATAAATTCAAGTAAATATTTCATCTCCTCGAGTGGGAATCGAACCCACAACCAGTCGGTTTTACAGTCATACTTTGTGCCACTGCGCCACGACTGGCCTCAAACGGACTGGCGTGAATTAATACTTTAAAAATATTTGTGATTAAAATACTTTTCTCGTGGACTACCACGTCAGTATAATACAAAAAATTAAGCCACGTCAGTCGCAGAGGGTAAAATAATTAATTCATTTTTAAAATCAATTCAAGACACATAGAATCAATTCACAAACATTCACAGAGAAAATTTGTGATTGTAATAATTCTGAAAATTACTCTTACAATTTTGCTTACAATTTTGTCATGCAAGTGTAAGTTAGTGATTGGACGGGAAACTTAAGAATACCGAGAGAACTGATGGAGGAAATTAAGAAAGAACGAAATGCAAGATCAGTGTTAATGGTAATATTAGGACAAGTGAATGAAGTGGTATGTTTGAGAAGTAGAGATGGAAGATACGAGATGGATGTGGAAATCGTATTGCTGCCGGTAACAGAGTTAACAAAGCCAAATAATTTTATTCAAAATAGGAAGTTACATGCCAATTAGCCAATATATCATAATTATGATAAATATGATCCCCACTGTTAATTGAATCCTTGGTTCACCATTCAGGAGTACCAATTTTCATGTGGTGGTGTTCTAAAAATCATTAATTAATTTTTATTCCATTCAATATTAAATTATTAACGTTATTGGTATCTATGCGTAACTGCGTCACACGAAATTTTTTACTGTATATGCTGTTCCCGTAAAAGGAGCGCTGACGCTCCCACCCTGTATATTATGAAAAGGTAATGTAACTTGTTAGATGAAAGAAATTGGAATTTTATGTTGCAAAAAATACTGATAATCCTTAGAATGCGTTTATTTCGGTACAATTTCGTCGAAGTAGTTGTTTTACTTATTTGTTTTTCACATTTTATTCCGCATACAGTAGGCTAGGAGAAAGTTAAGTAATACTCCCTTCTCCAAAATCAAAATGTTTTTTTGTACCCTACCTTCTGGCTTATTTTCAAGATATTGCATTTTGACTGGTGGTGTTACCAGAAATGGAAACATCTACAACTATATACGATAAAGTAAGCCTTAAGTATATTTCACTGAACACGTAGATATTTATCGGGATATGAAGAATAGAGTGACCGATCACCAAATTTACTAACAGAATATAACATAGTAATTTCTATACTAAAATTTGTTTTCTATATAGTTTAATTAGAATTAGCGGTCATAAGCCTAATGTTATTGGAAACAGTAAATATGATATCAGCATGTACCAGCTGATTGTCATAAACGTGACAATCATAACAATGCGCCGTATTCCATATGTATCAGTTCATCGAGTGTACGAGTCGAGTGTCGATTGAGTTACGATATCCGGGCGAACGAATGAAAAATTATTTTATATTCTGTTCTATACATTTAAAAAAAAAATGGAGAGTATAGTAGGAGTAATTACACAATAATTAATATTTTTTGAGAATAACATTTGTAAACACGCTATGTCAGCGTATTAAATTTATTTGGTTCATATGCAATTATGTAATTATTTTCTGCTATTGTTTGGAGCATTTAAACGAAAATTAATTTAAAATAAATGAATTGAATATTGAGTCTCGTCTCATTAGCATTGATCTCGATATCATAGCGCACAGTTCTAAGAAAGGTCGTGGTCGTATTTTTTAGTTCAAAATAATCAAAAATTCTTATAGAAATTACGATAATGTCGTAGAAAATCATATTAGAATGTTACAGATTAAAATAATAAAAAATAATATTAGATTATTAGAATATTAGACAGTCATTCTAGTTTTCAATCAATTCTGCCTATTAAATCAATAATCATGTAGTTTAAGTGGGCGAAGCCGCCGGCCAGCCGCTAGTATAATATAATAACCTACTATAAAAGATAATTCAAAATATCGACAAATTCAATTGTTTCTGCTGATATGGTCAAACATTCCGTATGTGTGCCCCTGCGCCACGACTGGTCTCTGTCAGATTCTTCTAAGTGGAAAGACTTCTAAGTGTAAACCTAACTTCTAAATACTCTAAAACCACCACAAGTGATACATATTACTTGTGGCGGTGTATAATAATTCAATTGAGCTAATTCAATTAAAATAATAATAGACCTCATAGGCAGTAAGTGAAAGAATAGAAGTAAATTCTTCACACTAAGTTCTTTATTTCGCAAAAAAAAGAAATGGCCAGTAAAAAAGATAATACTATTTAAATGAGTCTAACCAAAAAGATCAGAGACCAGAGAAGTCGGCATCTTACAGTCTCAATCTAAAAAATATAACAAAGTGCAGGAGTCGCAAACACAAGTGCCTTGCGAGGCACTTTCACAAAAAGCCTTCCATTTATTTTGTCCCGGCAAATACTACTCAATATTTAAAATAGTCCTTTGCTATATATATTTTAGTACTATTCAAGAAAGTACTTATTCATATTTAAGTTATTGCAAAATCTATATTTTTATGATTAAAACGCATGATGTTTTATTATGCGTTTGTAAAAAAAATCTCAGTAGGTTGAAAGAAAAAGTTTTACAAGGTACCATAATAATTTTATGTAATATTGTTATAATTTTGTGACCTCTTGTGGCGCAGTTTCGAGGTGCAGGGTACGTAGTGCAGAGTATGTAGTGTAGGGTCGCGTGACTGTAAATACGACAGGACATGGATTGGATTGCGAACGAAATATTTAATATTTTTTTAATTCCACGCTCAGTAATGAAACAAAGAGCTGCGGAGAGGTTCCACCACTCAATTATTGAATATACCAAATATACTAAATTATCTTGAGTCCAGTCGTAGCGCAGCGGCAAGAAGTGTCATTGTAAAACCGTCTGGTTGTGGGTTCGATCCCCACTCGAAGAGATGTAATATTTACTTAAATTTATATTTCCACTTCTTCGCTTTGGTGTCGAAGCAAAGCGCGGCGTTGAATTCTGCACTCAACACGCAATGCCTCCAGAATTCAGCAGAAAGTAGGGAGTTCTGCTTACCCTGCTGTGTGCGTACACGATACAGTGTGAAGCTGAATTTTTTTATTTTTAACTGTTATAATTATCGACAATAATAATCTATGTCTTACTTATCTGTAATGTGCCGTAGCAAGTATGCTATGCATCAATATCTATGGTCTATACCATGATAGGACTGACGTCAGCCAAGTTTGTAAACTAAACTATATAAAAACTATATTATTATCGTTGAGATAATTTACTATACTAAAAGCTCAAGCATTGAAGCTCGAGTCTTGGTATACTGTGAAGGGATGTTGAGTGGCAGAACTTATCGCCACGATTATAATATTACGCAATAGATTATATTTATTTCCAAATTAATTGTAAAATATGAAAAAATATATATCTTCTTTAAAAAAAGTCAAATTTTATATTTAAGAATTTCTCATCCAGTAAGCTTAAGATGTCAAAAGCAAACAGATGATAACAGATTTTCCCATTCATGTCACACCCGTATTCACTATGCAATGCAAACCAGTCGGTTTTACAATCACACTTTGTACCGCTGCGCCACTAGTGACCTCAGTTAGCACTAGTTATATCAACACATCCGAAGAATAATGTATATGCAGAGACATTCATTGTCAGTCAGGTAAGCCCGTAGAAGTTGTAAATGCTACTAATAGTGTAAATTAAATAAAAATATATTTTTATGTTTTACAATAAAAATTACAATAAAAATTAAATAAATATTATTAAAAAAATGACAATAAATATTACAATAAAAATAATGTAGGTTATGTACTAAAAGCTAGAAAATAATTCGGTGAGTCCTAGCTACCAGATCGCACCAATCTTGTCATCAATCTGGGGTATTGATAAGACAAATAATAAAATCGTTGGGCGTTGCGTATCTAGATATATTAACTCTAGAGTTAATATATGATAGTTCAAAAAAAGAAGAAAAAGATCTTGATCTCTAAAAGATCTTGGATTATTTAAGATCACTGCGAAAGGGTTCTAACTATATTAGACGTATCACGAGCCATACTAAAATATTAAAATTTTTATTTAAATGATTTTATTTAAATATTTAATTGAGTGTAGGGTAGGATGTCAGTTACAATGGGTAATGTCTAAACCTTAAAAAGAACTTATTGTTGTCCATGCAATCTGCCGTCTACTACAGACCTGAAATCACGGCAGTAATGATACGCCTTTAATGATAATTAAGTGTCAGAGACGACGAGCGTGATCGAGAGATCGACGACCTCATTCACTGAATAGTGAATCTTGGGAAATAATTATTCAAATGTAAAGGTAATTTATGAAATGACTATTTATGTTTTAGATATTTTATCATTTCGGACTAACGTGTGACTGTAAACGCGACTGGTAGTGAGTTCAATTCTCTCTCGAGGAAATGAAATATTTAATATTTTTAATTTTTTCTAGTGTTGAGGTGAAGTGCGGTGTTGAGTTCCGCCACTCAGCGCTTGTTGCCTCCAGAAATTGGCGAAAAATGGGAAGCATAGTGACTTAAGACTAGGCTCCCTCAGCCTACCCTGTTTACATATTCTAGATTACGTAAAATTATATTATTTTTGGCTATTACTTCTAAATTATAAATAAGTTCAATAAGTTTCATTGACATTAATAACGTAATAAAAAAAATTAGGTAACATTATTTATATCAAAATAAAAAAGAACCGGTTTCATAAATCGAGCTTATTATTTGTCATTTATAAGAATTTAATCAAGTGCAGTTAAAAATTTGCTTGCTACATGCAAAAATAATATGGGGGCCGCGTGGCATCCAAAATAACAGTTACGTTTGTCCTATTTACGATACCAGTTAAGGGTTAAGAGAGTAAAATAATTGTCTGTAGTATAAATATGTTTGTGCTCAATAAAACAAAGTAATGCGTAATAATCTTTCACTCAATACTTATTTATCAGGAAATGAAGAATAAAATGACCGATCACCTATTCTAATAGATTTGATAATCCGTCGGGTAATAATACAAAAAATAAGAAAATGAATAAATTAAATTAACTTTATGCTATATCCCGCACACAGCAGGGTAGGCAGAGAGAACCTAGTGTTAAGACACTCCGTTCCCCACTTGCCGAATTTTGGAGGCATTGCGTATTGAGTGGCAGAACTCAACGCCGCGCTTTGCCTCGACACCAGAGCGAAGAAATGAAAATATAAATTTAAGTAAATATTTTATCTCCTCGAGTGGGAATCGAACCCACAACCAATCGGTTTTACAGTCACACTTTGTGCCACTGCGCCACGACTGGCCTCATAATACAAAATATATTATAATTAGATCGATATTAAAATTTATTTTCGGTATTTGTAGTTTAATTAGAATTAGCGATTATAAATAACCCTATTTTTATTGAAAGCAGTAAATATGATATCAGTATGTAGCACCTAATTGTCATAAACATAGCAACCATAACAATGCGCTGTATTCAATATTTATCGCTGCCAAACACTATTATAAACCATAGCTGAAGTCAAACATAATATTGCATTTGTTTACATTTACTAGTAGATTTAGTAGCGTTTGTTGTGCATTTCATTAATATAATATTAGGGAATAATTATTAATCTTTTTTTTTTCAGTTTCACGATGTATCCTACAAATGCCAACAGCGGTAGACAAAGGGAACACTGGAACCTAGTGTTACGATACTCCGTTCTCGTTTAGACACTTCTGTTTCCCACTTTCACCAAACTCCGTACGGGGATATGGCTACCACATTCTTCATGATCTATCTTACACATCTGTCTACACACCTCTATGATTTATCTGTTAAATTAATCTATATGTATCAATTTATATTGAATTATTGATTCGATCAATATTGAATTCATGTAGTTGATCACAAAAAAACATTTATGGTAAGGAATTTCTAATAACAAAAGATGATAGAAGGTCGTTTCAAAACAAGTCAGCGTGTCTGAAGGTTTTCTTCCTTGTCACGACATATTACATTCGGGTTGATTAGCCGCCAGATTGCAATGGAAACTGTCAAAATAGATTTTATATATTAATGTACTTATAGTTTTGCCAACGTTTTTTTTATTTTGTTACTATTATGGTATTACTACGTCAAATCGTATGATTCCACCCCTTTATAGACATTTCTTTCACTTCAGTTGTTTAATTATTTATATATATATATATTTATCGTCATCGAATTTCTCATAATGAATTAAGAAAATTATTACACTGAACATAAATAAAGCATTTCCAACAATTAGATAATATTTTCCTTTTTTTTAAAATATGTATTTTTTGTAAAGATCACATTCTTTTTAACTAAACACAAATGCTCAAATATCTACTGAACTACTAAAAAAAAATGTCCAACATCCGAAAGCTACTGTCGATCGAGTTTCATTCTGCAATATCTAACAAATCTTCTAAATCATTAAAATATTTTATTAAAACTAAGTAGTATTGAACTCTCTCATACAACAGGTTTTCAAAAAAAAAAGAAATCCAAAGTAATTTCCAGAAGAAAATGAAGCTTGAAATTAAATTGTAAGATGTGCGTGAAAGTTTTTATCGAGTTATCATGAATTGATCTGGGATCCTTCTGAAAAGTAAACCAAGTCCTGTTCCGGACCGGATAGTCCCAACTCTTTCAATAGAGGATTAATATTACAGAACTGTCTCGAATGAATTGGTAAATAGATTTAGCGAAGTTTCTGGAAGGATACATATATGAAAGCGATTGAACTTTTGTGGCTTAATGTAATGCTTGTAAATATATGATGGTAATTTATATAGACATAATTATGAGACACTTTGAGTTTTATAGATGTAGACCACCTAGTGGTAGTTCACTGTTTTCCTAACGCCGTACTTAATTTAGTTTAGAGATTATTTTTATTGGAAATAGGATATACATTTTGTTAAAACTTCCATATGTAATAAAAAAAGTATTACTGAGCTTATTGAGTTAAATTCTGTAATTTAACTCAATAAGCTCAGTAATACTTTTTTTAATTAATGAATCTGTATTCATAGGCAGTAAATAAAAAAAATAAAAGTAAGTACTTTACACTAACTTCTTCAGTTCACAAGGATCACAAATGGCGGGTAAAAAGAATCTGTTTAACCAAAAAGATAACGAAAGAAGTCGCCAGCTTACAGTCTTCTATCCAAAAAATATAACTTAAAGTGAAGGAGTCTCAAACACAAGTGCCTTCCACTTTCACGGAAAGCATCCCATTTATTTTGTCCAGCCAAATACTACTCAGCATTTAAAATAGTCTTTTGTCATACAAATTTTAGTCCTATTTAAAACTTACTTATTTACATTTAACCCTAGATAGATATCCTATGTCGAAATAGTAAATATATAAGTTTTATAAAGTAAAAAGTACCCTGTTGTGTTATTTAATTTTTTTATGTTATAATATAAATAAAATTTAATATTAGTCGTATATTTAGCCTATTAGTACACGTATGAAGATATATTATTACATTCATTGACCCGATATAACTTATATATATTAGAAAATTGAGCTGAAATTCTGGTCAATTTCTCTTTAAAACATGCAAAATCTGTTGTGTAATATTGTTTCTTTTTTTACAGTACAACCGCTCTCGTGTGTATTCAACATGACATTTGCAAAGTGATTTTGTGCTTAACCAGCATGCTCGGAACCCTATAATATAAAGATCAGAACAGAACAGTTGAAATTTATGTGAGTACTATGTCGAGTTATATTTTACACGCAAGACCGTCCAATTCTTAGAGGCAGAAAAAATGCTCGTTGGCCACTAAATTCAGATTTTTTATAGAGATAATAAAAACTTAATTTTGAAAACTTGACACAATAAAATATAAAAGTGAAGGAGAGAATAATACTTTTTTTATTTTTTATAAATTAAGAAGGACTGTGTTTTGTTATTTAATTATTTTTTCTTATTAAATAAAAATAAACTGTAATGTCTTTCATTTGCATGTCTATTAATACATACATTAAGATATGATACAGTAGTAGTGTATAGTTAAATATGGTTATCTATCTAGGGTTGAGTTATTGCAATCGTAATATTATTAAAACTCAATAATAATATTATTAAAACTTTTAATGAAATTAAAAATTTCTTTGAAACTAAAGCTTTACAAGTTTTTATGAAATGTATATATATAATTATTTTGTGGCCAGTCGTGGCGCAGTTTTGAGGCTTGTGGTGGGGAATGGGCGCGTAACTATAAACGCGACAGTATGTGGATTTGTTTCCCTCTCCAAGAAATGAAATATTTAATGTACATTTCTTCTCTCAGTAACGAGGCAAAATGCGGCGTTGAGTTCCATCACTAAATTCACTAAACTTTCAGTATTTGGTGAAGAGTAAGGAACTGAAATTTCTTAATAGTGTCTTAAAACTAGATCCATCCCAGGCTCCTATGTTCCCTCTGCCTACTATACTATGAACAAAATACAGCGTAAAGTTGTAAAAAAATACAATTCTTATAAAATTATAAAAGTTATATAAATTACAATGAAATAATTAAAATATCTTAATGAATTTATTTTAATTGAGATTGAACTAATTTGCTTGTATTTGGCATCATATTTGTATTAATCCAGGAGTAAACATTTCCAGAAACTAAATAGTATTGTGGTTAGTTTGTTTACAAAAATATTTCTTTACAATATAAATGCAGCAAATTCTATTCAGCAATGCTGCAAATTCTCCAACGTGGTGCAATGTCAACATATATACGGCTCTGTCTGTATTTCTGTGTCTGGTCTAATCTTCATAACGGCTTAACCGATTGTCATACAACTAACACTGAAAGATATAGGTTATGGTGCAACTACCACTTTATATCCCGGCCCTCATGCCCTCGAAATTAAACAAGCATTTTCTTAAAACATTTAAATTATAATTTATTGTGCATAACAGTAATCTATACTGTTATGCATAAATTTATGAAAAAAAAAAAAAAATTACCTAAATGTATGTATAAATAAATAATGGCAAGTTAAGCCGCGGCCGGATATATTTTATAATATTTAAATGCATACATTTTTTGCATACGTGTGCTAAAATTAAAGATTTTTAAAAGTGATAATAAAAATACACATACATATATAATACAATAGATTATACGCCAACTTTTATTAAAGAAACACGGTATTAAATACATTTTTCCCTGAATAAATAAACAATACAAATTCAACATTTTATCTTGCTAGACTATTGTCCTTTCAATTCTTTCATCCTATCTCGTACAAGCCCGTCTCGGCAGTAATCTGGTTCGCAAGGAAACGGGTGTCTTACCTAAAGTAAATAAATAAAATGTTTCTATACAGCACTGCTTATAAATAGATATTTACAATTGAAACTTAGATAAATTAGTCGTAATATTTTTTAATATTTTTTTTCATATTTGCTACTGTGCTACGTGTTACGTTTGAGGCCAAAAATTTGAGGCCAGTCGTGGCGCACTGGTTCAATGTGTGACTGTAAACTCGACAGGTGGATTCGATTCCCGAAAATCGATCGAAATATTAAATATTTCCATCTTCGCTCTGGTGTCGAGGCAATGCGCGGTGTTCAGTTCCGCCGCTATACACGTGTCAATACCGCCATGTCATAATTTTTTACATTAGGTTACTTCTACCTACTTTGCTGTATGCGACATACAGTGTGAAGCTGAAATAACAAAATAATCAGTCAATATGACATAAATTTATATTTTTTAGTAGTCTTGCCAGGTGCAAACTTATGGCAGAGACAAGTTTATGCGGAGAGCGCTTGAAAAAATCAAAAACAATATATCATTGTTCCGGGTTAAGTGATAACTCACGAGTAATGTAGCTGAACTAATGATCCAAAACACGGGAATTTTCAAGTTGTATCAGAAATAAAATTGTAAGGTAACATTATTTTCTTTGTAGAAATATATTTAGCCTCACTGCTGCCTTTACTGGATAAATATTCTTAATATATTTTTGGGTTTTATTTTTTTAGCGGTATATCGCATATAGCAGTGTAAACATATAGACATAAACTAGTGTAAAGACACTCTGTTCTACACTTTTTTTTGTGTTGAGTGGCGTAACTGAACGCCACGTTTTGCCTTGTTGTTTGTCCAAACCGAGGAAATAAATCAATCATTCATTCCTCCCGCTTGCGCCACAGCGGCCTCATTATTTTCATCTTGACATGTGGATAAAAAGTAATATAAACATTATTACGTTCAATTCGTTTTATATTTCAAGTTTTTTTGTATGTTGTATGAGCAAACTAACAAAAATATAGTATTAAGTATGTTAACACTATTATTTTTTTGTAAGTACGAATATCTAAAAATGTGGAGGCCAGTCGTGGCACAGGGGCACAAAGTGTGACTGTAATCGTAGGTTCGATCCCCACTTTAAGAAATAAAAAATCTATTTAAATTTATATTTTCATTCCTTCGCTCTGGTGTGGAGGCACAGCGGAGCGTTTAATTCCACAACTCTAGACTTCGGCGGAAAGTGAGGAACAGACTGTCTTAACACTAGTATCCCTCTGCCTACCCTACTGAGTGCGACATATAGCACGGAAGCTGATAATAATAATATAATTAATTCCTAAAATAATAATTCAAAAGCACGTGTTGTTAACTAACACAATAAACAAAGATTTTTTTGTAATAATTTTATTTTTGATGCATTTTTAAATAAAATTAATAGTCAAATTGTATAATGTTGATATAACGGTATTATGCTCCCACAGAAATACAGATGCTTATTTACATAATTATCGCTATGAAATAAGATTCAAACTGACTTCTTCTATAGCACTCTAATTCACTAATTACTACCACTAACATTGTTAACTTGTGCAGTTAAAAGTCCTCGGAGTTATAATTTTATTTTATTAAGTTAATTTTAACTAAGTCACATTAACATAGAACAAAGGAGCTTTATAATTCTGATATGTAGATTAAACATTCCAGAATAATTAACACTTATTTTTCTTATCTTTAGTTTCTTTGTATCATTACAGAGTAGACCGAAGAGACGTACCTGGGAACCTAGTGCTAAGACTCCGTTTCTCTTAAGACATTCCGTTTCCCACTTTTAGCCGAATTCTAATGACATTGCGTGTTGAGTAACGGAACTCAACGTCGCGTTTTGCCTCGTTACTAGGGCGAGGACATGAAAATATTTTACATTCATTCCCTCAAGTGGCAATCGTACCCACAACTTCCCCTTTATGCCCACCACGGTTCCCAAGTAATATTTCGTAATAGTAATTCAGGGCCAGTTGTTTTATTTACAGTTTCACTATTAAAATGTCTGTTTCTGTTAATTTTTGATACAAACAAACTAAATACCAAATAATATAAATAAAATTGAAGTTAAAAGCACCTATTAAACGAATACGAGCTGCGGTAACATAGAGACCTACTACATAATGGAAGGTACTTTAACCCGGATCTTCAGTAATGTGACGACGTGACACGTTTTAACGGCTAACTTTGGGGTTGATTCTATTTATTTCACATATTCAATCTATAAGGAAGTGATTTAGAATGCCATTCTTCCATTCTTGTGATAAAAAAAATATTTTATTTTAAAAAAATTACATCGTTACTAATCCAATATATATATACATACATAGGCATTATTTAATAAATAAGGCCTTCTGGTCTAATGTTTCACTAATCTGATTGTACTTTCAGTATTTTGTATACAATAACTTTAAAATATACGAGTATTTTGAATAGTAATAAAATATTACATGTTATCTAATTTTTAATTCCATTAATTCGGCTACCAAGAGCTTTCAAGAATTTGATATAATTGCTTATATCAATAACATTAAAATAGCAAATATATAAGACATAAAATCAAATCAGCTTCACGCTGTATCCCGCACACTACAGGGTAGGGGGAGAGGGAACCTAGTGTTAAGACACCGTTCCGCCGTATTTTCGAGGCATTGCGTGTTTAGTGACAGGTGTCAATTCCCTGAGTGGGGATCGAAGACACAACCATCTGTAACGCGACGGTTGTGTGTTCGATCAACACGCTAATACCCCTGCGTCACAACGGCCCCTTCGATCTTTAAATATTGTGTACACTATTAAATATGTTATGTAAAAAAAAATCAAGGAAACTTATTGTCAAAAACAAAGTCACCTTGGAAAATAAAAAAATATACTAGTTGCTTGTTAAAATGAAGTCAGACATAAGATTTTTCCGTATGAAAACACAATTCAAAACTTCTTGCAAATAATATTTTTATTTTGCTTTAATATAATTTAAATAAATTTGTTTTTTTTATTAAACTTGGCCTAACATTTAAAAATATTTTAATAGTAAGTAATTTAAAGATTCCATGAGGACACTTGTCTTAAAACCTTCTATATATTTTGTAGAGTAATCTGCTATACGTGATATTCTAACAGAGTTCCAAGCTTAATCGAAGAATTCTTATTTAAAACGTATTTTTTTTTATTTTAATAGTCTTGTTTATTTATGAATCACATTTTAGTTGTTGTTGTCAAAAATTATACTTTATTAAGAAAAAATACCTAAGCAATTAAATGCAATTACACAACATTAGAACAAAAAAAATGTGACTGCCCACCGCCTGCAGAGCACATACAATATCTCAGTTTCCATCTAGATCGACGGTTAACCTGGAGAATTTACGTTACAGCAAAAAGAGATGCCATGAACCTCAAATTTCGACACTTACTCTGCCTACTGGGAAGGACTTTAAACTTAACGGCCGAGAATAAACTTCTTGTCTATAAGGTGGCTATCAAACCAATCTGAACATACGACATTCAACTCTGGGGAAGTCATTCGAATATTGAAATTCTTCAAAGATCACAGAATTCAATCCTAAAGACAATTTTCAAGGTACCATGGTTCATCACCAAAGCCGAGGTCCATGAACACTCGAATCTTGCCACTGTAAGAGAAGAGATTAGCAAAACACTGCACAAACTACAAGATTCGCCTCAAAAACCACCCAAATGAGCTAGACCAGAAGCTACTACAAAGTGAAACACCTATCCGTTTAAAACGGGCACACATCTTGGAGCTAGATTAGATTTACTCCAGCTAATCACATATATGGAGTTACTGTCATGACTCCTTCTTCCAAGAGTTCTGGCTCGGTGAAGGCCAAACTCGCGTGACATCCACCATCAAAACATCCGCTCATAGTGTTCACACTGATCAACAAGGAACAAAAAAAAACAAAAAAAATATCAAATGAAAACTATAAATCATAAACCAAATATAAATATACTATGTTTTGGATTGTAAATATTTCAAGGTTTATATTATTGTAACTCTACCGAAAATTGGAAACTGAATATTCCACTTGAGACATTACATTCATTAAATATGGAGTCATTTCTATGACACATGACTTTAATGAACGAAAGAGGTATTCATATTATTATTATTATATTACTTTTATTTGTAAGCAATTTATATTTCTGTTTTAATTTTTTTTTATATGTAATTTATTTTTAATAATATCAATAATAAGGCAGTTGGTTGACAAAAAAAATCATTGAAAGTTGAGGTCGTCGTGTCGCAGCGGGACAGCTGATTTGATTGAAAAAGCGATAGGTTTGTCTTCGATTTTCACTCGTAGGAATCATTATATTAAAACTGTTACTGTTATTTTATTTGAGTGTTTTAATCGAGAGAAGAAATTAAAATATTCTAAATTTTATTTGCATAAAATTTAAAATTTTCATTTCTACACTCTGACAGTTGTTGTGTTCAGTTACTCAACAAGCAATGCCTCCAGAATTCTCCGATAAGTTCGGATTATCTTAACAAAGAAAAGAATTAAGGAGAAGTTATTTTTATACCTGTACACCATAAATTTCTTCTCCAATTCTCGGTTAAATGCGTTGCGTTGCGTAACAATTGCGTTATGTTATGACTATTAATAAGGCGCAGGGCCAAATGGTAAAAGATGATAGAGAAGATCTAAGAAACGATGGTTTCTCTCTCTAAATAAAACTGAAAAAGTCGTTCTTAAAGGTTTTATAATAAAAATTACAACTATGTTAAACAAAGTATTGAAGAGACTTACAACGCCCAATTGAGTTTTGTGAAAGTTAATAGCATTTACGAATTTAAATGGAATATAGGTGGCGAGAGAGCCCGATAGAATCCACTATTGGTTTTGCCGCACAAAATAGCAAAATTGATAGAGGGTGCTTAACACGATACGGATATACCGCTTGTTCTATCAGAAACGGGATTAGCTAGCCACCTATTTTGAAGTAAACTTGATTTAACCGTTAGTATTGTATTTAATGTCGTAAATTCTGTATAATGGATTATACTATAGAAATATTGACAAGCTTATCTGAGCTGAATATTATCTTTACATTTAAATAAAATTTAAATATTTGTCTATGATTTCAAAATAACAGCGTTTTTTAAGCATATATTATGTAGTTATTTACACGGTACTAAAATATCAATAATTTTAATTTTATCCGCCTGTCTTTTGGTTTTTCCGGGCTAATTTTTAGAACTGAACCGATTTATATGGGACTTTCACTGAAGCATAGAGGGAGTTGTGACCCAATATATAGGCTGCCTTTTATCCCAAAATTCCGTTGACCTCGAGATTTGAGAAGATTTTACCGTATTTATAGAAAAACCACAGAAAATGTCATATGTAAAAGAATATAATTTATAAGAAATTACAAACATTATTACAAAGAAACATTGTACTATAGAATGAGAGTTTCACACGAACACTTCAATCCCGACTTCCTGAAGCATCGCATTTCAAAGCTTCGTTACATCGCATCATCGTATATTCGAAAGAGATGGGAAAAATCCGTGAGTTGTAGATCATATTGCAAGGGAAACGAGATGCTTTTTTCAACGAGATAAATCGTCCACTCTTGTTTACAATGTAGTGGTTTATCTGTTTTTACACCAAATAAATTCTTACTTTATAGTATGTTTTCTTCTTGCTTTTTACTTTATTAAAAATTTATTTTTTAAATATAATAATTAGACTTTGAAAATTTTACTCAATAATAAATAATGGGCTAATGTGGTGCAGTGGCATGTGTTTGACTGCAAACGTGATGTGGGAATTTGATTCCCACTTGGATATATTTTTATGTTATTCTATTTCGAAGCTATGGAAAGGCAAAGCGTGATGCTGAGTGTCGCCTCCCAAAATGAATTTTCTCTGAAAGCAGAATGTCTTGATATTATACGAATACGAAGACACGAAGATATAACTAGTGGATTTAATTTAACTAATTACTTTATTTTTAAAAATAAATTCAAAACATAGTGAAATTTTATGGTTATAATAGTTCAGAAAATTACTCTCACAATTTTATTCTGGAACATTAAATAATAAAATTGCATTTTGTCATGCAACTCTATTTCAGTAAATGGACTTGAAACTTATTAGTGCTGAAAGAATGGAAAAATGATATAAAATTTAAGGTTTTTTTTAATTGTAAGTCATTTTTCATTACTTGCAATGCACTATAAGCACAAGGCAATGTCAAGGTGAGTTCTGCATAAAAATTGCAAAATTAACTTTATATTATTGATCATGTCACAAAAATAAAGACTGGGATGTTAAGCCAATTGAAGAAATTAATTTAAAAAATTGAGATCTTATTATAATAAAGTAAATTACTATTTAATTTCATTCCCATCCATTCATTCATCCCAGCAAAAACTATTTTCAACTTCACCAGTAATAAATATCGATTCCAGAACAATACAATATCGAATTATAATCGTGTAATATCTTAATCTTATTTCTAAATGGCCAGCTGTCACTTGTTGTTAAGTAGAACATATCTTGTCGCTGCTTCCTCCAACTATCTAGTTTATTAACTACAGGTTCTTGGCGCGGTAATATCTGACATTGTTTACTACAAGTTGTATGAACTAGGGGCGAGTTCGGATAATTTTGGGTGCTTCATGAATTAAGCTTTACTAATTTAGGGAAGAGCTTTGACTTAAGAGTTGATTTACTTATAAATAATAGATACCCAGTGAGGATGTCGTGACGCAGGATCACAAGAGTGTGACGGTTCTATTAATATTCTCTCAGTTAACCAATTAGACTGGCTATCAAAAAAAAATACCTTCACGCTGTATCCTGCACATAGCAAGGTAGGCAGAAAGAACATAGAGTTAAGACACTCCGTGTAATACGTTTCTTCGAACTTTTCGAGGCATTGCGTATTCAGTGGCGAAATCCAACTCCTGGCTTTTCACGTTCACAATCACGTTTATACATTAGCAATATTTTAAATCACAAAATCAACGTAATAAATCTAAGTAAATGTAATGTACAATTGAGTCTTTTGAAATTACAGTCTCCAGAAAGGCACTGTGAACGCTAAGAGCAGTTTCTTATTAAAGTCACTTATTGAAGCGATAATGAAAATGTCTGCAGCCCGCCCCCACTGAAAGCTGGAGGCTGTTTATATTTCATTAACCTGATAATTTAGTATAGAATCTAAAGCCTTTAGTGATTAATAATTAGTTGATCTAAGTACTAATTGGAAACAAAAAAACGTGTCTTAAAATTATTTACACAAAGCCTTTGAAATGTATAAAAATAAATCAGCTTCACGCAGTATTCCGCTTACAGCAGGATAGGTAGAGGGAACTTAGAGTTGAGACACTACGTTTCCCCTTTCCCGCTAAATTCTGGATGTATTGCTCGTTAAGTGACGAAACTCAACGCCGCGCAACGAATGTGCCTCAATACCAGAGGAAAAATACGAAATATTTCATTTCTTTAAGTGAGAATTGAACCCACAGCCTCTCACGTTTACAGTCATATGTTGTGAACTACGTCATGTGTACTACGTATAATTTATGGCTAAAGTTAAACTAATTTCTCTATAAAAGTTAATTCATGAAAATAATTCTAGATATTTATATAAATACAAAATCATTTATAGAATATTTTAATTTAAATAATAATCATAATCAGCTTCACGCTGTATCCCGCACATAGCAGTGTAGGCAGAGGGAACCTAGTATCCGTCAGACACTCCGTTCCCCACTTTCTGCGGAATTCTGGAGGCATTGCGTGTTGAGTGGCAGAACTCAACGCCGCGCTTAGCCTCGACACCAGAGCGAAGAAATGGAAATATAAAATATTTTAATTTAGGTATGTTGATTCACGCCAATTCCGGCGGAAAATGGGAAACGTTTGTGTCCTAATAGGAATATAAGATTTTCCGGTTCCCACGTTCGACCCTGCTATGTGCGGGAAAAAATATATATAAAATATAATATTTTCATTATTGTCTTCTTACTTAACTTGTAAAGTTGTACATGCTTACTGAGCTCTTGTATTTGGATTTAATATCCAAACTTATAATTTATATTATGAACTATAGTAATTTAGGCACACAACTTGTACTTGAAGTGAGATCAAAGAAATATTGCTTTCTGATTCTAACTTCCAGTCAATGATACTTTCGAACTATGGCTCAAACTTATTATATGTTTCGATAATACTTCAGACTCTTGATATAAAAATTATTAAAGATAGGAATAATAGAGGAACCGCGCTGCTTCACCCTCTTGAACTATAAGAATATTTATTTATTAATGTTTAAATGAAATTATTTCAATTTCCAATAAAAATAACAAGAACATTCTGGTCTAGAATAGGATCATCCTGGTACTGATGGTGTCGTAAGAGGCCACTGAAGTACGTGTGGTAGAGTCACGTCGCCAGCAATGGCATCACGCATGGGCAGACTCGACCGGATCATGACCACCCCCGGCATTTAAAACCGGCGTGAAGTAGTGGCTTTATGCCACTGCGTTTCGCATCAGGTAATGCCGTGCTATGGCGCTCAAACCACGTTAAAGGCCGGCACCTTAAAGAGAAATACAATACTTAATATTAGAAAATAAATCTAAGTAATTGAAATAAACAAACAAAATTTATAAAAGTTATTAAGGGAAATTCTTAATATTAAAAAAAATATATTACTATATAAATTGACAAAAAACCACAGTCACAGTCTTGGCGCAGCGGCATGAAGTGTGACTGCAAAATCGACTGGTTGTGGGTTCGATTCCCCACTCGAGGAGATGAAATATTTACTTAAATTTATATTTCTATTTCTTCGCTCTGGTGTCGAGGCAATGCGCAGCGTTGAGTTCTGCCACTCAACACGCAATGCCTCCAGAATTTGTCAGAAAGTGGGGAACAGAGTGTTTACAACACTAGGTTCCCTCTGCCTACCCTGCTGTGTGCGGGATAAAGCGTGAAGCTGATTTATTTATTTGATTTTGAACAAAAAATCATAAGAATGATAACCAAAAGAAATTATTTATGTATATGATTGGAATAAATAACTATTAATTCCGATATTAATAATTTAATTATATTATATAATTTAATTAAAGTATATTAAAATGGTTACTGTGGCTCAACCTACAAAGATCAACATACACCGCGAACTCTTTTACAGCTTTTTAAAGGATCTTAGTTTTATGTGCCTCAAAAGTTTGAGCAGCGTTTTTTTTTACAACGATATTTCTGGTAAAACCAAAAATTAAATAGGACAAAAATAGCCTATATTTATCTCAAGATACTCAAGTATGAATTTTTTTTTATGAAAGTTTATCAAAATCGGCTTAACAGTTTGGCCGTGGTCACGTCACAGAATGAGAGATAGACGTATAGAGTTACTTTTGAGTTTATAATATTCGTTTTTTGTATTTATGTGAATAAAATATAGTATTTAACACAATATAAAATATTACTATAATACATTAGTCGTAATATTTATATTTACGGTTGTTAGTTTACGGTCAGTAAGTTCATCAGTTTTACGGTTGACAGTTGAAATTTTGTTTGTTTTTAGTTTCATGCTATATAGTGGACATTGCAGGGTTAGCAGAGGCAACCTGATGTTAAGGCACTCCGTTCTCCATTATGACAATACTTCCGTTCCCCACTTTTCAACGAATTCTTGGAACATTGAGCGTTAAGTAGAAGAGCTCAACACTGCGCTTCGCCTCGTTGCCAGTGTAAAAAAAATATATATAATAAATGCTTTAATCCTCCTAGTTGGAATCCAACCCACAACCCTCGCGTGTACAATCGCACATTTGTGTCGGTGCCCTACGACGGGTTTTTTACAGTCTTATTAAATCCCTAAATACTCTAAATTGTAAGTTACTATCAGCTTCATGCTGTATCCCGCACACAGCAGGGTAGGCAGCGGAACCATAGTGTTAAGACACTCCGTTCTCCACTTTTTGCCTTAATTGCGTGTTGAATAGCAAAACTTAACGCCGCGCTTTGCCTCGACACTAGAGCGAAAAATGGAAATATAAATTTAAGTAAATATTTCATCTCCTCGATTGGGGATCGAACCCACAACCGTTGGTTTTACAGTCACAATTTGTGTCCCCTGCGCCACGACTGGCCTCGAACGAACGAAATTACTACTTTATTTATAATCCCATTGATAGTAAACTTGAAGTCACTTTGCCATTATAGTTAATTGACTGCCAAAGACGACGAGCTCGGATAATCGAGAGATCGACATATACCTCTCAGATACGCTTCTGTTTATCTTGGGGAATTATTATGTTAATATAAAGACGAACTACCATAAGTTTTGTATACTTAAAATACTTTTTTTGCTTTTCTAATAGCTAGACAACATTTTTATTATATAGGCCCAAGAAGATTGAGTTTTATTAATTTGAAATAAATAAAAGCTAGAGAAATAAATATAAAATATATTAGCTAAATTGCATTTCAATTTATATACAACGTTAATCGATTTTTTTATTAAAGAAATAATTGATATAATATTGTCGGCTAAACAAACAAATCAAAAACAAAAGATTATTATTTTGTAGATTTGTGCTAGTCATCTCTAAATCAGTCATGCTTCTCTGATCAATATAGGAGCTGGTTGATAGTGCATTTAAAATTGATTTTTGTTCTTTCTGCACTGGTACTGGTACGTCCTTCAAGACTTCGAATGTGATTTCGTCGCTACATTGGTTTTGTGATTTAAAACATTTTAATTTTCCCGATCGGATAACCTAAAGTTTAAAAAATATTCAAGTATTAAACAGCGTTCGTGTATATGTATTTGGAAAAGGTACCACAAACGAAACACAAGAGGTAATTGTTTTTCCTAATGCCCTCATAAATCGCTGTCCTCGTTCACCGTATACTCGTCTAAATGAAACAACATTTGTCTTGTATTCAATGCTTTATATCCGAATTTTGTAAAACAATTGATATATGTAAAAAACTTTGTATATATATATATATATATATATATATATATATATATATATATATATATATATATATATATATATATATATATATATAAAATAAAACTTCTTATATTTTTACCAAACATAACTTTTTGTTAATAAAAAAATAAACAAGTTATCTGTGGCCTATCGCCATAATTATATCGGGAGTAGTATGGTACAAGACCATATACTATAGTATTAGGAGACTATGTTCCCAATTTCTAAACTCAACCATGCGATTCGCCGTCTCATCAATGCAGCTAAGGTTCCGTTAACCCCGTTGCCGGCAGAAATACACCTTTCCACATTCATATCCACTGAACATACTTCCTAAATTTAAATGCGTATATAAATGTAATTTTTTCGATTACCAAATTACCAAATGAGGCAAAGCGACTCGAGAATTTGTCTAAAAGTGGGGAACGGAAGACTTAATGACGAAGAAAGTGTCTTAACACTAGGTTCCTACCTTGCCTCTGCTATGTGCGGGATACAGCGTGAATCGAAACAAAATTAAAAAAGAACTAAGCGACGATTTGTGTATGTCAAATGCGATTTTTTAAGTCGCACATTTTTTCACGTATAGTAACTGAAAGCTTTAAAGTTTAAACCAAACAGTTTTCTAGGTAATACTCAAATATATTGTAAACAAACGCAAACTGAACTGCGGTTTTGCATTCAGCATAATTGTGGAATAGAGAGCCCGCCGACATGGCCATTAGCGTCTACGGTGTTTAACTATTCTATTTTCAGAAATAGAATTCTAAGAGACGAGTAATCGGATAAGAGATACTTAGTTATTGTTTAAAGTAAGTAGAGCTAAAAATGTACATAAGCTATAATGTATAATGTATTATTCTACGTTTTCTAAGTATAATATAATTTATGTCTGGTACTGAGTGAAACGGCGGCGTTGAGTTCCGCCATCAACACGCAATTCCGCCAAAATTGTAAGTCACCTCTTGCCTAGCATGCTTTCTGCGAAATACAGAAGATGAAAACAATATATAAATTAAAAATATATATTTTCATGTGTTCCGCACAGTCGACAGAGAGTAGAGAGAGAGGGAGAGAGAGAAAGAGAGAGAGAGAGAGAACCCAATCTCAATAATGATATGATCGATATTCATACCAACGTATTTATACAGATCTTTACATGATTTTAGTTTTTTTTATTATGATTATTAAAAAATACATTCTACCGTGCATCCCTAGACGTGTTCTCGTAGTTCTCCTAAGTCTCAAGCATGTCGCGGCTATGGACCTACTTCAATATTGTATCTCAAGAGTTTTGAGTACTCTCAGAAGTAGAAAGTTTAAGTCAATATTTGTTCAAATAGAAGATGGCGAAGGAAAGAAATTAAAAGATTTATAAATATTTTTTTTTATTGGGGCTTGCCTTAAATACATTTTAATAAAAATATATAATCTTCTCGTCTCGATTGATATTTAAAAAAGTAACGATCAGACATTTCGAGACCAAAAGTAATTAACAAGAAAATAATAATGATTTTCCAACGTAATAAATTAAATTTTAATTGAAAGAAGATAATTTACAGTTGATTTTGAAACTAAACCTTTAAGCCATCACTAGAAATACGTGTTTTTTTTTTCAAATTTTCTTCAAACTATCTAAGCAACAGAATAGAAAATGGCAATACTATTTTTTTCAAAGCTTCATTCACACTGTATCCTGCTCACAGCAAGACAGGCAGAGGGAACCTGGGAACCTACAGTAAAACACACCATATCTATTAAGACACTTCTGTTTCGCTGAATTATTGAGGCATTGCGTGTTAATTTGTGGAAATTAATACATAACTTTATCAGAACATCAAGTATTTTTCTTTCCAGTAAGAACCCAACCCACAACTGTGGTGTTATATATGTGGTGTTAGTATGCTAATGCTCCTGCGCCGCGACACACAATCCTACAAATAATATTGTTATCACTGTATTTAATAATTTATAATATTTTAATAACTAAATAATCTATTTAAGTATATAATATAATAATAATATTATTTCCAAACACAAAAAAAAACTCAACAACTACTATACGATTTCGTTCGAACAAGTCTAACAAAAGAATAATACTTTTCTGCACTCGGCTGGTTTTTTTACAATTGTCTATAAACGTCGCATCCTTCGAAAGTTATTTCGCCATTACCGCTGTAATTGCGTTAAAACCCTCTCACGTATAGAGATGTACTTAAAGCACCAGCTGTGTCAACTGTTTCGATAATATCTGAATCCCTAATAGCTATATTGCTTTCACGATAATGTTATTTGGATACAAATGGAGTATATTTTTTTTATTAATGTTATTTTTTATACGTAAAGTTAAATAAAGAAGTTATTAATATTTTAAGCTGGTCGTGGCGCAGAGACACAAAGTGTGACTGCAAAATCGACTGGTTGAGGGTTCGATCCCCACTCGAGGAAATGAAATATTTATTTACATTTATATTTTCATTTCTTCGCTCTGGTATTGAGGCAAAAGCACGGCGTATCGTTCCGCCACTCAACACGTAATGCCTCCAGAACTCGGCGGAATGTAGGGGAACGGAGTATCTTAACACTAGGTTCCCTCTGCCTACCCTGCTGTGTGCGGGTACAATGTGAAGCTGATTTTATATGAATAAACCAGATGACCCAGTGTACTTCGTATCACCTATAACGACATTTAAACTCTCCTTTCACTAAAGTAGGTGAAAATTTTGATTTGATTAAGTGGGGCATGGCCCTTTTTAAAAGCTTTTATTATAGGTTATACTGTAAAATACAATAAAATTATTGTACTGTCGTGAGTCGAAGCTGTTTTGGTCGGATATGTTTTATTAGCATTATGTTTATATATATATATATATATATATATATATATATATATATATATATATATATATATATATATATATATATATATATATATATATATATATTTAAACATTTACATAAACCCTTAAATGGAAGGATAACGTCTTATTAATTACGCATAAGCTCATCAAAACACAACTAAATGATTTAAGTGATATAGAGAACGCCCTCAGTAACTAGCATCAATGCTCTAATTTTGAAACCAAAACACGTTTCCTTACTAATTCTACTTTGTGTTACAACGCTGTTATTAGACGTTGAGAGCATTATGCAAAAAAGGTGAATTTTTATTGCATATTGACATACTTTCTTAAAAATTTCATAGAAATTCCATGAGTAATGCTATAATAAAAATAAAGTTAAATTTTATTTTCAAATATTGAAAATTATGTGATGATATAACTCTTCAATGACATTGAAGCCTCTAAAGAGTATCTCTTTTGGTATAAGCAGTAGCTTTAAAGACTTATCGAAGCTGTAATTAAAATGTCTGCAGCTTGCTCGTGCTACGAAAGTTGGTAAAGACTGTTTGACTTTACTTCCTCGAGGAATAAATCAGCCCTATATTTAATATATAATATACATTTATAAATACCTTTTGCTTGTAAATAAAGATTGTAAAGGTCACACATTTAACATTCTAATCAATATTGAGTAAAAACATAATTTGTGTTATAATTAAATGGTATTTATTGTACGAGTACTACTCTTAATTTATATAATAGTTTTGTGATGAAAAAGTATATATCTAAAGTTTGTTTAGTCATTTAGTTAATATGTAAAATTGTTATTAAATTCTCATTTAATCAGCGGTTCCTGAAGAAAGAAAGAAAAAAAAGTATAAAAAAAATATCAAATTCGCCCGAGATATGAAACTCACTAATATCTCGCACACGGCAGGGTAGTAAGCCTCGTGTTAAGACACTCCGTTAACCATTCTCCCCCGAATTCTGGAGGCATTGTATGTCGAGTGGCGAAACTCAACGCCGCGCTTTGCTACGACACCAGAGTAAATATTTCTTAATTAATAATTCTAAATCTCTTAATAATGGTGAAAATTTTAATAACATAATACATTGTGACATATACATTTGTAAATGAGCTTACATTATTTCCCGTAATTCAAGTTTCAGTACGAAACATAGTGAGCAATGCGGAAATTAAAATAAACCAGAGCTTTTCATTTTGCTAATAGCTTTAGCGGATAATTAAAACACATAAAAGCACTTAAGCCACTTAAACTATTTTATATATTCACTATATTAGACATCCGTAACTGTCCCTTTTTTAAACTTAAGACAGACAGACAATATTTTTTTTTTTATTTAATTCAAATAAAAATGTGTTTTACTATCCGATTGTACATGATTATTGCAGTATTTATTATTTACGTATATGCTTAAACATGGATATGATCGGATTTTAATGATTATATTAGTAGTAGTATATACCTTGAGTCTAAGAGAGCGAGTTCGAATTTAATGTCGATTTTACAGCCGGCACTGCGCCACGATGGTCTCCATATTATTTAATATAGTCGTGTTTTCCTTTGTTCTTGTTATAAATAAATAAATAATGAAAATTGTACAAATCAATACTTGCATTTCCAGGTAGGTAAACCTTCATTGGCAAATATTGTTGAGATGCTTATTGTCTGTATGGACATTCGATATTGTGTGATTATGTATATGTGGTTTACAGATGAAAGAGAAATAGATTGACCGACCGAGAGAATTTTTTTTATAGAAAAAGATTGTTAAGATCTATTTTTTTAACATGATAAATAGCTACTTAATTAGAAAACGTATAAAAATTTGAACGTAGCGAGACTCGAACCCGCGCCTCCTGGAAACCGACCAGGCGCTCTGACCACTGAGCCATACGTTCTCGCCAAGCTACGTCGAAATTCTTATACGCTTGGTACAACTTATGTTGTTAGCATCTCTGTAGGGAGATTTTTACAAATTTCCGCTACCCAAAGATAATTACTAAGAATTATCGTTTGGCAAGAGAGAATAATATTTTTTTAAATATTTTTAAACATTTTTAAAGTGTTAATCCACACTTAGGAAAGATAAATACTTAATTAGAAAACGTATAAAAATTTGAACGTAGCGAGACTCGAACCCGCGCCTCCTGGAAACCGACCAGGCGCTCTGACCACTGAGCCATACGTTCTCGCCAAGCTACGTATTTATCTTTCCTAAGTGTGGATTAACACTTTAAAAATGTTTAAAAATATTTAAAAAAAATAGTATTCTCTCTTGCCAAACGATAATTCTTAGTAATTATCTTTGGGTAGCGGAAATTTGTAAAAATCTCCCTACAGAGCTAACAACATAAGTTGTAACAAGCGTATAAGAATTTCGACGTAGCTTGGCGAGAACGTATGGCTCAGTGGTCAGAGCGCCTGGTCGGTTTCCAGGAGGCGCGGGTTCGAGTCTCGCTACGTTCAAATTTTTATACGTTTTCTAATTAAGTATTTATCTTTCCTAAGTGTGGATTAACACTTTAAAAATGTTTAAAAAAAAAATGATAGATAGCAACAAAATAACATACATCTGTCTTATATATCCGTGTATATATTTTTTTTCAAATATATTCATTGTCCAGACACATTTTTAGGATTCCGTACTTCAAAAAAAAGAAATGGAATCATTATAGGATCACTTTATTTGGTCTGTATGTCCGTCTGTCAAGACGCAAATATGAAATATTTAAATCTACGGCCACAGGCACAGATATCCAAGCTTCTAAGCCAACGAAATTAAAAGGTATGAGCATTTATTGAATTTTAATTTTTTTGAAATTTCGTATAAAAAAGGCAAATAGCTAATTTCATACAGCAAAGAACCCTATAATTTTGGTTATAGGGTACTTTCTGCGGACCAGGAAAATCTGAAAAATGAAAAATCAAAGGTGTACAAAAAAAGCCTTTATATTTTTCGTTCATTTGCTACAAAATAAATATATTATAACTTAAGTTTATCATATTTATTGGCCGCGTAATCAAAACATATAAGATATGTTCCGTAGACCTATAATTATCAAATTTAATCAAGAATTTAAAAGTTGCAGTATATATAAAGGAAAAAGTCAAAAATAATAAAAAATGTTTTGAACGCCATAATCAAAGAACCATACCAAAAAATGTGTATATTACAAAATAAGTGCATGCGTCCACAAACTGAAGTTTATAAACTGTTTAATATTTAATCAGTAGGACTTTCCGTTATCCTCAAATTGGTACAAAATCCGAAAACCGAGGGTTATATAATGAATTTATTACATGTCATTACAGAAACACTCAATTGTTGTCGAAAATCATCCTTACCCTATTTAAACGAAAAAATAAATAAACAAGTTAAAAATATATTTCCTTTAGAAGTACGTAAAGTAGAACAATTTATTTACGGAATGCTCCTCGTTTTCGACTTTATTAAGCTCGATGGTAAAGAATCTTTCATGCAAAGGAAACACTTTTTCAGTTCTGACGTTCTGAACGACCGATCCTATTAAGTTAATGTTAAGAACAAAAATACTTATAAGTATTATTAATATGACTATTTCTTTGATTTTTTTTTTATTTTCTGCTTAAATTGTGTGTAAATACAAAAGTGTTAAATACAAACTTGTTAAATTTCAACCGGATCCCATAATCAGAACCTAACCAAACTTTCACCAAATTATCTTTGAAATATATCCTTTCCATAAAAATAAGAATCCTTGGAATCGGTTTGCATGATATTGAGTTATTTGTCCATTTGTTAAGCACATACCTTATGCAAATTTAAATTTACCATTGTCTAAAATGGACCAAACACATATGTACAAAACCACACGGGAAACACTAGCTTTCAAATAAAAAAATTCGGTTCATCAAAATCGGTTCATCCAATCAAAAGTTCTGAGGTAACAAACATAAAAAAAATACAGTCGAATTGATAACCTCCTTTTCTTACAGAAGTCGGTTACTAAAAGTAAGAATATAGAAAAACATAAATTATCATATATGCATATGCAAAATTAAGTGTCTATCTGTGATTCCAAAATAACTCTGTTTTTCATAGGTAGGTTTAGGTTCTTTGTGTAGGTAGTTATGTATCAGTAACTACATATATACCTACACAAAAAAAACTATATTTAAAAACTAACAATTTTTTTTAATATTTGTAATTTCCAGAACAGCTGATCGATTTTTATATGGATTTTGGCTGAAAGATAGAGGGGTTGTGGATCAATATATAGGCTTCTTTTTATCCCAGAATTTCCACGGCACCAGGAATTCACTTTCACGTTAAAACGAATGAACGAATTAAGATGAAACTTTATTGTAATATAGCTTAATGTCTAAGTTATAAAAAACAACAAATCATCTTTACGCTGTATCCCGCACATAGCAGGATAGGAAGAAGTAACCTAATGTTAAGTCACTTCGTTCCCCACTTTCCGCTGAATTCTAGAGCGGAACTGGACGGAACTCAACGCCACGCTTTGCCTCGACACTAGAGCAAAGAAATGAAAATATAAATGAAAATAAATATTTCGTCTTCTCGTGTGTGGAATTACAGGTTGTGGGTTCCCGTTGAAGTCATGGCGACGACTAACCACAATTTATTTTGTAAATTTTTGGCTATAATATAAAAACACATTTAAAGTAATTCCTACTTTAACATAAAGCGTGAATAACACTAAAAACTATTCAAATAATATTCTTATTATAACAAGACTGTATTAAAATATGCAGTTTAATAGAAATTATGTGCAGATTTTCTTTGAAATACGACTAAAGCAAGATACCCGTTAAGAAATAAATCCAGATGATTTTCACAAGAAATATAAATTCCTTCTTCAATTATATTCTTGAAATAAATATCTTTAGATTAGTTGGAGCCAGGTGATACATTGTTAAGATTACGTAAGATGAACATCTACTTCTTATTTTATAAGGTATTAAATCTTCTTTATTTAGTACTTTAGAAAGTAAGAAGAGAAAAATAAATAAAATAAATAAATAAATCAGCTTCACGCTGTATCCCGCACACTGCAGGGTAGGCATAGGGAACGTAGTGAAAGACACTCCGTTCCCCACTTTCTGCCGAATTCCGGAGACATTGCGTGTTAAGTGGCAGAACTCAACGCCGCGCTTTGCCTCGACACCAGAGCGAAGAAATGGAAATATAAATTTAAGTAAATATTTCATCTCCTCGAGTGGGGATCGAACCCACAACCAGTCGGTTTACGGTCACAACTTGTGCCGCTGCGCCACGACCGGCCTCAAAGAAGAGAAACAAAGTTAAATTATTTTAGTTGGAGGCCTATTAGAACTCGGAGGGTATTTTTTAAAAAAATGCCATGCAAGACGAAAGGTCCTTACTATTAATTATAATAACATCCAAAAAATTACGTTTGTGAGTCTGCTTATATACAATTTTTATTCGGATTTTTATATATTTATATTTATTGGTATAGTGACAATAAAATAAAATATATTGTCTACGAAAATTTCTACTAACTATCGTGATTCGTGAGATACAGCAGACAGACAAATGATAGTAGTCTTAACTAATAGTCCAGTAGACTATTTTACTAAGTTTATTTAATAAGTTAGATTTTTAAATCAATTTTCAATAAGTTTTAAATGCCATAGTGTCGCAGCAGATGGTCAAATAAATATATTTCAATTATTTTGTTGTCCCAGCGGTGGCGTCATACGGCGTTAAGTTTCGCCTAGGAAAGCAGAAAAAAAAAAGATTTTTGTTTAGGTTCACGCTGTATCCCACACACAGCAGGGTAGGCAGAGGCAACCTAGTGTTAAGACACTCCGTTCCCCACTATCTGCCAATATCTGGAGGCATTGCATGTTGAGTAGCGGAACTCAACGCCGCGCTTTCATCTTGACACTAGAGCGAAGGAATTAAAATATACATGTAAATAAATATTTCATCTCCTCGATTGGGGATCGAACCCACAATCAATCGATTTACAGGCACGCTGTGTGGCCTCAATGATAAAAAAATAGATATTTTCTTATTTATTATACAACATACTGTACAATAGTGCAATATAAAATAATATTTCGTTTTTGAAATGAACACCAAGATCCAGCCCTGTTTACAGAAGTGAAAGGTTAATTGCACGACGTAATATCCGTCTGCAGCCGGACTATGCTAGCTCTTAGAAATGAATAATGAAATATTTTCTTACGCTGAGAAATTTATAGCATTTTCAATATAGGACAAGTTTCAAAAGCCCTCAGATAAAATAAAATGATAGTTTATGTCAATTGTTTTGATACAGTTAATTAAAGCTGATAAATTTTGCTTTTTAGAAGTGAAATTTTTATATCGACGTTTAGAAGAATTCTTTTAACTATATACTATCACTCGGAATTGCATGCTTACTTGAATTGAGAAGTGAGTTATAAAGAAATATTTTAATGATAACATAATTGCGCTTTTTAAGTTCAGTATATAAATATTTTTATTACATAGAAAAGTACGAAATAACATTTCGCCAATCCTATATATATATATATGTTAGAAGAGACGAATTATAATTGCATTAAAAATCGGCACATTAAACGTGCTTCTCAAGTAAACATTTCTACATAGTACATGCGATTCATAAATTATGAATAGAACTTCTAAACTGTCGTTAGTAATTTCATAGTTTCATGCTAGTCATTTAAATAGCATTAAAATCTGTGTTAAGATGCAATGCGACCTGCATTGTAACTTGGTAGAATATAATTGTGGCACAAGAGCTCGTCGACACAGCCATTAGCGTCCGCATAGTTCGCCTAGTAGCTGAGCACTAGAAAAAATGTATTCCATTCAGAGATAGATCCTTGACTTTTATTTTAAGCTTAAACAATATAATATTTTTTTCTGGTTTTTTTTTATTTAAGCCTGAGCCTTAATATACTTGATATACGAATATTTTCATTTTCTCGCTCTGGCAATGTGGCAAAACGCGGCGTTGAGTTCCGCCACTTAAGACACGAAGCTTCCAAAATTAGGTGGGAAGTGGGGAAAACGCGTGACTTAAATGCGAATGGAATGTTTTAACATTAGGTTCCGCGGAGGACACAGCGTGAATCAAAGAAACATTAGGTCCTTTGCAAACAGTGTCTCCGCGAGCCTCGTTACAAGATATAAAATTTTTGCATTACCTATTTATCCAGTATACATTGTAAGATTTCTTTGTAACGCAACGCCGTATGTAAATGTATGTAATTCAATTAATTACAATCTAAAGTTTGTATTAGCTATATTTTCTGAACAATAAAAAAAAAGATTAAAAATTAAAATTTGTACCGTTTTACATTTAAGTTTAATAAATGCAGTATAAAACCAAAAACCTTATCACCGTTTAATTACACAGAATAACTCAGTTATATATAAAATACGAGATGGCCATTGTTTCCACGAAACACGTTTAACGCTGTTAAGATCTGGAAAGGAGACAAAGCTTTGTGAATGTTACCGTTTCATCAGATTAATGTCCGTTTTCATACCAACAATAATGGGTATACGTTGTAAAGACGCTAATTGGCTGTCAGGGACAGGCGACATGTGGTGACCGTAGGCTACCTGGAATTATAATATTGTCAATATGTAGGTCAGCCTGCGAGCGCTATGCTCGTATACAATTTTCCTTTAGCTGGTGTGCTTAAAAATAAAATATTTCGCATAATGTTTTTGGTAAAATTGTATGCAACACCCCTATGTGATAAATAGCTTGGAAAAATTGAAAAAGAAAAGTAGAGGGAGGTTCCACAACCGGATTACATTGTTGTGTGTCTGTCCGCTCATCTGTCAAGACCATTTATCATAAGATCGCGTGGAGATATCAAGCTAAAATTATTTTTTGTTATCTATGTCGGCGGTTAAATGATATGAGCGTTTAGAAACGTTTTTTCTACATGTTGTATGAAATTCTTCGCGTTATCGAAATCTATAGGGTTCTTCCTCCGAAGTGAGACCTGTATAAAAAAAAGCCAAATTTCCAAAAAAGGAAAATATATGTATTTACAGATTTCATTTAAAATTTTAAATAATTATAAGTGTATAATATATAATAGGCTACTGGTTCTCCATCTGCGTATATCATTTTGATTCATTAAAGTACAAATACGGTCCGCGAGGTCTTACCTAAGCTATACATTTGTGTGAGTGTTCATACATAGTGTAGGTGAAATGCCACTTGACCGATTTATACAGTTTTATGGCAATAGCAAAAATAGCAGCGTCCCATATTTAGTTCTTTTTTATTCAGCTTCACGCTGTATTCTGCGTATACAAGGTTAGTCCCTGACCTAGTGTAATGACACTCTTTTCTCCACTCTCCACTGTGATTTCGAGGCAGCCGCGCCTTGGTACCAGAGCAAAGAAATGCAAATATTAATAAATAATAATTTATTCATTCACACTTTATATTGAAACACACAGCCGTAGTATTTACAATTAAATAATCGTGCAACGGCGCCGCGGCTGTCGTGTATTTCATTCTTATTATTTTATTTTTCTTTTTTCTTTTTGTTCAATTTATTAAAAATGGAAGATAAAGCAGACACTATCACTGTACGCGAATGGAAAATGTGAACATGCAGTAAAAAGATCGTGGACATAACGCTGTTCTTGATGGTATAACAAACAGAAAGATTAATTGTTAACTTAAACGTTATATCAGACGATAGTAAAAATGACACGCATGCTATTTGCGGCGTAAAATAATCAAAAATTAAATCAGCTTCACGCTGTATCCCGCACACAATAGGGTAGGTAGAGGGAACCTAGTGTTAATACAGTCCGTTCCCCAATTTTCTCCAAATTTTTCGAGGCATTGCGTGTTGAGTTGCGGAACTCAATGCCGGGCTGTTGCTTTGATGCCTGAAATATACATAAGAAAATATATTTAATACTTAATAAGAAATTTAATTTTAAAAAGATTTTTCTGATAAAACTTTTATAATCACACATAAATGCTTAGCATTTAGTTTACTCAGTGAAAGCCTCACAACTGTATCTACGTGCTTGCAATAGAACTCTAAGCGACGTATATACTCCTTATCATACTTCAACAACAATGTGAATGATGTCGCGTAATTCTAATTTTATTATATTTTTTTATCAAGTACACAAATTGAAACTTATAGAAACAAATATTATGATGATTTAATTGATGAATCATTTTTAGGGTTCCGTAACTCAAAAGATAAAAAGGATCTTATAGGATCACTTTGTTGTCCGTCTATTCTATTCTAGTCTATTTATCAAGACCATTTGGTCTTGTCAGACGGAGATAGATATGTGAGATATTAAGCTAAAATTTATATCAAATTTTCAAATATATTTGTCGCTTAATTTATATTTATCGTTCAGTTCATACGAAATGAGTGCATATACTTGCTGAAATCCGAAAATTGATACGGAAGCGTCAGTGGGCGAGTACGGCTCACACTTAACCGGTTATATTTTACTAATTACTTTTAATTGTAAATATTAATTTCTACTATTAAATATTTTACTATGTATTATCTGATTGTCGATTTTGTCATACATTTCTATTGAGCCAAATGTTGTTTGTGGTTTCAATCAGTGAATGGTGTATATACAATTAACCATTATTAGCAGAGTTCTAACTATCACATGTATGTACATACATTCATGTATGTATAATATATATGTATATTAGACTAACATTAGAAGCTGTAATAGCCAAACATTACACGTTATTACTTGATGACCGCACAATAAGACTAAGTCTAATAATTTACCTAGTTTATGAAGCCAGTCGTGGCGCAGGGGCTCATAATCTGACTGTAAAACCGACTGGTTATATGTTCGATCCCCACTCGAGGTAATGAAATATTTATTTTAATTTATATTTCTATTTCTTCGCTCGGGTGTCGAGGCAAAGCGCGGCATTGAGTTATGCGACTCAACACGCATTACCTCCAGAATTCGGCAGAAAATGGGGAACGGAGTGTCTTAACACTAGGTTCCATCTGTCTACCCTGCTGTGTGTGGGATACAGCGTGAAGCTGATCTAATAATCTACTTTGTATAAAATATGGATATGGATTCCTGCTAAATATTTAAAATCTATTGCGTTACAGGTTATAATGGTGCAGTGAACTTCAACTTCAACTTCTGATTGTAAGCGTATTGTGGGTTCTATCGACATTCAGCTCTGGGAAAGACAAATTAGTAATTGTAGGCTATCGCAACTCTATATGCTTTGTATCTGAGCGAAAAATGGAAAACCTTGTGTCTTGACACTAGGCAATCTGCGATTTACGAATTTAATCTTATTTAATTGTCTAAATCTGTTAATCATCAACTCCTATTTTAAAAATCTACTTAAATGCGAGCTGAAATCGCCCACCGAGACTTCCAAAAAAAAATTCAGAATTATAATCCTGGGAACAGAACGGGAAGTACATCTTATACAAGCTGACAATCTTAAGTCTTCACCTCACACAAAATGCATATCACTCATTTTGTATGAAATAAACTCTAAATATAAATTTGTAATGGTTTTTTTTTAAGAAATATCTATAAATTTTTACTTTTAATTTTTTTTCCATTATTTATATGATAAGTTTGAACTTCGTGTCAATTTTCGTAAATATAAGTCCACTAGAAATACCCTATAGTTTTTGATTACGCGGTGAAATGCATGTGAGATCGTATACGTGAATATTTCATATTAATTTCAGCATGATATCTCTACGCGATCTCGAGATAAAAATGGTATAAGGGTTTCGTTTTTATCCAATGAGGTATAGAACCTCAAAATAAACATAATATACTACTGATTAATATAAAATAAAAGCAATGGTTGAAAAATTCAGATTATTTTATTTTATAGCTAAGCTAGTTTCGATTATTAATAACTTAACTGAATTTACATAGATTTTTACTCAAACAAATTTAAAATCTTACCATTCTTACCACAAATATAAAATTTATGATTTTCGTCTTTAAAAAGTTCACAAACAAAATAGGCATATCGATGAGAGCAATATGCGGGCACCCATTGCCCACAGATATTGAATGCGGGAATACCGAGATCATCTGAAAAGTTAATTGCTACCCGACTGTCTGCGGTCAGACGAGGTTTTCAAGGCTTTCTGGCTCATAAAAATTAATAACGAATTTGTTAGTTACAGGTATGGTTAGTTAGGTGTAGAGACTTGTGGCAATATATAATAATTTCATTTGGTAAAAGAATATTATTTTTTCTTACGCTGCTTTTTTTTTGTTATAATAGTGCATACATATTTATTTTAATGACCTAAATTTGAAACGACAATCTATTTACTTAATAAATTTACTTTCAAAAAATTGAACTCACGAAATTTTATATTACAATAACTCATTACATTAATACTGTGCATTAAACAAAATACACTAACGTTTGTGCATTAAACAGTGACACGAACTGCATTGTGGCTTACACGAGTGCATAATTGTGGTGAAGCACGCTGATGCAGCTATAACAGCCCGAGTCATATTCCCATTTTATGTGTTTACGACGCTAGTAAAATTTCCGCTAACCCTTTTATGCTAAACTGTATATGTGGCATATTAGATTGTTTATTTCAATGTGTTTTTCATATAGTGCTAGAACAAAGTGAGTCGATATAGAATATAACTTATATGAGCGTTCTATTAAGTATATTTTTCAATATGTACTTCGTATTTCTTAAATATCGAATGTCGTATCGTATCGCGCAGGATCGATCGATAGGGACGGCTAGGGGAAGCGTATGTTTAGCTATACGACACAAAATGATGATAATGATGAATTAATAATATTTGGATTCTATGGTTACAACTCCTCTGGTATCTTCAGATGATTTTAAGTTGGAAAATCGACATAAAACTGAATACCCATATAGTCAAACTCTTCATGTTGTATTTAACAAAATGTCTTACATCTCTTATCTAGTTTAATATCTAATATTCTTATAATATGGGTGAAAAGTTATTCGGTTTTTACCTTATACTATGTATGTACTTACAGAAACTCTCTTTACTTAAGTCGTGAATGGAATAATATTGCTAGTAAAACTAAAGTGATCCCTACTTGGTATATTACACAGAAAGCTCATTAGTGAGTAAAAAAGAGGTTAAACTCCACCGTAGCTTTCTTAAGTCAAGGCCTTTGGAAGTACTAAAAGACGTTTAATAAAGACTTGGTAATAAATTTCGGACTTGCTATTTTTTGCGGAAAAATTCTTGGTACGACCTTTTTCTTATGTGAATATACAGAAAAAGAACAATTGAGAGTTATTGTTTTAACTTTTAATACAAGAATACAAAAATTATAGATATTGTAGGTAATAATTATTCGAATTACTAAATCATAAACACACACATAATTTTTAAATGATATTTGATTGCAATCGTCACTTCTAAAATTGATTAAAAACATCTTTTGTACTGAAGTTTTCATTTTATTTACATGTCTATCGAAGAGAAATATTAACATATATTCTTTTTAATATCTTTTCAATTGCAAAATATATTGACTTAATGTGACAGATAGGTTCAATAGTGTAATTTGCTATGCGCGTACCTTAAATATTAACAAGAATGGCAAAGAACCAAAATGCTTAAAAAATTCTGATTAAAAAAATCCAATCAAGTGCGAGTTAGAGTCGCCCACCGATGGTTCCGTAACAACTTTTGGAACATAAGGCAACGGACAGAATAACTCGTTTTGTATGAATTTAATGACAATTAAGTTTGTAATAGATTTTATCGGTAATAAAAATATAAATTTATTTTTTTGGATTTTTTAAAATTTGTTTTGCAATTTATCACTTCCTGCCAAATCATTAACAATTGTAGGTCTACTTAAAATACAATTTGTACCAAATTTCATAACTCCACACGTTCACGATACTGGTGTAACGATGAAAATGCTGTTAATAAAGCTTGTGAATCTTTTGATTGTGTCGACTTGCTTGATTTTTCTGTGCTCCAAGAACTCCGTAGTCCTAATTATTTGATAATAGTTTTAGCGTCATACCTTCCGCAATTTCGAGATAAATAGTACGGACAACTAATTATATTCTTTTCTTCTTTCTTTTTCATTCTTGCTTTGTCGTCCACGCTAATACTTACTTCAAACATTAATCTAAGCTTTTTTCAGCTTCACGCTGCATCCCGCATGAAGCAGGGTAGACAGAGGAATCTTAGTGTTAAAACACTCCGCTGCTTACTAATCTAAGCCTGAGCGATTCTTTATATATTTTATTACTTGTTTTTAATTTTTCTTCTGCCATATCAAGATATCGCTGCCCAAACGAGACTTTGCATATCTTTAAAATCGGTAACAACCGGAATTGCCTATAGGAAATAAATCACGTTATCTTCGTGTGGGCCAAACCAGCCAATAAGTATTTTGCGCGAATTACACAAAGACAAATTGCCTGTCGTCGACATTAATGAAAAATTTCTATGCGAAATGAATTGCCTACCTGTATCAGTTTACTTTAGATATTTAACATGCTAATAGGGTGATATATTATTATATTGTTTTAATATAACTTATAAGTCAAAGCTTACAGAATAGGTTTACTTGTTGTTTGAAATTTAATTTATTTTATGGTGTTTTGTTTTCTTTCTTTGTGATTACTACAATATATTTGTTAATTTTAACGACGACAGCGACTCTAAACACTTTAAATTAACTCTATTTTCATGTATTTAACAATTTATATATGACTTTTGAACATAATATTTGTCAACACCATTATCAAGACTAACAATATTAGAGCATATATCGATTTATTATGCTATACAGTACTAACAATATTTCGTCGAGGTTCACTATAATAACAAAAGAATATTTTAAAATTCAATTTTCAATTTTGCATTTTGCGCTTTGCAACGTAACTCAAGACAAAGTGGAAGAACTCTCGGAGGTTATCAAAACTTGTTGTTTTGTAGTGTCTTTTGAATTTGGCTTTATACAATAGAAACTTGTGGTTACAATTTATTTGCATACATTTCCAATGCTGGATTTGTATAGTGAAGCTTACATATATTTGTAAGAGAACATAGGAATCGACATTTTTTTGCTTAAAATCCATAGAGTTGGCTACTGTGTTGCAGTGGAATAATTATCTTTGTAAGCATGTCTTGGCCTTCGGTAACGCCTTGGCGTTAGGTTCTGCCACCACCACATATTGTGTTGGTTATTGGGAAAGTGGGGAATGGAGAGTCTTAATATTAAGTACTCTCTACAATCTTTAATTCAAGAAAAAATATGAAACAGAATAAAATACAAAAAACATAAAGCAAATCACTTTAATCATAGTTCCTTTTAAAATAAATAGTGCAATGTCCATATAGCACACATTTTAATAATTATTTTAATTGTTTTTTTTATCTTTGGAGCCCTACCCACCGATGCCTTGTACCCTTGTCCCACCCTCGGAAGAGTATTTTGTTATATTTTAAATGTGTTTTTATAACAATTTATATTTAAAAGTGTAAAATATTTTATATTTTTATAATAATATTTATAATAAATATTTTATATTTTTAATATTTTATATTATTATTATTATTTCTCTTGTGTAATAAAGAAAATAATTTACCGCTGACTTTTAAGAACGCTTTTTCCTGAATGAACTGTATACAAAATTTTCAAATATTGGGAGTTTTTTTAAGTATCGGTTTTGGTTATTTTCCACTTCAGTTGAACTATTATTCCTTTGATTAAACTTTGTAGATTCTGTCAAGTATATTTTATTTTATTATTAAATATGTTATTTTTGGAAATTTTTGAAGTTGCTTCGTTTAGATGTAGTAAGAGTTAGGAATGAAACAATTAATAATGTTATGTGTATTCCGAGCAAATTTCTTAAACAAGGACAGATATTGTTTCTTAAGTTAATGAGCTACGTCATGCTTATAAGTTACAACAACATATCAAGAAAAGTACATTTTTATTTATTGAAATCAATTTTATACAACGACATTATTGCATTAGATTTTCCTATACAAATGACTTTACAGATTCGTCAATTTCGACCACAAACTGTAAGTTGGTGTTCGCTTTATCAATAAATTTATTTTAAATGGCTTATATTTTCTATAAAATATTCTACATATATCGATGTTGGATTTGGACCGGGTCCAATATTGTTCGCGCACAGTAGTTTACGGTCAGCATTCAAGCATGGAATTCGTATTTGAATGTTCATATCTGCATTTCAGCGTAATAGACTCGGTATTTATATTTTATATCCACTCTATACAATGAAAATGTCTACGTAATATAAATATTACACTAGCATCGGTGTAGTTCCGGACAGAAATATTTAGCTAGTATCGTATAGGATTTAAAACAGATAATATTCTTTATTTATTTACTGAATAAAACGAAGAATTTATATATTGAAATTAACAAAGAAATTAACGAACTTCAAGGTTCAACAGGAAAGTTGGGAATGGAAGTGTCGTAATGTTTGGGAACTTAGTGTTTTATCACCAGGTTCCCAGGTTCCCTCTGCCCACTGCTGTATGTGGGATACAGCGTGAAGTTAAAAAAGAAATAAAAAAACTAAATGAATATTGACATGTTTCGGACAATTATTTATAATGGTGTGATCTTTAAGTGATGTATCACAAGGTTCCTTTGATTGAATGAATTGAATGAGTATTCATTTTGCGGGTGAAAATAAAACCATAAAAGATAAAAAAAGAAAAAAGTTTAGAGCTTATTCGACGTGACTTACGTATCGCTCGATTGAAGAGGGCCAGTGCCAAGGTTGTCATTATAATAAAAAAAGGAAATTCAGCCTAATGAGCTCTTTAAAAAGAAAATGTCCTCTCAAATACCTTTTTGATAATTAGGAAGTGAACCTAAACGTTCCCTTTTGCCATTTATACTATCCTATCTCTGTTATTTTAAACTTTTAAATGAAAATTTAAATAAATAGGTTGAATGTTGCCAGTTACCGAAGTTCGATCGCTTATTTTTTTTATATTTCAGGCTAATTCCTCATATAAAAGAACGGGCATGGAATACCTGGTTCAAGACATTCCGTTCTCCACTCTCTCCTCGAATATTGTGATTCATACATTGTGCTTTGAAGTTTTAGTACTTTCATTTTAATTCATAAATATTTAAATTTTTTCCATATACTAATCTATCTTCTATATATATAAAAGGACTTGTTCTGACTGACTCAGGTAAGACGCACGCTCAGCCGTAACCGCTGATGGGAGAAACGTGAAACTTGGACCTATGTTTATTTTTATAATCTAGACATCCACCAAAAAGGAATTTTGAAAAATTTCAACTCTAAAGGGATGAAATAGGGGTTGAATGTTTGTATGGATTTTTTTTTAAAACGGCACCGAATTTTATAAAGTTTGAAATTCAGACTCTTTAAAATATTTCACTGAACATGTGTTTCATGGTTTTTTTAGAATTCACCCCCTAAGAGTTCAAATAAGGGATTGAAAGTTTATATGGAAAAATCTTTAAATCGCCACCGATTTTTTTAAAAATATAAATTCAAACTGTTAAAAATATTTTATTGAACACGTGTTTCGTGGTTATTTTAGAATTCACCCAAATGGGTGCAAATAAGCAGGCAAAGCTGCGCGCGCCCACTAGCAACAAACAAAAATTGTCGGAATATCATCAAAAGACACGTGAAGCGATACAAATAGGTACAAGAGCTCCAATTTATCCGGCTGGATCGTTACCAGATACAAATCGTATCGTTACAATAATAAAACCGGGACACGTTTTCGTACTAATTTAACTTGGTCTGACGATTCCGTGTCATGGATATATGTATATATGCGTGTATTTACAATGGATATGCAACATTTACAATATATATGTATTTTACAATATATGTATGCATTTATTTATATTTTTTAGCTTCTCGCGCATTTAGCAGGATTAGTAGAGACTCCGCCCCCCATTTTTCGCTATATTTGGAAGGTATTGCGTGTTGAGTCGCGGACACCAGAGCTAAGAAATGAAAATGTTAAATATTTTATATCCTTGAATGAAAATCGAACCCACTACCGGTTACGTATACAGTCACACGTATGTCACGCGCGCCACGACTCAATTTACTACTACTAGTTTTTTAATTATAATTAGTGAAATGATAAAACTGTGCGAAATTATAATATCCACATTATTGTTATTCCTTGGTGACGGACTTAAATTCAGTGCACGTACCGCGGATACACGATAAAAGGGTTTCACATTGGGAATTGTTGAGTTTTAATAATATTAAGAATATTATGTAGTTCATTAAAATAGTTGAGACCGTCGAGGCGTATGGGGACAATCGTGTGACTGTTAACGCGAGAGTTGTAGGTTCGATTCCCACTCGGAGGAACGAAATATTTGATATTTTCACTTCTTCATTTAGGTAATGACGAGGCGTTGAATTTATTTCAAACCTACCTGAGAAGGCGTAAAGTGAATCTTCAATTAAATATTGAAGTGGGAAACGTAAGTGTCTTAACGCTAGGTTCCCTCTGGCTATCCTAGTACAAGCTGGATACAGCGTGAAAAAAAGAATCGTATGTAAAATTGGCACTTGAACTTAGAATAATTTTAATATTATGCTAAGATGTAGAGAATGCAGCTATAGCGCGTCTATACATAAAAAAATAAAAATCATGTCATATAACTACTATCTTTAACTCTCACTAATTACGTTAGTTAAGATATATCCATATATCAGTTAAAATCGTTCACCTAAAGCTGCACTAGTTCTAACGACAAATGACTACAGTTGCTTTAACAAAATATTCCTTTTAATTCATTCCATTAATCTGGTGCGGAATGATAAAGTTAAACGAGTTCTCATGAAATAACATTCACTCGAAAGTAGCTCAAATTCTAAAGCAGTTCTTATTAAAGCAATAACGAAAATTTCTGCAGCCTGCTCCCGCTTCACGAGTATAAGCAGTTAACGACGGTTCATAATTTTATTAACCTAATTATTTATTTGAAACTTAATTGTAATCATTATCTTAATCGTGTGATAATTTTATTGTTTTAGAATTTGAGATTTAATTAATTGGATGAGTATAGTAACTAATTTTGTTGTATGATATATCATTATATAAGTATTATATATACCTATATATTTTTAAAGCTGGTATATTTTTAATGCACACCATCCGGCCGCAGGAGAATTATTCCTTACATATGGATGATAATGTGCAACTCATCAAAGGATAATCCTATACTACATATCCATACTCCCATACTAAAACCAACGAAAATGTCGCTCGCATACGCTACTACGATCTTTTAGTGGAAGATTCTCCTATTGTAAGCCACCTTCAGAATGTCCTAAGAGTGTATATGAATTGCCTTTTTAGTTACCGCCTGGCCACCGAAAGCTGCCGGAGCGGACCTGGATATGCGCTGGACTCGTGCACTTTATGACAAATTCACAGAAGGTGACCATGGCATACTAGTTCCTTTCACAATCTAGCACTACTGCCACCAAACTGGATGGTGAGGGGTCTTCTTTTTCGGGGGGTTACCTATCTATAACAGTTATCAGAACGTTGTATTGTAGGGGACGTTAATACCTGGTAACAATCTGAACAATAGCAGATTAGTACAGGTACTGACGTCCATTTCTTAAATATTACGTGACAAACTAAACTGAACTTGTTAAATTATGTATTTATATAGTATTCTTAAAATATATTATCTTTCAGAATATTTTTAGAATGACATTTAAGGATAACCACGTAACTCGGATTATACCATTTTTATTCAATAATCTGAAAGCTTAAAAAATTGCTCCATTTTGTATCCGTAGACTTTAAAATTTAACTAACTTGAATGGCATAAAAATATATTATTAAATTCTTAATTAAGTATTCCAAAATTATTCTCAAATGAATCATATATTAAGAAATGATTTAAGAGTTTTATTTTATTTTTATATAAAAACTGGATGCAATTTTATTACACTATATATATAATAAGAGACAATCAAAGATGTTTTAAGATTCTAAAGTTATTTTAGGTACAATTCAGACTGCATACAATAGCTAAATAAATGATGGAAAACAGTTTTATAATATGAATTATATTAAGTTCCATGAAAAGCAATTTACACAGTTTTTACATTTATGAAACTAAAGTACTCGGTTATTATATTTTTTTGTGATGATTACACACAAATTTATAAGATATACCGTATATAATTACTTCTTTTAGTCGGAAGCTGCCGAGGCCGTCGTGGCGTGTACGGTGTCCGTAAACGCGGCGGTTGTGGATTCGATTCTCATTCGGTAATCGAACTCATAACCACCACCGGGAATAATGAATTATTATTTATTAAAATTTTCATTTTCTTGGTTTTGGTAACAAGACAAAGAACGGCGTAAAATTTTGACGGAATTCCTGCAGTGTCTAAGCATTAGGCTTACTATGCCTACCTTGCTATTATTATGCCTAATTAGGCATTTGTTTTTTGGCTTCACGATATATGTCGCTAATAAGCGACATATATCTTGATTTCGAAAAACAAACAAAAAAATCCAAATGTTTTAATATAACGATGATTCAGTTAATCATTTTATAGCTTTATTTTACGTAACCGTTTACATGTTTATTAAAATATACAACTACACAAAAGACATAGAAATTGAAGAAACACATTCTTATTATTCTCATGTCAATATGTAATACACAATAATGTAGAGTCTCATCATAAAAAGTCCAATGACAGCATCTCACAGGGCGTCGCGCGAACAGAGCGACCCGCTGGGATGATATTACACGGCTCAAAGGCATAAAGTCCTGGGTTTGTTTTACGCAGCGTGTGGCAAGTTATTGCGAGACTTTTTATGATTTAGGTATTGAGGCTACGTACATAAAAGTGGGAATGTTGGGGCGAATTAGCAATTATATTAATTGACTTTAGGGACAAGGTTTATTTTTGTAGTGAAGAAGGTAAATGAAACGGTGGATACATATATTATATTAAATATTGTTTTTTTAGCTTCACCCTGTACTCCGTACATTGCAGGCTAAGTAGAAAAAAACCTGTGAACCTAGTATTAAGGCACTTCCGTTCGTTTCGTTCCCTACTTTCTGACGAATATTGCGTATTGTGTGGGTTTCCACACTCAACTAAACTCGAATAAAAAAAATTATGAAAATATTAAATATTTTATTGTCTTCAGTGGGAATCACAGCCTGTCGTGTTTAAGGTCACACGCCTGGTCTTTTGCCACGCCCCTCTAAGCCTCCATACACGCTACGATCGACCGATCACGCCGATCCGCTAGGAATTGATATTCGAGTCTGCGCTGGTCGCCTGCCACAGGTCCAAAAAATTGCACAGATCTAGTCCCATAGAAAGCTCTGTTGTCCGTACATGCATACCTGCACAGATAAATCTCCGATAAACCGTAGCGTGTATGGCCGGCATAAGTATAGCGACAAATTTATTTGTGTTGTTTAAAGATGATCGTAATAATTTTCAAATATTTTCTCTCTTTATTGTTGATTTCATCAGACCACATCCACCAGTCGATGCCAAAAATACTTAAATAAATCTATACACACCAGTAAAATAACAAAAAATGCTATGGGAAAAGGAGAAATAAATAATTTTTACTGTTTTCCGTCATACTATAATAAATATGCCGTATTTTGTTACAGCCAACTATAAGCCGCAATCTTTTTTCGTTATTCTCAATTATAAGTTGATACAAAATAACATCGACTGCATACATTTAAATAGATTTTCTGGGTGACGATTTTCTTTTGTATTTGTCATACATTATTCATACAATTTTTTATAGCCTTGATACGTGCTATTATTTTCGCAGAAGCTGAGTATTTTCATTTCGTTGTGCATTTTTTGTTTTTTTTTAAAGTTATGTATGAGTTTTGGGCAGAGATATTTTATAATAATCGAAAAATCGAAAAAGTCGATTTTTTTTTCGTTTTATTAAAAAAAGAATATGAAAAAGTCGTTTTTATAATCAATTCTAATTATTTAAGTTAGAAAAGTGAATCACATAGCTTAGTCCGTGCAATAGATGTGTTTCCTGAAGCATATTTCAATATTTTTCTTAAGTGAATTAATGTGGTACGAATAATAATAAGTTTCTAGTCTAGTATCTACACTGAATTTGTTATTATTGTGAATATGTAGAAATTATTCCAGAGGTGGTGCAGCGGCACAAAATGTGACTGTAACACCGACTGGTTGTGGGTTCGATCCCCACTCGAGGAGATGAAATATTAACTTAAATTTATATTTCCATTTCTTCGCTCTGGTGTCGAGGCTAGACGCGGCGTTGAGTTCTGCCACTCAACACGCCATGCCTCCAGAATTTGGCAGATAGTGGGGAACGGTGTAACTTAACACTATATTCCCTCTACCTACCCTGCTGTGTGCTGGATACAGCGTGAAGCTAGTTTATAGAGAATATTTTTTCGTTAGTTATTTATTAAGTTTAATTTTTGTTTGAAAATATATCAAAATCTAAATGTTTTTTTCAACAGTTGCGCTACGTTTTCGACATCAAATTGTCACGTTTGAATTGAAGATATTTTAAAAATAAGAATAAATGTGTAATTATTTTTTTTATTATGTGTAATTATGTTTTTAGTATAAGGCACGTTTTTATTGAGTTTAAGATTGAAAAAATTTGCCTGTTGCTAAAGTTATTTTTCTGAAACATCCGTTTATATTATTTTTCATTTCCGTAAAGCAATAACCCAAACCGCGGGCTGTTTGGCTTTGCTTTTCCAATTTCCTTTGCATAAGGTTTGAAAAGCCTTCGCTCAGCTTTATGGGAATCGATATAAATGAAACAATCAAATTAAAAATCGATACTTTTTTTAGTTTTTTGTGACGATTTTCCCGGATGAAAGACAAAAAAAACTAATGTCAAGAAGCTCTGTGTTCTATTTTCTGTCAAAATTTATTTGATGATATAACGCGTGAAAATTATTTATTTTAATTAAATATATATTTTCAAATTCCCCTGTACACTGCACACAACAGTTTAGGCTTAGGGAACCTGGGGACCTAGTGTTAAAATTAAAAATTGAAATATTTCATTTCCTTGAGTGTGAATCGAACTCACAGTCACTTTAATAATATTGCCTACACATAATTACTTTGACCTGATATTGTGCACACACACACACACATACACGCACACACACTACACACAATTTCGTTTGAAATCCGTAGTATCTCCAACTCTTCTCTAATTGAAAACAAATATATCGTGTATGGGCTCATTATAATAGTCTCAGTAAATAGAATGTACTCGTAAGTAGATGGTGATATTTACTTATTAGAGGTCTTGTGTGATTTTTTAAGTATTAATTTATATTTATATTCCTTATAGGGATAGTTTTTATAATATTTATTTATGCTTTTTATTAGTATACAAAAAACATAAGAATTATACATAAACATTTTTCACCAATTTTTGTGAAAATAACATTCCGAAACAATCAGATAACAATTTAAAGTCACTATGAAACTTTAGATTCAAAACAACAAGAAAGATAGAAAAAGTTCCTTCTCAGATATTTTTCGTAAAATTGAAAAACTTGGAATTTTAAATAGTTTATCTTCATGATAGGATTTGCCGGGATTTTAAATAGAGAAATTTCTGTTTTTATCTTTTTTTATTTTTTGTTGCCCAAAATAATAACGTAATATTACAAGATACAATAGTAGCACAGCGCCATACTGCCGTTACTTTTAAAAATAAAATATAATTTATATACACGATACAACATAAAAATATTCATTGTACTTTCCATACAGAGGTTGTATTTACGAGGAGTCCAATAAAATGCATGCAATCGAAAAGTGGGTTAACGGATTTCATAAGAGAACGTAAACAATAACGATTTTGTGAAACAATAAAACATAACTAAGAATGGAGTTCTAGTTTTAGTAGTTCACTAGATTAGTTGGCTTGTACAGATGTATAAAACAAAAACTATACAGTTTGAGTAAATTTGAAAAACTACATTACAACATTTTTAATTTAATTATTTTTTACAGTAACATGAAACTATGGATCTCATATATACATTCATAATCAGCTTCACGCTGTATCCCGCAGACAGCAGGGTAGGCAGAGGTAACCTAAGGTTAAGACACTCCGTTCCCCACTTTCCGCCGAATGCCGGAGGAGTTGCGTGCTGAAATGGAAATATAAATTTAAATAAATATTTAATTTCCTTGAGTGGGGATCAAACCATCAATCAACCAGTCGCGTTTACAGTCCCATGTGCCTCTGCGCCACGACAGGTCTCAGAGATCTTATATATTAACTCCTCCTCATAGATATTATATATTAAGATTTGAAAAATAATATTTGGATAATATTTAATGTAACAGAAAAAAATATATTAATCTCGATTACTTACCCTACTAATATCTCATAAATATATCTGTCTTATTTAATGTCAAAGCATCGAATAAGAAGTCATAAATTATTCACTATTTGGTTTTAATAATATTTCATTATTTTTATTATTTCAAACGATAACATTTAGGTACCTTTTTTTTTAATCTTGCATAATTTATACATTTATCATTAATTACACTTTATTATCCTCTCGCTCGCGGGCACTCACGGAGTTCGGACGTGTTTTCGGCTGTATCTTAATTCTACAAACAGTGAGTAGCACACACACCTTGAGATAGAAACAAATATAGTGCACTAATTGCCGCTTTATTGCAACTGCGCTTTTTGAACCAATCACTAACTGCAACGACACTGTGACGTAGTTTTAATTGCGTTGACGCATCTGTCTCACTCTAGCTACTCCCATCTATAACTGGTTTTTCGCATTGCTTGCCGTCGCCTACTGTTACAAATAGGCCTACGCTATAATTTATTATATTATAAAATGGCTTTGCAACGCACTCCGCCAAACACAATCATATCAAAAAGCACTCCTCAGCTCCATGAATCATCATTTAGTGATTTAGACACACGCGAAACCAATGTAAGCATTAAAAAAAGATATAAACGGTCGTTTGAAGAAATAACGGACAACACGAATTCATTTACTACAGAAATAAGATCGATGATAGCTGATTTTATAACCCAGCAAAATAAAAAATTTGAAGGTATCACTCAAACACTGAACTCCATTAAGGAACAAAACTTTGAAATTAAAAAATCTGTTGACTTCATGTCGGAAAAGTATGACGAGGTAATGAATCAAGTGGCAATATTGGAATCAGAAATAAGAAGTTCTAAATCTCGAATACAAGAATTAGAAGAAAAATTGGAAGCTCAAGAACGCAACTCCCGGTCTACTACGGTTGAGATTAGAAATATTCCTAAACTAGATAAAGAAAGCAAAGAAAACTTAATTGAAATCATAAACAAAGTGGGTTCCATAGTGAAGCAACCCCCCTTCCACGAAAATCTCGAAATAAGAGAAATTTATCGCCCAAAAACTAAAAATGAAACTGTTGTAGTGGACTTCACAACGACTACAAGGAAGTCAACGTTCATAAAACATGTTATTGCCTACAATAAGTCACAAAAACTACAACACCAACCAACTCTCAATACTTCGAACCTTAATATGCAAGGCCCACCTAAAACTATATTTATATCAGACTACTTAACTACGAAGGCTCGTCGGTTATATTTTTTAGCCAGGCAGCAGGCAAGAGAGCACAACTACTACAGGTGCTGGACCTCTTTTGGCAGAGTTTTCATCAAAAAACAAGAAAAATCTCCTATTACGCGTATAGAGGAACAAGAAGATCTCAGAAAGATAATGTGATTTTACTATATATTCTCGATAAATATGCGACCTCTTGTTTGTTTATTTTACTATCTACCTTTTATTTTTTGCTTTATGAAATATATACTGTATCTAAAATTATGTTAAATTTTAGTTTCATTAAGTACAATATACAATACATATACAAAACTCAACAAAAAACTACTTACACCTATACAATAGCTATTTATATATACAACCCTGTAGTGATTTCCACATTTGTTTATTTTTATTTTTTAAAAGTTATTTGTCCAAATGCTAAGATAACCTACCTTGTTCTAATTATATATCTAACATCAGTAATTACTTGTTTTTTGCTCTGTTACTCCTTAATATGTGTCCCCCTATTTATAAATAAAATTCGATAATTTTAAAGGAGACATAGAAGTAATCAATAATGGCCTCGATGAATGCTCAATATCACACTCTTCCCTATGTAGTATTGAAAATTGCTCAACACTACTCCCTGTTGCTAGTAAATGTCTCAAAGTCATAACACAGAACATACGTAGTTTAAATTGTAACATTTCTAACTTCCTGACACTGATATATAGAAGCCAAGTTAAATGGGATATTATAATATTAACTGAATGTTGGCTACCATCTGTATATCATGTCCCGCTCATAGAGGGTTATAGTAGTTCTTTTACCACTTGCAACTTCACCCAAAATGAAGGGGTGGTTGTGTATAATCTCCAAAGTATCAACATTAATATTAAAGAGGCTAACCTAAGTAACGCAAATTGTTTAGTACTAAATATTAACAATGATATTACAATTATGTGTATCTATCGAGCGCCAGGATATAGGGATACCACTGGTTTTATAGAAACTCTAGAAACACTCCTTAAGAGTTATTCGAAATATAAAAATATAATAATTACAGGTGACATTAATATTGACATTGTGGAACACTCGCCCGATACTAGAAGCTATAACTATCTGAATATTCTGGCTGAATATGGATTATTAGCAGGGCATACCCTTCCCACACACGGGCGCACTTGTTTAGACCATGTAATGATAAAAACTAAACTAAATGCATATTGTTATGTCGCCCAAACGTCAATAACTGACCATGAGACCGTTTTCTTCTTTTTAACTTTAGATTCATATGTTACACAGGCTCCTAAAAAACATTCTTGTCAACGTATTAACTTTGAAAAATTGGATACATGCATTAACACTATCGACTTTTCTGAAATCTACACATATAATGACGTAAATGGAGCTACGGAGTACTTGATTTCATTACTAAGCAATTTAATACTGAGTAACACTAGATTTATACATATACCTAACAGAAAGATAAGGACTAAGCCGTGGGTTACTCCAGGGATACTTAGGTGTATGCGTAATAGGGACAAAATGCACCAAAAATTAAAACAAAAACCAGATGATGAAATCTTGATAAAGACATATAAAAGGTATAGAAATTTTTGTAATACATTATTGAAGAAACTTAAAAGAGACTTTGAGAGTCAAGATATCAAAAAGGCAAGCTCTGACAAGAAAAAACTGTGGGAAACTTTGAAAAAGACTGCCTTTCCAACAAAGCAACAAGTGTCAGCCACAAGTCTCATCTCTACCCTAGAACCCCAAAACAGTGTTGATAAAGTAAATTACTATTTTGCTAACGTTGGCAAAAATTTGGCAGAAAAACTCTTACCTAACTCGTGTCTACACTCCTCTTCCACCAAAAAAATATCGAGTTCTTTTATGCTATTTCCTACTGACGAGATTGAACTGAATAAAATTATAGATAGTTTAAAAACTGATTGTGCCATAGGTATTGATAAAATATCCAGCAAGCTTATAAAAAGGTATAAAGATAAACTTATCCCTCCGTTGATGTACATATGTAACCTTGCTTTTTCTTCAGGAATCTTTCCTACAGCATTTAAGACTGCCTTGATCATCCCTATCTTTAAAGGTGGAAATAAGAACCGTGTTGATAATTATAGGCCAATTTCAATTTTACCATCACTATCTAAGTGTCTTGAAAAACTAATTAACAATAGATTAGTCCATTACTTAGAAAGATTTAATCTTTTGTCACCAAATCAATTTGGATTTCGTATGAAAAGATCTACATCAGATGCGGTACACTCCTTAACAAACCATATAGTAACAGGATTAGATAATAAAGAAAAATGTATTGCAGTTTTTCTAGATTTAGCTAAAGCATTCGACACGGTTTCAATTCCAACCTTAATAACTAAGTTAGAATGCCTAGGAGTTAGAGGACTACCACTAGAGCTCTTCAACTCATACTTAAATGGTCGCTCCCAGATAGTTAAAATTGGTGATTGTACAAGTCTACCCCTATCAGTAATATATGGAATTCCGCAAGGTAGTGTGCTTGGCCCTACGCTATTCATAACTTATTTAAATGATTTATGCCAACTTTCTCTTGTTAATGGTAAAATCATCATGTTTGCTGATGATGCGGTCCTCGTCTTCAGAGCTAGCTCTTGGACTGAGGTATTTAATCATGCTCAGGAGGGTATCGACAAAGTCAAGAAGTGGCTAAATGACCATCTACTTACACTAAATGTTGAGAAAACAAAATATCTAACCTTCTCCATTCACCAAGTGTCTATTACATCTAACCTTGAGTTAATTGCTCACGCTTGCAACTTTTCTCTTCAGTCTCGCTGTTCCTGTAAGCCGCTTCAGCGTGCTAAGGTGATTAAATATTTAGGAGTGGATATTGATCACCACTTAAGCTTTGAGACGCATATTAACAACCTATCAATAAGATTACGCAAATTAATTCTCATATTTAAAAATCTACGCCACATCGCTGATCGTGATATTATTAAAACAGTATATTTTGCTATATGCCAGTCCGTAATTGGCTATTGCATCACATCATGGGGAGGATCCTACAAGTCTCAAATGCTAAAACTGGAAAGAGCCCAAAGAGCTATCTTAAAAGTAAGTGCGTTTCTTCCAAAATTATATTCAACAAGTGAACTATATAAACTATGGAATGTCCTTACTGTTAGGCAAATATTTATACTGCAAACGATACTTAAAAAGCATACAGAATTAACTTATAACCCAAATTTAATTATCAAAAAGCGAAGAAAAGGTACTGTATGCCCTACAACCACCCATAGAACCAATTTTTCTCGTAAGTTTTATGCTTTTCTTGGCAGCTTTCTATATAATAAGATAAATACAAAGTTGCTATTTTACGGCATGACCAAACGGAATACTAAAAAAGCTCTTACCGACTGGCTACTGGACAAGACGTACGACTCAACAGAAAAAATATTAACTGCTCAATATACATGATTACATAATGTGTTAAATGTAATAGATTATTCTGTACTCCCTTATACCTTCGTAATACTCCATACCATCATTAATAGAATAAAATAGCTACACACACACACACACACACACACACACACACACACACACACACACACACACACATACAAACACACACACACACACACATAGACGCACAATCACTACCTTAATGTATTATTCATTGTACTGTTATTTGTTTTCTCAATCATATTTATAAGAATTTGTCAAGTATGGGTGCATACCAGTATTCTATCCTTTCCGCGAGTGGGAACCTGGCGACTGGTAACACAAGCTCAGAGCTTAGTACAAGCGTCAGTCTCACATGATACTAAAAAAAAAAAAAAAAACTTTGTATGTATCTAAATGTAACCTTATCTTTTTGTATACATTGTGTTGAGAAATAAAGTTTATTATTATTATTATTATTATTATTGAAATATAACAAATGTATTAAAAAGTTATTGCCAGTTTAAATAAAAAATAGTATCGGATTGCAAAGAGAAATCCAGCGAAGTACAAAACGTCACGTAACTCCGCAACGGCCAACGGCCGCAGGTTTCAGTAAAAAGCGAACTGCAAATCGAACAAAAATTAAAAACGAAGTGACTTGTCATAATATACTTATTTATAGTATAACGCTGCTCGTTGTATAATTTTTCGCTTTGCAAGAAATTTTAAAAAAATATAAAAAAAATTAGAATGAATGGTACCCATAATTATTCAACTTATCATATTCACTATGATTTAGTACAATGTATATTTAGAAGACCATAAAAATCCAGACCAGAAAATTCACTTCTAGGTAACGTTACAAAGAATACAGAAACTAATACAAAAAATCGTATAAAATAAATACACTTAACTAAAAACGACAGTGTGGTATAAAAATATTCACAGCTCAATTTTTGCTGATTCAAAAAATAATATAAAGTTAAGCAGCCTCACGTACAAGGAGCTTGCGAGGCACTTTCAGATGCTTGACTTTTATACTTTTTCCACAAAAGTATTTTTAACAAAATGTATAATATCTTCTTTCACTCGCAAGATCATATAATATTTGTACGAACAAGCTTGATATATTTAATACTTCAAAGTCGTATTTATTTATTCTGAATACTTGTTTGTATATTATTTCTTTGGATATTGATTTTGATATAAATTTTTATATTTTTTTACATTATTTTTTCATATAAAATAATAGGCTTATATCCGCGGTTTCAATCGCGTAACCTTAACAATTACAATTATTTATTACCGTTTTCACTGATGTACGAACAAAAATATTTTTTAAGTTAAGTTCACGGTCATATGTATGGGAAAGGATTTTGTTTTATACTATATAAAGATTAAAGAAAATATACGCCCTTATAGCAGTTTATATAGGCAGTTTTTATTTTAAAATTGGTATTTCGCTTCGCTTCGCTTAAATATTCGCTTTTAATAATATTTTTGTCTTTCTCTTTGTAATTTTGATTTAGACATGAATTTATTGATTTGATTAATCACATATCATAAGACTAAAGTGGAACTGTCTTTGGAACATAATGATTAATTTAATTATCCCTAAAGTTCTGTTCTCTTGCGACTTCCATACAAGTTTGCCAGACATCTATCAAATCGGCAGTATATTATGAAGTTTATTATTTAGCTTATTTAGCGAGAAAAGCATGTATGCGAATATATATTATTATTTCATATCAAATTTTAAAAAGCTTAGGTACATTTTTAGGCCTTTTTAGGCAGTTTTTTATTATGTAATGCTATTATTTTTTAGGATACAACCAGAAATGTATAGTATTCATAATTTTTTTCTAAACTAGTGCTACCTGTAGATGCGAGCTACGAAAATTCTTAATTTTAGGTCTACCGGTAGTACCCTATGAATTATGATTCCATTAATAGTGTCGAAATACGTGTCGTTTTTGCGATATAAACCGCCATATCCTTTTTTAAGTTAATAATATTTTTTTCTTTAAATCGTGGGGCTGTAGATCTATCTAAGTATATAGTTTGAATTTCTACTCAGATTTAACAGACAGATAGACGGACAACAAAGTGATCTTATAAAGGTTCCGTTTTTCCTTAAAAGCTACGGAACCCTAAAAAAGAATAATCGAAATCGTTGGGCAGGATATTAAATTATTCGTGCACTTATCATGCACATACTTAATGCGCAAAAATTTAAGACTTATGTGATTTTCTACTGTGTACCATTGTCAGAAATGGAACAAATTGAAACAAATTGAAAAGGACCATACGAAAAGAAAAAAAAATCAAATAAAAAAAGAATCATCAAATCAGTTCACCCAGTCAGAACTTCTGAGGTAAATAAACTTAAAAAAAATACAATCCTTCTTTTACAGATGTCGGTTAAAAAGACTTGTCACATAACTTGCGTATATCTTGTTTTAGCTATATATTTTATTATCTCAGTCTGGGATCTACTGAGGTCATAACACTCGTTAGTACTAAAATCGGCCATTAATGTTATAAGGGCAAGAAACACTGAAAAGTCGATGAAATTTGAGGACCAAGTAAGAAAATGTAAACTAAAAATTTACTTTACAGGGTAATAATAATATATATAGAAGTGTAGGTTATGTATAAAGAAATAGATATAGACATTTTTTTTTCATTATATAAATGTAGCGTTACAAATATTTATTAATTTCCATTTAAACGGATGTCGTAATAAAGCATCGAACCTACTATATCAAATAGAAATACAAAGGTATTTTGGACAATTACCAAAACAATACAATTTAGCAAATAATAGAATTCAATGCAGGTATTTTGATGACAATTAAATATAAGAGTTTAAGTAAGAAGTTAAGATGACTATTTACATTGTTTGGCTAAAGTTGGTTCGTAGTTCTGTACACGAGAGCAACTTGAAATGTCATAATCTTAACTTAATAAACAACAAATGCTCTAACTTTCTATATAAACCAGAAATTTCATTAAATTTACTTGTTAATGCAACTGTAAATAATTATTTTAGCTTCACGCTGTATCCCGTACGTAGCAGGGTAGGCAGAGGGAATCTGCGAGCCTTAAGACACTCCGTTCCTATTAAGACAATTCTGTTTTCCTCCGAATTCTGGAGGCATTGCATGTTGAATAGCGGAACTCAACGCCGCGTTTTGTGTCGTTACCGAAGCAAGGAAATAGTATTTCTCGAGTAGTAATCGAATCCATAACTTGTTGCGCTTATGTCACACGCTTGTGCGATGTGTCAAATAGCTGGCTCCATGAAATTTCACATTTGTTTGATTTCAACATTTAATTTTTAACGTTATACTTCTGTTTAATAAAATTAGATTTAAATTTATAGCACTTGGTTTCAGTAATCTATGAATACAGTTATTATTACGAGTCAAATTATCTTAATAGAAAATATAACTAAGCGTAGTTCATTTCATTCAAAGCAAAATGTCGAGTATGTAAGTCGTATAACCAAAATTTTCAGCATAAACTGAAAAGGATGAAAAAAAGAGTGATTTGCTTAGAAAATCTAAATATTGTCGTTGGACAGCGGCGCAGCGTCTGACGGTTAACGCGATAAGTCGATTGTGGGTTCGATCCCAACTGGAGGAATGTATTATTTTCATTTAATTGTTCTGGTAAGAGGATAAAGCACGGCGATTTGCGCCACTCAACACCTCGAATGTCTCAAAAATTAGTCTGACACTTTTAACGGGATGCAGCGGAAAGATAAAAATTTTTTAACATATTTTAATTCACGGTATATTATGAATTACGTACGTATTCACAACTTGTGTACCATCCCATATCTTATTCAAAAATAAAGTGCACAAGCGGGTACTGATCTTACTTACATTCAATTGAGCATAAAAGTCAACACATTATCAGCATGTATTATTTATAAATGAAAATACAATTGTTTGAAAGCGTCATGGCGCAGGGCACAAGGGTGTGACTGTAACGCAATGGTTGTGGATTCGTTGCCCACGCGGGGGAATGAATTATTATTAATTAATATTTTTTAGTTATTAATATTTTCATTTCTTCGCTCTAGCACCAAGGAAAAATCCGACGTTGAGTTTCAGTTAATACGCTATGCCTCGAATAAATCGGAGAAAAGAGAAAAGATAAACGGGGAATGTACTGACCCAAGGTTCCCTCTGTCACCCTGCCATACAGCGTGAAGCTAATTTATTTCTAAACCACTATTGTGAAATAAGGAATCTCTCTTCAAACACCATTTAATCTATCGGTACCGTCTTTATATTTGAAACTTCCACATAGTTCAGCTGAGTGCCTTTTAAATCATACCTACCTACTTCCACTGATTCCGCAGGGAGGATCTAACCAAACAGCCTGTATTTGTACTCAAACAGACTATTGTCCAAACAACGCTACGTAACATGAATGTATAGTATGTTTAGTGTTTCATAGATTGTCCGCTGTATTGTCTGGTTACCTTTGTTACATCAAATTAAAATGAATTAAGGCTTATTTGTACTAATCTTGCTATACGTATATGTAATGAGCGGGCAGAGGGAACCTGGGAACTCGGAATAAGACATTCCATTCTCATTAAGATACTTTCGTTCCCCTGTTGTGTGGCATCCAACCTACCTTTTATTTACGCTTTTCAACATCTTGCCGTATTTACAGTCACACACGTATCCCCTGCACCAGGTATGGCCTCTAAATTAAAAAAAAATAATAAAAGACGAAAATGAAACAAACATAATGAAAGCTTCTTATTGAAAAGGTTAAAGACACTAATGAAACTAATTATATTATATTTGGTGTCACGATGTATCTTCAATAGTAGAGTAGTAAGGGGGATTGTAGTGTCAAGCCACTCTCTTCACCACGCACCGCTAAATACACTAGAAATTGTTTAAAACTTAAATGCTATATGGGTGTAAAAACATCCAAGTACATTTAGTTTTTAGTCGCTGCACTCTTTAATTTTTATCACAGAGCTTTGAACTACACGCTGATTGTCTCTTTGGTGTATTGACATTCATAATATTCATAATTTGGTATTTATCTTTTTATAATTATTAATAAATTGCTCATGAAATGTAGAATTAGTGCGAAAATAGAGATTATAAAATGGAGATTCTTTCTATTTACCCTGTGCGGATACATTACGACTACTCTGTGCGGGATACACCGTGAAGCTGATTTGACCCCTGTATAGTCAAGTCTTGTATAGTCATATTTTCAATTTTTGTATTTTTCTGAGTTTTTTTTACAAAAAATCATACAAATTACCAGATATATTTATTAAAAAAGGCCCAAATTGACTTTTACAATTAATTTGTTCTAAATTTCTTATAAATCATCAATAAATCTATTACTTTGAAGAACTAAGATGTTTGAACACCCATCACAGTCTTAGTGCGTGTATTCCGTGTAGCTCTTAAGACACTGGCGGTGCTCCATGCTGCGCTTTATCTTTTTTCTAGAGCGAGGTGTTGAAAATGTTTCATTCCTTCTAGTGGGAATTGAACCCACAATCGTCGAATCAATCAAGCTGTGCTGCTGCCTTGATTTATGCCATTTTATATATTAATTTACAAGCCAAAGCCTTACTACAAATTGATTAAAATGCTTTTATAATTCCCTTTGCAGGAAATATTTTAACCAAATGAAGACCGCCTATAGTATGCCGTCAAGTGTAACGAATAGAACGAATATTATCCGAAAATATTTTATGGAAGCTCTTTGTGCACTGAAATTACGAATTTTATATACAGATTAATACCAATACTGGTTTTTTAGGACCAGCACCTGTAGAGATTGTCTTAAAATATAGAGTTTTTGCATTTTAATTTTTCACCTATTTTAAGCCGTTTTTAAAACTAAAATGTTGGCGAAATATTTTGTAGATATTAATTAAAATGATTAATAACTGAGGTCGTTAAAGCGCAATATCACAAGTAGTGGTGGTAATGATAAACGTGACGGTCATAGATTCGACTCTCACACGGGTAGTAAATTGGTTAATATTTTAATTTACTTGCTCCAGTAACGACGCAAAGTGCGGCGTTGAGTTCCGTGACTCAACATGCAATACCTTCATAAGTCGGCGGAAAGTGATGGAAGGAAGTCGTCGCCGTTAATGAGAACGGAATGTCTGAACAGTAAGCTCCAAGGTTGCCTCTGCCTACCCTGCTATGTGCGAGACAGCGTGAAGTTGAAAGAAAATTTGATCAAATTCGTGAAAAAATTATAAAACGTAAAATATCGATAAAATAGTTATTATTGTAGAGCGTTTGTAAGTACCAAAACGGTGGTGAAATACAGAAGATAAAACAACATGACGAACTAAAAAATACTGTTTCATTAAAGTGACGATGTGGGACAAAAATAGAGGATATGAGATAACTATTGAAAATTTAATGGGACGCGAATTTAATGAAGATTATTTTTTTTTGTTTTTTTAACTTCACTCTGTATACACTCTCACATAAAGTTCTGTATCTACCTAGTTCCTACCTATAGTAGGTAGTATAGGACTCCAGTGTTAAGATACACTGTTCTCTATTTTGCGCCGTATTTTCGAGGCATTGCGTGTTGAGTGGTGAAACTCAACACGCAACTTAGCTTAGTTACCGGAGCAAAAGAATAACAGTATTAAATATTTTTTCCCTAGAGCAGGAATCGAATCCACAAACGTCACGTTTATACATGCACACTTTTGCCACTGCGCTGCGACGGTCTCAAACAGTTAAGTCAACAGGAGAAAATTTTATATTTCTTTTATTATTGTAAGTATAATGTACAATGCTTATCAAATGATATAAAGAAAATAATTTTATTTCCGTTTTTCTCATTTTTTGGTATTCGTTTAATTCTATATTATTTACTCTGCACTTGTATTATTGTTTAAGAATTAAAAAAGTATCATTGAAGAAATGAAAAAAATTATATGATTAATAGGAAATTACCGCATTTTATTGAAGCCTTTTGAAATATATCATCATGTCTCTGTGGCGCAGCAAGTATCACTGTAACGTAACTGTTATGGGTTCGATTCCCACTCGGGGCATTGAATTATTATTTATTAATATTCTCATTTTCCTTGCTTTGGTATAAAGGCAAAAGTGTGGCGTTGAGTTCCGCCAATCAATGCGCAATGTCTCGAAAAATTGACGGAAAGTGCTATATGCGGGATACAGTGTGAAGCTGAAAAACAATCGCTCTTTTTCCGCATTTCATTACTTAAATTCCTTTTCCTTTCTTCTATTGAATACAAATAATATATGTAAAAAAGTGAATTTACCTGTATTTTAAATCCAATCATCCCCATAAAAAAGATTTACCCTATTTAGGTACCTTCAACAAAGTGACTTATTTTGATTCATTGCGCAGCTTAAATGACACCCTGCGATAGTGACCGTCATTTCCGGTCACCGGAGTCTAAAATGGGGTATTAGCTCACTTTAATTACTTGGACGATTCGATTAGTAGCTTGCCCGCTATCTACGGCGTAGATATTGTCTACGGCGTGATGTAGCGAAATTATACTGTACATTTAACATTAAATCACGTCATTGCGTCGTAGTGCATTTCGATCTTAACTATAGGAGCATAATGGTTGTGGATTCAATTTCCGCTTTGCGGATAGTGGGACTAAATTACTTGTATTTCTGTAATAAAAAGACCGTTGTTAATTAATTATTTTCAGTTCCTAACTCAAAATATTGTTTGATACATCTTTTCGAATATTTTCTACTATGACAATATTTGATAATTTTTTATTGTTTACCTATTACGATTCTTTTTTTGTAATCTTTGCTTCTTATGCTGAACAAAAGTTAAGGTAACATTTTATTATTTCTGAAATTTAAGCTGAACCTTATCATAGGCTAGATAGTTCGTAAAAATATACAAAAAAATAATAATTCAAATAGGTCCAGTAATTTCGAAGATATATAGAAAAAAATAATTATCATATATTCGTCATCACTGTATTCTTAGATCAAAACGTTTTATTCATACAAATAATTTAATATACAGACACAGTACAACATCAATATTAGTATTTATTATAAAATTCTAATATTTAATTATGTTAGCTCATGGCATGAGAACGGTACAAGTAAATGCTTAATTAGCTTTCTAAGTATGGTAACGCAAATCCTCTCAAGCCGTGGGAAACATTATTATATATTTTTAATATTAATATTTCTGGTGAGAGTTAATCAATCGACAAGAGCATACGCTTCTGCTTGGTCGTTTCAATATTTTAAGTATAAGTGTTCAATATATAATTAAAATACATTTAAACTAAACTTTTATTATTTTTTAAAAAGCCCACTCGCGCTCCCGTAAACTTGTCTATTTACAAAATATTTTTCATTAATCAACGCATATTCTGGTTTTTTCAAAAATTGCTCAAATAAAAGCGATTTTATTTCTCATTTCCGCTATTTTATTTCCTATATATACAAAAGTCGCCCAATATCTTGCCACACGCTGAGTAACAAGATCAGGACGGCCGCACCTTGTAATCATCCCGGCGGGTCGCTCAGTTCACAATATCGTGTCTCTCTTTCATTAGATTTTTGGGGTCAATTCGGGTATACGAGTATAGAGTTTATTTGTCTTTGTCATTTTGTTGTTCTACTATAGAGTATGTTAGGGGTCACTTTTTAAAATGTTTTCCGAATAGATCTTTTTTGGTAATTCTGTCACAGTTGAAGTAAATATAAGATGTTTCATATAACAGGTGCTAAGTATAAATTTAATCAGATTATCTGTATGCGGTATGTGACCGCACGCGCATCCCGCACGCTGTATCCCGCACATAGCAGGTTAGGCAGGGGGAACCTAGTCTTAAGACACTCCGTTTCCCACTTTCCGCCGAATTCTGAAGGCATTGCGTGCTAAGTGTCGGAATGCAACGCCACGCTTTTCCTCGACACCAGAGCGAACAAATGAAATATAAATTTAAATAAATATTTCATCACCTCGAGTGGGGATCGAACCCACAACCAGTCGATTTTACAGTCACACTTTGTGCCTCTTTGCTACCACCGGCCTCAGATGCTAACTAAGTAGGATTATTTGTAAATTTCCTTAAATTCAAAATTAAATATAATAAATGTAATACTAAAGGAATATTGTGACTTTAGTTTAAGCTGTTCAATGTGTTTTACACATTGCATAAAAAAATTTAATATTGAATGTTAAAAATTTTATAAATGTTTCAAACTTAAAACGTTTTAAAAATTGTTTCTGTGTAAAACTTGTTAATTTTTAATTAAAAACCAAAAGCCCGTGAACTCTTTAATACTTCATAAAAAAAATGCTCAAATCTTTTTCACGATATTGACAAATCCTTAATGAGAAAAATCTTTACACCAAAGATTGCGACGAAGAGTGACTTGACATAAAAACTTTTTAAATAAACTGTATTTGACAGCTAATTTGAATGGACTTTCTGAAAGTTAATGAATTAATAAAAAAATATATATAATTCTGTCACCGATTTCATCGTTATATCAATTTATTTTGTATGGGGCATGTATAGAAAGAAACAGCTGAACAATTTTCTAACTTTGCATATTATGTAACTCTCACATATGCCAGATTAGAATATTGTTAGCCAGACCTGTTATTAATAGTGTGATATGTGACCAAATTTTTGTTAAAATTCTTATAAATTGTACCTCAATAGACTATCTAGCATGAAAGGATGATTTTTTAAATAAAATAATTGCTCGGCAACCCAATTAGTAATAACTATTCAATTTGAATTATTTATTTTTTTTTCTCTCGAAGACAAAGTGCGGCGTTGAGTTCCACTCTGAAGAACTTCCACTGAGAACGTAGTGTCTTAAAACTAAGTTCCCTGTGTGCACTTTGTATATTGTAAAAATCGTAATTTTAGGTAATAGATATTACACGTAGTTAATATTTATTAGAATGGCAGAACTACATGTAATATCCATTTAAGATTCCACTTTTCACTTTCCGCCAATATCTGAAGATATTGCGTGTTGCGTGACGGAACTCAACTCCCGCGCATTATTTTGATACTAGGGCAAAGAAATGAAAATTTTAAATATTTTATTACCCCGAGTACGAATTGAAGCGCGCCCTATTACGTGTACAGCCGTACGCTTGTACCCCTGTGCCATGACTGGCCTCAAAATTTAAAATAATTTAGCTATATTTGTCAATCCCCAGAGTATAGATGGAACTTCCAATCATGTCTATAGTAAAACGCCTCAATGCGTCTTGATAGCCTCTCGCTATATTACGTGAATACCATTGAGTATAATTAAACACACTATAGTTACTGTATCAGTATTTTATTCTAGTGCAATACATCTCATTAGGATATGGCTTTATAATATATTATTTATATAAAAGCCCAGTCGTGACGCAGGGCACAAAGTGTGACTATAAGATCGACTGATTGTGGGTTCGATCCCCAATCGATTAAGTTAAATATTTATTTACATTTATATTTTCATTTCTATTCTATGGCGAGGCAAAGTGCGGCGTTAAGTTTCGCTACTCAACACGCAATGCCTCCAGAACTCGGCGGACAGTGGGGAACGGAGAGCCTCAATACTAGGTTCCTTCTGCCGACCCTACTGTGTGCGGAATACAGCGTAAAGCTGATTTAATTTGAGATTTTAGTTTAATTTATATAAAACATATAATTATATAAAGACTAAAAGTAAATATAAACAAGATTCATAATAGTAAAAAATAAAAAAAAATTGCAGGAGTAATTAGACTTAGACTTCGCACAGGAGTCAAGGTCCAAATATTTTGATGTGATAAATTCACTTTCACTGCTCATTTTCAGTACTTTCAACAAAAGATAGCGCTTTGTGTTCTGTATGGCTCATAAATTTTAAGCATTTCAGACATAATTCAGGCTAATGAGGGGATTTAAAGAGAGATTTTAAAAAGTGATATGAAAAGAACTTTTATATTTCATTTTTGTGTTCATATAATATTTTTTGAACTTGAAAAATTATGCATACAAGTTGAAAAAAATATAGGTAACGACTAGTTACTAACAAAATTAATATTAACAAATGGTATATAAACAGTCTCCTAAAATAAGCAAGCTAAATAAAGATAAAAATAAAACAATTTACATTTTGGACACTGAGTAAAAAATATAATATAATTAATCTATGAGGCCAGTCCTGGCGCAGCGGCACGAAGTGTGACTGTAAAACCGACTAATTGTGGGGACTGGGGGATGAAATATTTACTTATATTTATATTTCCATTTCTTCGCTCTGATGTCGAGGCTAAGCGCGGCGTTCGGTTCTGCCAATCAACACGCAATACCTCCCGAATTTAGCAGAACAACACTAGATGAAAGCGTGAAGCTGATTTATTTTTATTTTTTAATCCTTTCTAACGTAAGACTACGTTACAATACTACGTTACAGTACAATAAAATATTTAAATCCTTTTTTTAGCAAAAATACTATATTTTAAATTGGGGCGAATTACATTACAATTTCCTATTGAACTAAAATATGCACATTGTTTTCCTTAAATTGTTTTCGTAAGCGAGCTTTTTGTGTTCTTTGTTACACTGCAAATATTTAACCAGAAACAAATAAAAACTTGGAACAAAGTAACACAAATGTTTCACATTTATACCACCCAGTAAAGAGATAAAACGAGGCCTTTTATTCTGATTTATTCCTGCCTGAAAAATTCAAAATAAATTTATATTTGGATTAGGTATTTAAAAAAAATAAAACTTGTTATTATTTATGTTTTTTCCTGCTTTTTTTAATGGAAAAGACAAGGCAAACGAGCGTTTTAGTCACCTAATGGTAAGCGATCACCGCCATCCAGCACCGGAGGAGCTACTTTACGCTTTTTGAAGGTAATCGTGTCTACCTGCCGCGGGTAGACCATTCCACTGTTCCGTGGTGCGTGGAAGGAAATTCCTAATAGACCGCACAGTAGTGGAGTGCCCCGTATCCAGGTATTATATCGTGTGGATGATATTTAAGCTTGTGACGTAGTGAGTGACGTAAATTCGGCAGCAGGTAATAGGTTAGACCTATTAACATGCCAGATTCTAAATTCTCAGCTCAGCAGTTTCGTCTGTGCCCTGTCTATCAGTCACTCATGAATTAAAAGAATTTTATATATAGAGAGTAAATTTAATTATCATATTAACTACATTTATTGAACTGAACTGAATTGAAGTGAACTTACAACTGCAATATTCAAATAAACATCACGTTCAAATTGTGCCACTATGGTCTTGCAATTCGTATTCATGACAATTCTATAAGAACAAGAGCTATAAATAAAAGATTTATTCATCTATTTTTTCCGGGTAGACACAGAAGGGGAAAGTCAAGGATTTTTTTTGTCCAAAATAAGAATAATTTTATGATTATTTTTATTATTTTCAAGGGTTCTTTGTATAACTAAATATATGAATGTGAAATATTAACAACTTATACAAAAAAGCAACGTGTATAATATATATTTAGTGACTTTGTTTGTTATTTTTTTTTATTTATGTACATGTTCCAATCGCATATCGTATTTTGTGGCTTATTTCGTATTCTTATATGTACCAATCATTAAAAGGGAATTTTACGTGCCAGTAAAATTTTATTTGTTTTTGGACATTATTTTAATATTATTTTTGTACAGGTATATTTAGAATTAGTTCAGAATTTAATTAATTTTACTGAAACTTTTGTCATGTTGACATCAAAAGCCAGTTTTAGCCTAATAAAACATGTTATGTAATTATTCTAATGTAATACTTGAAAATGTAGTATAAAGTGCCAAACCAAATTTTACGTGATAGATCTATAATTAGTAAGGTAAGTATAAATATTAATTAGAATTTTATTAGAAATTTATAACTAACGTTATAATAATAATGTAAATTAAAATTGAGTACTACAATTAAAATAAATTTAAATTATTAAATCAGCTTCACGCTATATCCCGCACACAGCAGGGTAGGCAGAGAGAACCTAGTGTTAAGACACACCGTCCCCACTTTCTGCCAAGTTCTGGAGGCATTGCGTGTTGAGTGGCGGAACTCAACGCCGCTAATTTAATTTCGATTTAAATTATTATTTAATAGCGATCTACTTGTTGGTTCATTCGTTTTAATCTCATTCTTATATTATATCCAAATCATATAATATATTTACATAAATAGCACAGTCGTAACGCAGTGGTACAATCGTGCAACTGTATACACGACAGGTTGTGGGTTCCATTGCAATTCTACTAAAACCTTTTTTTTAAATTTCTTACCCTGCCACTTTCGGCCCAAAACGCAGCGTTGAGTAATTTGTCTAATCGCCGCGCTTTGTCTTTACACCAGAGCGAAGAAACGAAAATATATAATATTTTAATTCCTCGGATGTGAATCGAAGCCACAAACTGTAGTCACACGCTTGTGCCCCTGCACTGCACGACTCCTCTCTAAATATATATCCATAATATTATTCCCTTATCATAACATAATTATATTTATTATTTACTATATGCAACACAAGTACTGTCTGATAAGAAATAAAATCGACCCTAAAATGTTCCTTTCACTCGGGGTCTATTTGAATTCACAAGGGCATAGATATCTAGGTCCCAATCGGCATTACGAGGGAAAAACAGCATTTTCCTACATCATTCTACGTTCCCTGTCCTCGGTCACGTATCAACCAATCCCAGCACGTGACTTGCTTTAGAACGCGTGCAAAGTAAATATCTATCAACAGACTCATTCTATAGTCAAACTATGTAAATTATAGCTGGCAAAAGGATTTTCACAAAAACCACTGATTTTCGTGCAGGTAAGTACAAATTGAATAATAGTTTTGTAGGATTTCGTGTTTTGACGGAGCCAGAAATATAAATGTTATAGTGATTTCGTGTAAAATATTTTTATTCGCAAAATGAGTATTTAGTTGTTCTGAAGAATATGTTTTTTTGTGAATATGTTGATTAAATCTTATTAATAATTTTAAAACTATTAAAAAAATTAGATTTTTTTTGTGAGAATCGATTTACTTCGACCAAATTCGTTATTTATATTTAACTTACGACACAATATTTATGAACAATATAACAATACTACATAATATTGATAATTGGCATAAAAAAATTCCATTCATTTGTTCATTTTATTAGTAGACTGACTGCTTTGAGTTTATCTCATTTCAATTTACAAAAGAAAAATGTGTTAAATAATAATGTATTTGGTATGGTATAGTATGGCTCTTTGATTATGGCGTTCCGAGCGTGCTAGTAGAGCACATATCACTTCGCCAATGTCACGTTGTGTGGAGAAAACACGATGGGGGTTGTACGGTAAAAAAGAGATAATGTTACTACACCATAGGAGAATGCATGTTATGTATTTGGTAATTATTATTTGTTATGTTATTTTGTTTACATTAGTTGACACAGAAAGACAAAAAGAGATAAGAAGACATAAACTATAATTTAACTTCTCAATTAAAAATGAAAGCAACAGCATTAGTGGAAATTTAAAACTTTTAAAAGGCTTAGATTTAAGCTCTACGTTTAAAATTACTTTATATTATAGTAACTATTTATTTATTCATATGTCTTTTTTTATAGTTTCACGTTTTATACCGTAAATAGCATGATGGGTAGAGGGAATATAGTATTAAGACATTCCGTTTCACACTTTCCGTCGAATTGTCCAGACGTTGCGTGCTGTTTGGCGGAACTCAACCCGCGCGTTAACAGAGCGAAAAAACCTAAATAAATAAAAAAATAAAATAAATCAGCTTCACGCTGTATCCCGCACACAGCAGGGTAGGCAGAGGGAACTTAGTGAAAGACACTCCGTTCAGACAGAACTCAACGCCGCGCTTTTCCTCGACACCAGAGCGAAGAAATGGAAATATAAATTTAAGTAAATATTTCATCTCCTCGAGTGGGGATCGAACACACAACCAGTCGGTTTTACAGCCACACTTTGTGCCGCTGCGCCACGACCGGCCTCTTCTCTAAATCTAAAATATTAAATAATAAAAATCTAAATATTAAATAATTTTTCTTAGAAGGAATCGAACCCACAACCGTCTACAGATTACTGTACCATTACGCCACAACGTATTATTTTCTACAAGTTAATGGAATATTATTAAGAAACATTTTTAAATGGTCTTTATTTCTTTAATAAAAGTGGCGTTTTTTTTATATTTTAATAATATTAAATTTAAAAAGATAATCATGTTCTTGAATATTTATAGATTATAGATTATATTTTAGCATCAAATTTTTGCTATCAGTCAGGGCACATTAGATGAGAGTGAAAATGATAAGAATGGGGTGTTCGGTGTAGAAGAAATGATATATATTTTTATATTTGACTTCTTTTTATCTTTCATAAAAAATCACATTTCTTATAATTTCAGCTCTACTTATTGATGTCTCATACAAATGCAAAGCTCAGTTTAAGACTAGCAAACTGTATATATATGTCTAGGATAAAACAAATAAAAAAAATATATTGATGTTTTCTTTTTTTTTTTAATTTTATATAATGTGAAGAGATGCCATCTATCTCACACGAGGTGTATTTCACTGAAAACGGAAGTGGATTTTTCAGAAACTAACACGAAACAGCAAACGTTCCAAGTATTGTCTAACAGATGGCGCAAATATTTCAACGCCATCTATAATGCGCATATTTTTGTATTTGTTTAATTTCAAAATACGTTTACAAAAGTTTATATTTTCATTAAAATGAAGTTAAAATGCCTCTACAGCCTGGTATGTTGTATAATGTATACTGTAGATATAGAAGTCAATATTGAAAATGAAGACAAGTTGCTTTTTTAAATTTTTTCCATTAAAAAACCGAAGCTAAAAATAAATAATAATAATAATACCAATTTCAGGATTGTGGTTCAAATCAGGATTGTAATAAAATTCGGAAAATTTAACTTATAAGAATTGACAAATTTAAGTTAGCAGACACAAGAATATATTTTTTATGAAATGAACTACAAATATAAATTTGTACAGCCGTTTCTATAAAATACCAACGAATTTTCACTTTTCGTATTTTTTCCTAAATTTGTATTATAAGTTCTCATTTCGTGCTAAATTTCATAACTTAGCTTGGCGAAATGTTGTATAGGACCATAGATCTAAATATAAGATATTAATTTCATCTTGATACTCCCAATTGATCTTGAAATAAATGATCTTGACAGACGGTCAACAAAGTGATCAGAAAGTGATAAGGGTTCCGTTTTTACCTTTGAAATACAGAACCCTAAGAAATGAAAACTCATATAATAATTAAATTGATTAATACCTAATTTATATAACTTTCATAAAAATTTTACTATAAATAAATGTCTCCTCAAATAACTAGAGGCGTACAAAATGTGTCTACTAGATGCGGGTTACCCTATTTAACTTATACTAAACATTTTAGATTATGATGAGGGCTTCAAAGTAAAGTAAAACGACGAAGTGCTCACATGTTTTTGGTATCTAATCGAGAAAATTGTTTTTCTTTTCCTCTACAAAACTTTTTAAAATAATAAGATGTATAGGTATATACATAGCGATTAGTATTTTTTTTGGTTTATCTGGAGTGTTTACCTTAAATATTAAATATACAGATTATAAAGTTTCTCTATAAGACGTTATTGGTAGGATCACAAAGGAAGTTTGAGCATGCACTCTTATTATTAAATGAAAATATTTTGAATTTTAAATATTATTTTAAACTTGAACCGCAACATTTTAAAATATTTTCTAATTAATGTTGTTTTAGGTGTTGTACACATTTTCTAGAAATTCTATACAAAGATTAAGTATTTTATATATTGTATTTATTATGATCATATAAAAGAATTAACACGTCTTCACCATCTTATAGGGCTTAAATTATATTTATCTTTTTTATAATATAAAAACGATAATTAAACAGGAAATGGACGGGCTGGTATATTTGTACAGTTGTATGTAACACCAGTGCTGGCAGTAGCTTAGCAACGAGACATTGTTAATATTACTCAAAAATAGAATATAATTAAATGATCACAAGGAATTCTTAATCCAAAAAATATATTTTCGGAAAAAAATTGAAATAGTAATTTTATTATTTTTTTGAGTTTCCAGATACTTTCCAGATATTTGTTCTTGTCGAGAAGAAAACTTCAACGCCGCACTTTATTAGCAGGAAAATAAAAAGTAACCTCATTCTTCTGAGTAGGAACTAAACCCACAATTGTCTTATATTCGTGTTTGATATGAATACTTAATGTTATTGTTGCCAAATCTCAAATTGCTGCTTCATTTCTATTTTATCCTTCTCTAAATTAAACGAATACTATCTGTATAAGCATTATCTTAACTAGATATTATTATAAGCCTAATTAAATTTCAGCCGCAGGCGTTTAACGTTAAAGTTGACGAAGCAAAAATATTCGTTAGCGCGGACAGGTAAAAGTTTTAGAAGCATATGTTGTTAAAATAACACGAATTTTTTATTCTAGAGTATTAATATATCGCTACGCGTTTTATTAATCGTATTCAAATGTATGAAAATTTTTATTATTTGATAAAAACAAAATTTTACGTACAAATATATTCTAAGTAATCCTGAAAAACGAGAATTGAAAAAAAATTATATAGATATACAAAGTTACACCCATCAGGCCAATTGTAGAGCAAGGCAACGCGCCAGGTTGTGGGTTCAATTCCCACTCACGCAAGTGAAATGCATACTTATAGGAAGGAAAACTGTAATAATAAGAATGTTCTCCACTTATCATCATCTTTTTCGGCTTATTTTGATTATTTAGGATTATATTTTCTTACTAATTAATCCTAAGCAAGCGGGCGAAGCTGCGTGGGTCCGCTAGTATTTAATATTTATTTGTTCGTTCTGGTGTCGAGGTCAAGCATGGCGTTGAGTTCCGCTGAACGCTGAAAAAAAATGGAATTGAATCTACATGCAACGTGAATATTTCATAACTGCGATATAGTTACGTCTTGTTAACATTAATTTGAGGCCGGTCGTGGCGCAGAGGCATAAAGTGTGACTATAAAATCGACTGGATTATGGGTTCGATCCCCACTCGAGGAAGTTAAATATTTATTTACATTTATATTTTCATTTCTTTGCTCTGGTGTCGAGACAAAGCGCGGCGTTGAGTTCCGCCACTTATCATGCAATGCCTCCAAAATTCGGCAGAAAGTAGGAAATATTTTAACACTAGGTTCCCTCTGCCTACTCTGCTGTGTGCGGGATACAGCGTGAATCTGATTATTATGTTAATATTACTAAATTTGTTAATATCGTTTGATCATTCCCAGAAATACGATACTGTTGTAAATAACTTACGTAATTCATTACCAACTTTTTTTTTTTATGGAAAAGACACGGCAAACCAGCGTGCGGGTCACCTGATGGTAAGTGATTACCGCCGCCCACGGCCCCGTGCAACCCCAGAGGAGCTACAGGTGCGTTGCCGGCCTTTAAGGTGGGTTGGGCGCCGGAGCCCGGCATTACCTGATGCGAAACGCAGTGACATAAATTTCAAGCCGGTTTTAAATGCCAGGGGTGGTAATGATTCGGTCGAGTCTGCCCATGCGTGTTGCCATTGCTGGCGACGTGACTCTACCACACGTACTTTAATCGCCTCTTACGACACCGCCAGTACCAGGATGATCCTATTCTAGGCCGGGATCACACGGCACATATAATTATAAATTAACTAACTAACTAATTAACAACTCTATAACAGTGAGCAAAATTAGAAATTGTGTCTAAAATTAACATATACAAAGTTATAGTTTAATAATATTTCATTAGGGCCTCTTGCTGAAGTCCATCGGTTTTCTTAGGCTAGGAATGTAAAGGTATATTGTACCCTTGTAATCTAAATTATGAAGATGTCAATCAAAATTAATTTAGATCTAAGTTAATAATGTAGTTTAAACTTCATATTATTGCTTTATGTTTTTAATCGTATGTCCTACACTCTAACTATTCTAAGTACATAAAATTTAACTGCCCAATTTTAATAACAACTTGAATGATTAATATTAAATACGTCTTTTGTGTTAAGCTTACCTACAAAAAATATAATATAATTAAACAGTGAATAAATGTCAAAGAAATGAATGACCTAAACGTAAATATAAAAAAAAATACATAAATTGGTGGGATTAATAAATGCTTCACATTGTATACATTTTTCATTTACGTTTAGCTTCACGCTTTATCGTTAGCGAGGCGCCAAACGCTAAGGTACCTCTTTCGCCTCGTCCATTGTCTTTAACCTCTTCATACATAACCCTTTCTATATGACCTTCCTCCAGTATCTTTGATACTGTGTTTTCGAAAATCAACCGAGATGTCCCCCTATCTCTCTTACAACTCACTTTGCACTTTCTTTCAAATCAGTCACGCTGTATCCCGCACACAGCAGGATAGGCAGAGGGAACCTAGTGTTAAGTAAGACATTCCGTCCCCCACTTTTCGCTAAGCACTCAATACCTCAAGGCATTGAGTGTTGAGTAGCGTAACTCAACGCCGCGCTTTGCCTCGACACTGGTGTCGAGGCAAAGACATTTTTTTATATATCTTCCATGTCCAGACATGGATCCGTTACAATTTTATTATAAGTATAGATAAGTATAAAATAAAACCATTTTTAGATGTGAACTACAACTTGAATATACATGCAGAGATAGCTTAAGTCAGATAGTATTTTGCATCAATATCATTTATAAATGTTGTGTACTCTAATATTATTTTTATATATAACTTTTCCTTCTTAATAAATACATTTATTCATTAATTCAATAAAAAATTTCTTTATATTTATATTATTCTATATTACTTATTTATAACCTTTTTAACACAAAAGCTTTTTGAGAAGACAAAGATTTCAAAGCTTTAGAGACTTGATGTCTTAGCCTTTGTGATCTTTTATTCTATCGCTGACGTTAATATCTACCTGTATTCATATCAAATTCGCTTAGCTATTATTTTTAATAATTTTCTTATACTATTATTATAAAGAGGAAAGATTTGTATATGTGTAAGCTTGTAATGGATTAACGTAAAAACTGCCGAGCATATTTTTACCATAGTAAACCATAGTAGTAAACCATACGCCGAGCTAGAAGATTCAGTCGGTGCTACAAGCTAATCTAAAATTATAATATTTTCTTTTCAATGAATTTTTTATTTTTCTAATATAACATTTTCATTTCATCCGAATTCATACGTAAAATTATTTCTTAAAATAATCACATAAAGTCACATATCAAACTCAAAGTGAAGACTTCATAGCATTTGTCATTTCACCCTGATGTTGTTATCTTTGTTTCCATATAAAACAACCAACTTCTTTTATAAATTTTAAAATATGAAAAATCTAGTTCATATTTTTTAATTTACATTTTAAATTATATAAATTTACTGTTTAGTTTTCAGCAATTTCTTGCTTTCGCTCCTTATGAAAAATTTATCTAACGCTTTTAAAAGTACGTTTCTAGATTGTGGGGTATTTGAGCACAATGACATTGAGATTGGTCATAAAAAGGAAAAGATGATATCAAATATTTATTTCCATTTCTTCACTCTGATGTCGAGGCAAAGCGCGGCGTTAAGTTTTGCTACTATTACCTCTGCCTACCTTCATTTCACGACGTTTATCCATACTATATTTCATATGACGCAGTTACGAATAGACAACGATAACGTAAACACATACTACAAAATACTACGAAAAAGTGATATCGCTCGTCTTATATTAAGCAATACAACATCTCCACCATTACCTACGACTCGATTTAATAGATTTGTGTCCATTCATTCTTGACAAATGGCGTTCTATTTTACAACGATAAGTTTATAATTTTTTTGTTTACAAAAAATATTTTTTCATTTATGGAAAAATGTCTTTTGTTTTAATTGTATTTGATATTTACAATTGTTGTTAAAACTGTGATGACAAAAACACTGTATATTGTGGACGTAAATATTCTTCCGTTACGCTCGTATTACAATCCATAATTAACGTTATTACTTTTTCGGTAGCCTCCCAGAATGTTTGCTTTTACAAATTATATTTTTATTAACAATCATATTTTTTATTTCTTCAGAATTTCATCGCAAACATTGTTATCCTGATTTAATTAAACTCAATTGTATTTTTATTTTACTTCTCATTGTATCCTGCGCATAGAAAGCTAGGCAGAGGGAACCTGGGAGCCAAACGTTAAGAATCCCATATTCCATTTACAAACTTTCGTTCTCTATTTTCCGTACTAAATAGCGGGGCTGAACGCCGCGCTTTGCCCTGTTACCATAGCAAAGGAATGAAAATATAAAATATATCATTCCCTCTAATTTAACAAACAGCGGTTGTTTATTCAATTCCCACGCTTGTGCCCCTGCGCTAAGATGGCCTCCTGCTATTTTAATTTACTGTGTACTGTAACTCTTTGTTATACACTTTGATCCTCTTAACCTAAATTTCCTTAAATATGGCATAAGTTTAACTTAATTTTTTTTTGTCACCTACAGCCTCATTTGCGTGGACCTCACGTTTCTTAAGAGTAAAATCTCGTCGTATACGCCGTCGTTCTTGTAAGAACTACAGAGAATAAAGGAGGCCTTAGAGCTCCCTTAGACTTCTAATAAAATTTTGATACTAACATTTTGGTTTTTTTAATTACTCTCACCTTATGAGACATATCTCATAATTCAATCATATTATGTTTAAATAATACAATATTTAATATTTGTTATTTTCTTAAGCTTGATTGAAATACAAGGAAAATCGACTTGTTAACGAATTACCCATTTCATTAATTTTTTTATGCAAAAAGTTAAACAAATAGTCAAATCATATATATAACAAATCATCAATCAGTAACAGAACAGTTTTAATTAATAATTAATAATAATGTTAATAGGACGTTGTATATACGATCAAGAAGAAGAAAGAAGAAGAAAGACAACCTAAATTTATTTGTATTAAGAATTTTTCAGAATATTCTTTATATTCCTACTCGAGGCCTTCATGAGTGAACTATAAATTTCACATATCGCGCTATCCCATTTCCTTCCTATTATACGCTGCAGTGTACATCTTGATTTATTTCTATTGAATACTATAAATATTACTATACTGTATTTGCGTTTATATTTTGTTTAGATTCGAAAGCTAGTAATGAATAAAAGCTACGCAGAGTGGTTTTTTGTTCTCGACTTTCTACTTTTCGATCGGTACGGTATGAATATGATCAGTAGTGCGGTTGATATGAGTTTAACTGCGGCGATATTCTTTTTAATAAACAAGATGTATAAACTTTGTGTAGGCAAGACGTAAGTCTCATCGGGTGGTAATTTCCTATGTTTTTGGGTTGATCCTTCTTATAAAGTAGAAAAAAATTCTGACTCTGTCCATTGCTGCGCCTCAGTTTCCTCGTTAAGAATTTTATTAGATAAAATTGTAAGGCTTGTTAATAGTAGAGTTCCAGCGTGCTTGATGCATTCTTTACTTTAATTATACTGATAAGAAAAGTCTATTTTTAGCCATGGCCATGTATTTAAAATTAAAATTTTAAATTCGAGAACATCATGGCGCGGTGAAATTGTAAAAACGATGGTTCGATCGTTACTCGTTGGAATGTATAATTGTATTGTATCAGTACACTCTCCAATTAGATCAAAAACGACATTGTGATTCATTACGAATATCTTGAATCTGTGCGGGAAGTGGAGAATGGAATGTCTTGATTTAAGGTTATCTCTGCCTGCACTGCTATATGGGATAAAGCCAGTAGCTGAAAAAAAAATATTTAAAAATCTATTTTTTTCAGTAAAGGCGAGCCAATTGTTTAAATAAAAATAGGCTCGAAATATGAGAAAGAAACCAATTAAAGTTTCAAAGAAATTTTGTCGAGGCTACTTTCCGCTTGCGGGAAATTAATTTGGAGATGGATGGAGATAATGTCAATTTGGTACTGGTACAATTGAGAACTGAAAAATACATTATGACATATTGTCTGACTGGGGCACCAGCGTGTCTGTAAACGCGACACGTTGAGGGTTCGATTCCCTTTCAAATTTTTTTTTATCCTAACTCTGTTAACTAAAGCGCGGCGTTAAACTCTGCTTCTTAACACGCAATACCTTCATAATTTGTCAGAAAGTGAGGAAAGGAAGTGATTAAAAGTGGGAACGGGATGTTTTAACAATAGATATAGAACACCAACAGTCCAACATCCTGTGCCTACCCTGCTACGTGTGGGATGAAGCTATAAAACATAATAAACCTATGATATTACAGCGATAGTTAAAAAAATATCAGCCTCACGCTGTGTCGAGTATTGAGTAAAAGAACTCAACGCCTCTTCAAAAATATAATTTTTGAAGCACTATTACTCAATAAATTATACAATAAAGTAAACAAAATTGAATTATTAATAGAGATTACCTTTATAAATAATAACAGTTAAGTTTAAGTCGTAATTAATTCAACACAGAAATAAAGAACGATTTGATCTTCAAGGAAATATCAAGGAAAAACATAGATTGTTCGTCCGTTTGAAATAACTTAACTTAACTTCACGCTTTATCCCTAGCCGGGTAGTCAGAGAGAACGGAGCGCCAAACCCTACGGTCTCTACATACCTCTTTCGCCTCGTCCACTGTCATCAACCTCTTCATACATGCCCTCCGGGGGATCATCATGCTTTTTACGTGACCTTCCTCCAGTATCTTTGATACTGTGTTTTCGAAGGTCAACCGAGGTCTCCCCCTACCTCTCTTACCACTCACTTTTCCATCATAAATCTATTTTGCCATTCTTTCCTCGCTCACTCGTTCAACGTGCCCAAACCAGCTGAGCACGTTCTTCTTCATTCTCACCGTGACATCCTCGCTGGTACCTGCCATTCTGTGTACCTCTTCATTGCGGATTCGATCAGCTAGGCTGACTCCGCATATCCTACGAAGAGATCGCATCTCCACAGCATTCATCTTTCTTTCATTCTTCTTCTGTAATACCCACGTTTCGCTGCCGTATAACAGGGTCGGTACCAAAACTGCATTGTGTACGGCCAAACGCGCAGCTGTGTTGACGTTTCGCCGTCTCATTAATGCAGCCAAGGCTCCGTTAACCTTGTTACCGGCAGCAATACGCCTTTCCAATTCCATCCATCTCGTATCTTCCATCTCTACTGATCATACTTCCCAAATATACCACTTCATTCACCTGTTCTAATATCTTATCATTTACACTGATCTTGCATTCCGTCCTTTCTTCATCTCGTTCAAAAATCAGAATCGTTTGAAATAAATCTATATAAAATGCCTAAAAACATCCTTTCTATGTGTACTCTGTACATATTTACCAATTGTACATTTAGCTAATTTAACAACTGTACTGGAGTCGATATGCAATTATTACAGTTATTTTACAAAGAATATTATGAATCCTTTTTCTGAAGGAGTAAATTAAATTATTGACATCAGCACATTTAACAGAGTTTTAAAATTATGGTGAGACGTACATAATGTTACAAAAATAAAAACTAGTTTTATGTATATTTTATAAATTATATAAATATTAATTCAAAACAATAAAAAAATCTTATAAAATCATATTAGAAGTATTTATAGTTGTCAATCAATTCCGTTTAATTAATCAATAATCATGTATTTTCAGCGGGCGAAGCCGCGAGCGGGCCGCTAGTACTACAATAAAACCAAGACGTACTAATAAAACTCCTACCAAGCTCAGCGCTGATTGGCTTATGGAGTTTTTCTCGGAACCTCAATTTATTCAATTATTAAAGTGATTAATTATTTGAATAACTGTTGTATTGTGTATAAGCACATCCCATCAAAAACATAAATGTCAAATGAGAGTCAAGGACCGCTAGTAATAAATTAAAATTATTGATACTAATAAACTTTGTTATTTAATCATAGTATTTATATTAAAATTATTTTAAAATAATCCAAATAAACATCAGATTAACTTAACATATTGAGCATACAAAAATGACTTTCATGATTAATGAACAAAAAAATTTACATATTGTGATCAATATACAAATTTTTGCTCATGCCTATTGAATAAATATTAAGTTAATAATTTGTTCCTATGTTCATTGAGAATAAAAAATATCGATCCTTGACATTTTCGATCTCATAATAAATACGTATAAAATAGTAAAATATATTAAAATATTTGCGTTTATGATACAGTTATTTGATAGCACACGATAAAATGTTCTTAATTCATATATACAGGATGTGACACGATCGGCGGATCAACGGTTGTCTATGGGTAGAGGTCCTATCCATTTCACGTAAGTCGATGTTAGCCGAAAATTGTTTTTTTTACTATACATTAGTGTTTGCACTTATTACCAGTCTCATATCAGACAATGTTTATTGAGTACAAATATTTTGATATTGTTAAGCTATCCTAGCACAGGCAGTGAATTGGCTGAAGCACCCATGTGCTTCAGCCAATTCACTGCCTGTGCTGGTTAATATTAATTTTCATAAGCCGTAAATATATTTAATTGCCAATTTGGTATAACAAAAACGTGATTTTTTTTAAATCGGTCAAATAAAACTGCAAATACAAATTTCTATTGCGTGTGATGCAATTTTCAAAAATTCCATGGTTCATTTAAAATTAGCGATATGTAGAATATTTTGGTTAATGTGTTAGGTCTAGTCAGTTAATAAAATTTTGATTATAAAATGAATAGCACTTAGATCTTCCCTCTTATCTAAGTACATGTTTCGGAAAAATAATAAAGGGGCGTGTTAAGGTACTCAGATGTGTTATGTACGCAAAGCCTAATTTTCTAGATATTTTTTTAATAGGCACGAAAATAAACAATTTATACCCTCGCGTTCCAATCAAACCCACCACATCGAAGGGAAAAATTCTTAGAAGTTTTTACATATACTAAACTACCTTAGAAAAAATATTTTTTTAGCATTTATATACCTTTATATAAAAGAAATCATTAGGTATACTAGGTATATTCATGACAAGCATGATTTTTTAGAAATGTATCTAAAGCGATACTTCAAATATCACACGTTCTCTTTTTAATTCAGTATTCGCGTGAATACTTTTATTCTTTCATCCTTCGATATTCAAATATGTTCATATTTGTTCATATTCACAGAGATTGGATATATATATTTTTTTATAAATTTCTTCAAAGTGTAAAAACAACATACGTACAAGTAGCGTCTTTCGTATGTCGTTATGCTGCTTTATAACTTGACTGCTTTGTTATTTTTTCATGTGGGATAAAATTTGGAACAAGTCAAATCAAAAATAGACAATTTTCGATATTTAGTTTGGCAGAATCATCAGGTGGTGATCTTTTGAGGCCAAACGTAGAGCAGGGGCACAAAGTGCGAATTCAGAATTCGGCGGAAAGTGGGGAACGGAGTGTCTTAACACAAGGTTCCCTCTGCCTACCCTGCTGTGTGCGGGTGTACAGCCTGAAGCCGATTTTCTTTAATCTTTTTCGCAGGAATACTCACATATTTTATTTTGATTACTTTTTTGCTGCTCAACCGAAATAAAATATCAAAGACTTTCATGAGTTTTTGAGATAATTTCGTTCCGTACCTTAAAATAAAAAGGGACCTTTATAGGAGTACTTTCAAGTCCATTTATCCGTCAACAACATTTATCTCGAGGTCGTTTAGTCAAGCTGAAGCTGACTTCTGCTTACCCCAATAAATGCCAGGTATACGAGTATATAATACGTAGTGACACCGATAGCTTTATACAGAACGAATTCTCATCTATCTAAACTTGATAGAATTTGGTCGGAAGTGAGGAACGGTGTGTCTTAACACTAGGTTCCCAGGTTATCTCTGCTACAATTTAGGGTGCTATGTGCGCAAAGTTAAAAATATGATAACAAGATGATATAATATGAAAATATATATTATATAAATATGAAAATATACAGAAATATGTTTGCTCATATAGAGTATACGTGCTTAATGACAATGCGCTCGAAGCCATAAAATAAATATAAAGTGTTGTTATGAGGCCATCGTGGCGCACCGCCATAGCGTTGTGAGATCAATTCTTACTCAATAAAATATTTTCATGTCCTCGTTCTTGTAATAGGACAAAATATAAAGTTGAATTTGTCTTAATTTTTAATTCTGTTACACACTAACTACGCCAATAACTTAGAAGAGGCTAAACCGAATAAAGCTAAATTACATAAAACTTCCTTAAAACTTTTATACGCTTTTATAAAATAGATGCATAATTTGTGATTTATGAAAACATTTAAGTAACTCACGTTACCTTGTATGTATGTAACTTTTTATTTCATTTGATAATATATCAATTGAAATCGGCGCGTAATGAATTCTTGAAAAAAAAATCCTATTTGTATATCATATACTGCCGGCGCCGCCGCTGCATGTGAGCAGCGCAGAACCGAGTGACGTGGAGATTAGCGAGGAAGGCCTATGCCCAGCAGCGGGCGTACTTTTCTAAGATGGTTATCCCCCCAGGCCGGGAGACAGGACAAGACGGCCGACTGTTAACTTGCTATATTTTCCGATGGTAAAAATAATCTGTAATATGCTATGGTAACACTGTTCTTTGATAGACAGCCATGTTGTAAAGAGATGTTTAAAAGACGGTAAATCATTAATTTGAATTAATTTGCTATATTGGACTGGAACAGTAAAGGCGATTGTTTGAATCAGTAAAGGGATTTGAATCAGTATTAAGCCAACTCCTGTGGTCGCAAGTCCCAGGCAATCCTCCAAGCTCATCAGTATTTGTGTACTTTGTTATTTTAAAATGTAATTAAATAAATATAATAAGTAATTGATACTACTTGTAGTTTTCTTCACATCATCCAAATACAGAAGATAATCGATTTATTAAAAGTAAGAACTATAGTGCTAGCTTCCAATTGTTTCTTATTTGTATGTAAATTCTCAATTTTCTGTTGTTGTACAGATTTTTGAACTTGAAATTTTAATGGAGAGTGATCATATTTGTAGTCATAGCAGAAACCAATAATAGTAAAATCTCATAACATTACTGTACTTAATAAAAATTCTTTTCAATGATAGAAAATAGATAGAGATAGAACATGTAAAATGTTCACATTGTGTGTTTTAATTGAGAAAATCGAAAAAGTATTTTGGCGAGGAAGATAAACTTAGTATTTTACGTAAATTGATTCAAATTGAATCATTTGCTTATATCTATTAGAGAAAAAACTATATGCAATGCGACGTACTCATGCGAGTGATTATGGACAACTTTTGTAATTTCAAAGTACATTAGGGTAGAGAAAAATCTGTTTAAAATAACTATAGTTTTAGATACTTCTTTTTTAGTTAGAGTTAGAGCTAATCATAAAAAGATAGAAAATATTTTCAGACATAAATTAGATTTCTGTTTCGTTGGAAAATATATAAACTATAGCTCTCGTAGCTCCAGTACAACAAGAGTATTATTTTTATTTTATTTTATTATTATATATTATTTTTATTTTATTAAAAAAAGCTCTAGTTTTCGAAAAAAATGTATTTTCTAAATTTCACTAGCACCTTCATTTAGTTATATTCAAGTACTTGCGCTCAAGTTTTCCCCACACGTTATCTTTAAACTCCAAAAGTTAAAGTTACATTAAATACCAATAAAGACAAATTGTACCAAATATGGCAACAATATACGGGAAGTACTTTTGCTATTGCCTTTGAAATGTATATAAGCTTATGACGCGTGAATTTGTGGTCCGTCGGCCAATATCATGCTTCGTGAATACGACTTTATTCCTCACTTATAATATTAAGCTTTGTTATGAATATTGTATTTTTAGTTCAGTTTTTTTCCGCAAATAATAGGGGATGTAGACGGAATCTTGTGTTAAGATGCTCTGTTTCCAATTTACCACTCAACTTTCAAATTTTTTTTTAGCGCTGGGAAATGCTTTTACGCAGACTGTTCGTGTGCAGGACAGACATACAGACGCATACCGTGGGTACTGTAAGACTTATCAAGGAAACTCTGATACTACCCACTAGAACGCAACGGAAATCCTCTCTACCTACATGAGACGCCGCAGGATCGCTCACGCATGCCACTGTGACGCCTTGGTGGAAGGCCCGCCTATATCGGGCCACCGTCGCCTTTATGATGCCCCAGGGTTTCTCGGAGAGTACCTCCAGCTTCGATGACTTGCAGGAGTATCGCTATAATTCTTCTACAGTAGCTTTTTAGGGTAAGGTTTGTCGCAGATTCGTATACTGCCTACTCCTACTCCCTGGTCTATGTCGACGGGGGATTCGGTCTGCATTCGCTCTTGACTCGCGCACCCGCTCCGCGGCTTTCTTTCTGCATTTCGCTTCCCGCACATTGCAGGGCAGACAGAGAGAACGTAGTGGTTTAGGCACTTCGTTGTTAAGTTAAGTGGCGTAACTCAATGCTGGGTTTTCGCATTCGTGCCAGAGCGAAGAAATGAAAATATTAAGAAACCATAATTAATTCCCTCGAGTGGGGATTGAACCCACAACCGTCGAATTTTAATATAAACATAATATAAAACGTACTATGTATACGTGAGGCCAGTCGTGGCACAGTGGCAGAAAGAGTCATTGTAAAACCGACTGGTTATGGGTTCGATCCCCACTTGAGGAGATGAAATATTTATTTAAATTTATATTTCCATTTCTTCGCTCTGGTGTCGAGGCAAAGCGCGGTGTTGATTTTTGCCTCTCAACTTTTAATGCCTCCAGAATTCCGCAGAAAGTGGGGAACGCAGTGTCTTAAAACTAGGTTCCCTCTCCGTACACTGCTATGTGCGGGACACAGCGTGAAGCCGATTCATTTATTTTATTTTTTATATCTATAGGTAACTTAAATATTTCTAATAAATTGTTTGAAGTACAAGCGTTGACCACAAACAAAAGGGTAATAATGAAACTAAGAATGAGCATGTTGAAGGGTTGTTTCGTTTTAATATTCAAATTAAGCAAGCGTGGTGACAATAACCTCATATGAATCATATTAAAATACGCTGCAGTTCTGAAGGTGTAATTACTTTTTGGTACTTATTTTTTAAACACTTTTTAGTAATATTACACTCCGCACTAGTATAAATAACAAATAGTTTTTGTCTCATAACTGTCGTGGGCTCGATTTCCACTCGGGGATATGGATTATTATTTATTAATGTTTTCACTATATCGCCAAGGCAATAGCGCGGCGTTAAATTACAATTGTCTTTCTCTATAAAAAAAATTGGAGGTCTCGAGCTTTTTCTGAAATTTAGGCTTAGTTTAGTCAGAGTCCTGATACCTTACTTGAACTCACTTTAATATCAAATTTTGTTCCCTTTTAAGGCTAATATTTTTGGATTTTAGCTACAAATGTGTAGGTTTCACATTTTTTCCTAAGCTACTACTATTTGTAGACGCTACCTGACAAATTTCATAATTCTAAGACAATTTCAAGTACATAGAAGTATAGATGTAGAAAAACAGCAATTTAATTAAAACAGTTCTTATTCGGCTTTGTGCTATATCAGCAGCAGACTATAGCACAGGAAACCTAGTGTTAAGACACTCCGTTCCCCACTTTTCGCCGAATTTTTCGAGGCATTTCGTGTTGAGTGGCGGAGCTCAAGGCTAGGCTTTTGCCTTGGTACCATAACGAAAAAATTAAAATATTATAAATTAATAATTAATTCCCACAAGTGGGAATTAATTATTAATTGATCACAAACACAGCCATCGCATTACAGTCACAACCCCTATCACGCTGAATCCTGCTATACAGCAACGAAATACAGCGAAACCCTGATTTCGATTTAAATTTTTTTTACTAGATTGTTGGACCTCATTAAAAAATAAAAAAAATGCTATTCTCTGTGAAATATTAAAATATATATTTATTTCTTCTTTTGTTTTTTAAGTATGTTAATCCATCATATATCACATTATTATGATACTTACTTTACGTATGTTTTCATATTATAAATTATAAGATTAAAATAAATAAAACAAATTTTGTAATATGAAATATTTTTTTATTGTTTAAATAAAAAAAAGCCAAGTGCTTAACATGTTTAATGTGGCGAAATCTTAAAAATATATACGTAATTTTGATAACTTATTTAAATATTTTTAACGTTTTTTAAAGTGTTATTTCAAACTTAGGAAATAAAAATACTTGCACGTTCTCGAACGTATGGCTTAGCGGTCAGAACGCCTGGTCGGTTTCCCGGAGACGCGGGTTCGAGTCCTGCTACATTAAAATTTTATACGTTTTCTAAATAAGTAACATAGTTAACTTTCTAGGAAAAAGATATTTTCAATATAGCAAAAAGCAATAATATCAAATGTTAATACATGATTATATTATATACCTCTGCATTGTACAACGGTCTACAGCAACTAAATATATCCCTGTGGATGCATTCAGTTTTAGAATATATTTGTTTATAACGCTGACTATAAATAGGCTAAAATAAAGTACTCTGCATATTATATCTGATGAAATAAGCCAGCATATAGTGCCTAGAAATAGCTTTATCAAAATTATATTAAATTAGCTTTTCGCTGTATCCCGCACACAGTAGGGTAGGCAGAGGGAACCTAGTGTTAATACTCTGCCGAATTTTGGAGGCATTGCGTGTTGAGTGGCAGAACTCAACAGAAATAATAATTAAACAAAGATTTTATAATTTTGAAATCAATGTTTCAAATAAATTTTACTATTACAAACTAACACTAAAAACAATTTATACGATTTACCAATCTTATACGTGCCTTATACTCGATGTTTTGGATCAAGCTCTTTATTATATAGTGTATATTAATTATAACTTACCAATTCCAAGTAATACACAAGTGATCTTAACGTTCTTAATCCTTTACAAGCAATTTAATCTTCAGTGAATAAAATAAATAAAAAAAAGATTACAAATGATTTATTATCTCCAAAATAAATATAAAATTGCAGAAGCCGCCTTACTGCTAATAACAATTTATAATAAAAACCATTATACTTGATCATGTAAGTATATTCTATTAAGTAGCAATTAGACTATACGTTCCAGTACCTTTGGCAGATGAAAAAGATAAAAAAGATAGAAGAATATGACATTACACTTTTACATTAAGAATTCTACACCTGTCACACTGTTTACAAATTTTATAGTTAAAAAATGAGATCATGTAAAATAGCATGAACAAAATAACTTTTAATTCTTTAACTTTTGGTACGTTTGGAATATACATTTTACAAACGAAATAAGTTTGTAGTTATATTTTGTTTTCTAGAGTTGTTTTCTAAGATTACAGAGCAAATCATTTTGAAAATAAAATAGTTTTACGATATAAAAATATTATGTTTTACTTACTTTCGTCTGAACATAATCCTTGATTCATGAGGTCAAATGTAAAAATGTTGTTGTGTATCATCCAATTTAACCGCCCGAGGTAACTGTGACCGCGAGCAGTGGTTTTTAACATTAAACTATCCTCCTGAAACTAATATTTTAAATATTTATTTCGAATAATGTAAGCCATGTAGCTTCGACTGTGAGGCCAGTTGTGGCGCAGCGGCACAACTGCGACTGTAAAACCGACTGGTCGTGGGTTCGATCCCCACTCGAGGAGATGAATATGTATAATATTCAATAACGTAAAAAGTTATCAAAAGTACAAAAATCATTTTAAAATTATGACATATATTTCAAATAAATTTATATATATATATATAACAGGTACCGCCAATATTTCTTTAAAACACATGAGTCATATACGTTCAACGTCTTCCCGTGAGATCTAACAAGTACGTAACTAATTAAAAACTTATCTTTATAGATGATATGTATAATATTCAATAACGTAAAAAGTTATCAAAAGTACAAAAATCATTTTAAAATTATGACATATATTTCAAATAAATTTATATATATATATATATAACAGGTACCGCCAATATTTCTTTAAAACACATGAATCATATACGTTCAACGTCTTCCCGTAGGATCTAACAAGTACGTAACTAATTAAAAACTTATCTTTATAGATTGAGTGTTTCTTTAATAAAAGAATATTAATATTAAATGACGTCTTCACAAACTCTCTGCATTAAAATATTTACTATAGGTGACAAATCAATGTGTGCTACAGTTTATTTATGACGAGTAAAAGTATCCAACGCTGGGTTTTCCAAAAATTGGACTTTCCCATTGTTCCTTTTCAATGGTAAATAATTTGATTTCACCATTTTGGTTTTAATTATTAACACCAAATGCTAATAATTGCATATATTTTTTTAAATTACACATAGCGTGACCCAGTATTAAGAAGCACCGTTTCCTACTTTAGTATGCGTATTGAGTAGCAGAGAGTAAAAAAAAATGTATGAAAAATTCGTCGCAAAGTGAATAACGGAGCTCTAAGCACTCCATATATTGCTCAATGCGAAATACAGTGTGAATGTAACAAAAATAATAGTAATTAATTATTAAAAACCGCTCTTTGTCTTGTTATTACAGCGAGGTAAAGACAACATAAAATAATTCATCCCTACGAGTGGAAATTGGAACACATTTGCGCCACTGCACCACACACAGCTAGTTTAGCATTATATTACATTTTTAAAGTAAAACAATGTCTTTTAGATTACTTTTAAAAACATTACTGTCAGTACCTATTGATTTTGCAACTTTCATAATCGTGCAAACGAGGGCTTTCATTGAACCGCAGAAAGTTAGTCCGGCAAAATTATTGAGGTCTATATTGAGCTTTCCCCTTATTAGCCCCAATTGATAATTCTATAGAAATATGGATACTCAAGCAAACTGCTATATTATAACCCTATATGTATTATGTTCTAAGTATATATTAAACTAATTATATTTGAAGTAGCAGTTAAATGTTGGTTATTGATTAGAAATAATTTTTCACGCGTATCGTGTATCACATCGCTGAAAACTACCCCATGTACCCGATAATAATAAATAAAATAAAATTAAACTAGATTCATTCATATTTATTAAGAATCCGTTTAAAAATTTTAACGTAGCGAGATTTGAACCACGCAACTCTTTGAAAACCGTCCCAGCGGTCTGACCAACTAAGCCATACGTTCTCATCGAGCTACGTCGAAATTCTTATACAACTTATTTATTTATGTTGCTAGCATCTCTGTAGGATATTCTTACAAATTTCCAAAAAAAATTACTCAGAACTATCGTTTGGCAAGAGAGATTAAAATATTATTTTCAAATTATAGAAAAAGCCATAATATTATTTTTTTATACATAATACATCTTCATGAAATATTATATTAAACTTTAAAAAATAATATAAATATGATTGTTGGTTTTCTTTCAAAATTTCAGCAGAATATTGTCCAATTTTCCTGAGATTCTACATTCGTGTTGAGTCAGTGTCACACGTGAAGTGAAATATGTTTGATCTTAATATGAAAACGTAGTACTTGTCACTGAAATGAGATGTTCTGAAACAGTCGTGTCTACGTCGTACAATTGTAAAATTATAATAATATCGTAAATAATGGAAAAAATGGCAGAAAAATTATAATTTTTTACTTAAAAGTAGCTTAATATTAATAATAATAAAGACAAATATGCAAAAATATAATATTAAAGTATTATATAAAAGTGAGGCCAGTCGTGGCGCAGAGGCACTAAGTATACTGTAAATGTAACTGGTTGTGGGTTCGATCCCCACTCGAGGGGATAAATATTTATTTAAAATCAATACAAAAGTGGTAAGATATAAAGCAAACATTTGTAGAAATTTAAATATCTTACAACCAACATATCCCGCTATCCCTGTACTGGAAAGGAACAACCAGCTTCTCCCAAAATACGTATCACTGTAACCAGTAAGTTTGCAATATTGAGTTGAAATATTAGGCTATATATTGCTGTACACGATGGCCTTGCACGTCTTCGATAGAATTTTCCTCTATGAAAGCCTACTATTGTTGCTAAAGTTTCCGACAAAAGCTATTGTAGTTAGGAAACTTGCTCTATTTATAGTATTTTTGGCGAATACAGGTGCATGTTCCAAGCAAATGACCTGAGTACCATTTATATCAAAAATATGACTTGTTGTCTCGTCATCAAATGTACTATTTAGTGAATGTACTTCTAAACATTAGTCTATAGACTAAGTATTCACATTGGTTAAGATACCCTTTGTAGAGTAAGCTTGCTGGATTAAGAATTTGAACGTCATATACTGTGGTATTGTTGCCTACGCTCCCCGTGTTTTGTCATACGCTTACTACGTAAGACGTATTAAGTCTTGTTCGGGATCTGTGACAAAATATAATTAATTAAGTTATTATTAAAATCAAGTAATTAATAATTTTATTAATTAATTATAATTAATAAATAAGTTATACTCAAAAATTATTTTAAATATTTAAAATAGAATCTTAATGAATTTTATCAAAATTATTATAGCAGTTGATCTAAATGTATTCTCATTCTGTTGCATAAATTATTAGCTCCGTTTGTAGGTTGAGATATTTAATTACGAAAATGTTGGTTAGAATGTAGTGCATTGTAGTTTCTCTGACAATGGAAAACAACCAAAATACCATATAATTTCATATATTATAATAAACCACAATTTCAATGTTTTTCTATATATATATATATATATATATGAATTTCTTAAATGAAACATCCTATTTTTGTAACGTTTATCATGATAGATCATCATGATAGAGTTTAATTATAAAGTTAAATTAATTGTTTGTAACTTACTAATATTAATATTCAATTAAAACACAATCAAAGACAAGATTGATGTAAAAGGCATATATATATATATACATATATATAGCTCCCACATTCTCTCTGTTCACCCTTAAATGTGAGAGGATACAGTATGTAACATAAAAAAATTGATGTTATTTTATAGAATTTATAAAATAATGAATTTCAGAGACTGAAATCAACGTGGCAATGCAAATATCTTTGTATTCTATAACACAATATAAGCGAAACCTTTTACTACTTCAATACATCTTGAAAACAATACGACGAATGATTTGTATAAAATGAAAACAGAATTATACCTGTAAGATTTTGTAAAATTTATTACAGAATAAAATATGTCCAGTTTGTTAACTTTATTGAATAATAAAATTAGATTCTTATTCTATAGAATTTAACTAGATTAAGCTTAAAAAATATTTTAATACAACAACAAAAATAGCATTCGTCATTCAATATTGAATTTTCTTTTGATAAAAATATGTGACTTCAATAAATAAAGATATTTAAAATACAAAATAAATTTATAAATTTCTTTGTGAAGTATTAGTGATGAAATATATAAAAAAATGGTATTTTACATAATTTATTTTATCTATCTATTTTTCACAAAACATTAAATTGCTAATTACTGAACATTGCAACACTGTATTGTAACTCTGCCACTGTAGAAACATAAGCTAAAGACTAAACTATGAAATCTACACATCCCCTGTAGTATTCTATAATAAAATGTTATTAATCTATTTGTATATTCATTGTTGTTAATCTATTGATTAAACTAAAATTATCAAAAGCTTTTACGAGATACGAAGTATGTAAATTTTAATGTCCTATATAACATATTCGTTTTCATACATTTTACGTATTGGGTAAATTTATTTATGAACAATGAAATTGTGGCCTTCTTATTATTTATTAGATTTTACATAAGCTCGAAATTAAATCAAATCAGCTTCACGCTGTATCCCGTACACAGCAGGGCAGAGAGAAGAGAGAGAATTTTAGAGGCATTGCGTGTTGAGACGTGCAACTATACCGCGCTTTGCCTCTACTCCAGAGTGAAGAAATGGAAATATAAATTTAAATAAATTTTTCATTTCCTCGAGTGAGGATCGAACCCAGAACCAGTCGCGTTTACAGTCACCGAGATAGCTAAGCAAGATAATTGTATAATAATCACTATTATATAAACTCTAGAGGCCAGTCGTGATGCGAGGGAAAATTGGTGGAAAGAAACACATTCAGATATCGAAACGATCAGTTTCATTCCCATCGAGGGAATCTTTATATTGTGCAAGCATCTTACAGTATATAATTGCTTAAAATCCTTTTTTTATATTTGCTAAGATATCTCTGATAATTGATTAATTTTATTTACTAAAATATAAATACATGTATAATCATACAAATATTTATATTTTAGTAAATAAAATTAAGTGTTTCCTGTTCTAAGAAGCTTATTTCGCAACCTTCGTTATAAATTTCAACTTTGCGAATTTGATTTGAATAAAAAATTATAGAATGAACAATTACAAAGAAATGTATTATGAACAAAAAAGTATATAAGTTTCTCTTTTTATTTATCAGTAGCGAAATTTCATCTTAAGCAAATAAATCAAATGTTTTATAAAAGGTTTTTCAAGGTACCCATGTTATATCTGTTCCGTTGTGCGTGGAAGGAAGTTCCTTCAACCGATTATTTTTTTTTGTTTGCATATTTTCTATTTTATATATATTTTTCGTTTTCTACATCAAAAATATTTCTATATCTGTTTACGTAATGAGACTTACAAAAACTTTTTAAAAGATTAAGAATCACTACTTAGTTGTTAAAATAATAATTAAACGTTCTTTTTCTTTATTTAATAAATTATATCACAAATAGATTGATAATCTTGACAATAAAACGTCTAATGACAACGCCAAGGTTACTTTAGGCCCAAGGGGCCACTGTGTTCTCCATATCACAGTACGACATCTACTGTGGGGGCGACATTTCACAAGCTATAATCTCCCCGCGCTCCTTATCATTGATGAGGACTAATCTGCCTGACTTCCACCGCTGTATAATTATAGCATGAGGTATAAAAGCAGAAAATATCCTGAAGAATCACGCGTGATTACTCAACGGATGATCTCGGGGCAAAATTCCAGCCCCAGAATCGAGTCCTGATCGCTTGTCTCCTCCTGCAGCAGCTCTGATATGACCAGTAAATAATCGTCCAAAATGAAACTGGGTATTATTTAAAAGATTTCTAACTCAAATATGTAATTTCGTGTTAAGTGAAACCCTCGTAGTTTTCGAGATATTTCAAATTTTGTGATTTTTCATCAAATTTCAAGCAATTAAATTACATCTGAAACTGAGTATCATGATTATCATTAAATATATGTATGTTACATACATATTATATTCAATATACATACATCATTTCAGATCTAATCTTTTACCTTTTTCTCGATACGTAGGCGAGTTTGTACGGTTATTCTTGAGAAACCTTTATTCGATGGAGTCTATTTCATTCGATAATATATCAATTGAAAGCGACGTGCCTTTAACAATTTCTTAAATTAAATATCCTATTCTTGTAACGTTTATAAAGCATCATGGTAGAGTTTCATCATAAAATTAAATTAATTGTTTGTAAATTTGAGAAACACAAAATATCTTTTAGAAAGTTTTGCAGACATTGGCTTATAAATATTAATATTCAATTAAAACAATCAAAGACAAGATTGATGTAAAAGGCATATTTATTTATCATATACTTATTATTTTTTAATAGCAGTAGTCATTAATAGCATTTTTTATATTATATAGCTTATAATAGTTAATATGGACAATATAAATAATGCATTACAATATATATATATATATATATATATATATATATATATATATATATATATATATATATATATATATATATATTTAGACACCTATAATTTAGACTCTTTCGTCTCCGGCCGAATTCAAGATATTACGTATTGAGTGGTAAAATTCAACGTCTCGTTTTGTTCATATTATAAAGTTCACATAACAACTTAAACATGTACAAGCACGCACGTTAGGAAGTAAAATAATGTCGCATATTTTTTCTGTCAATTTAAATTTATAATGGACAAAAAAAACCATAGTTAAAGCCAAAAACCGAGTTTTAGTAAAAATAAACTTGCCAGTTCACAACTTCAAGATAATCTGTGAAATAAAAAACTAAGGCTTATTTGGCCTTCACAGATTTAAAAATTTAAATTTTTGTTTTTATAAAATGTATTTAAAATATTAACAACGTTCTGTAACATTTGAGGCCACATGAAGCTAATTATGGGTTTTTTTTAGAAGTTAAAATCTTTAAAACTTAATGATTTACATTTTAAGACTATAATTCTATATTTTTTGGATTTACTTACAATGCTACTTTTCAAATATATTTTTGAAGAATTATAACATTACTGTCCAAATCCAATAAGAATTTTATCAAATGTTAGAAAATGTATTCACTGTGTGTTTAAATGGAGCAAATGGAAAAAACTCGAGAAGAAAACAAACTTAGTAATTTACGTAAATTGATTCAAATTGAATCATCCGCTTATCTCTATTCGAGAAGAAATTATGTTCAATTCGACGTGCCCATGCGAGTGGCAATGGAAAACTTTCGTTATTATAAAGCGCGTTAAGTAGAAAATATTCTTTTAAAACGAACTATCGCATCTGATATTTAGTTAGCTGTTGCTTTGCGCTATATCGCCCATAGTAGGGTAGGCAGATGGAATGTGAGAATCTAAAGTTAACATCCTCCGTTTCTATCAATAGAGATCTATCTATCTATAGATTATAAATTCTTTATTTTGTTATTATGTATATAAAAATATGAGTATGTTAAGATTAATTGTGACTTTTGACAAATAAAACCGATGTCTTCAATTTCAACTGGATACCATAATCAGAACCTAACCAAATTTTCATCAAACAACCCTTGAAGTGTATCCTTTCCAATAAAAGATTAATCATCGAAATCGGTTGGCGGGATATTGCGTTATACATCCATTCGTCGCACACAGATTTAATGGAAATGTGATTTTCTCATGAATACCAATCAGAAATGGACCATACTAAAATAGAACCACACACACACTAGCTTTGAAACAAAAAAGAACAATCAAAATCGATTCACCCGGTCAAAGTTAAGGTAATAAACATAACAAAATAGAGTCAAATTGATAAACTCCTTTGTTTTACAAAAGAAAGTCAGATAACTTAGACCTCTGTTTTCATTTGCGGAATATAACCGCAGCGTTCCTTATAAGAGCAGTGTAGAAAAAAAATTCTATCGTATTATAATAATATTTTGAAAGAAAAATATTCCAGTAATTGAAAAAAAAAAATATTTTCTAAATATCATTTGTAGTTTAAAGTATTTATAATATTCAAGTATTTGTGTTGAATTTTTCTCCAACTTAGAATCCAATATAGCCAATTCTAAAATTCCATAAAAGGAAAAAATATTCAAAATCAAAATAGTTAGTAAGCAAGTATAGGCAGATTGGACCAAATGTGGTGACTGTATGAAGGAAGTACTTTTGCTATTGCCATTGAAAGCTATGTAAGCTTATGATGCGTGAATTTGTGTTTCGTTGGATAATATTACTTTTTGTGAATACGACTTTATTTGCCATTTATAATATTAAATAAAATCAGCTTCACGCTGTATCCCGCATACAGCAGAGTAGGCAGAGAGAACCGAGGGAACCTAGGGTAAGACACTCCGTCCCTCTGTCTCCGCGCAATTCTGGAGGCATTGCGTGTTTGGTGAGGCGTGAGTGGTGAAACTCAACGCCGCGCCTTGAGTTGACATCAGAGCGAAGAAATGAAAATATTACTTTAAGTAAAGTTAATATCCTCAAATGGGAATCGAATCCACTACCAGTCGCGTTTACTTTGTGCCATCGCGGAAGACCACGGTGTTAAGACGGTCCGTTCAATTACAATTCTTTTCAATTTCTATTCTATATTCTATTATCTAATAATCTATTATCTTCTAAATTCGTAAAAAATAAATATATTACACTTACACTGATAAAAAAAATCCATTAAATTTTTATACACAAATTTAAAAAGTTAGTAGAGCTACGATTGGAGTAGTTTTACAATCTATATTTAAACTATCTTTCGTTTAGTCCACTTTTTCGACATGAAAAGTCACCTCTGTAAATTAATAAAATTATGAATTTGTTACAAAAATAACGTTATATTTACTGTAATTGTTTCGTGTTAATAAATATTTGGCATAAATATTTAAAAATATGAACATAAGACATTTAAATAAATTACCTGCGCCTCTTTCATTTATAAAAAATTATAAAAGAAAAAGATTGCCTTAGTTTTTTATACGGAAACAAAAATAATACTCATAGGTTACACCAACTTGAAGTAACAAAGTTACTAAGACTTCAATTTTGAGTTTTATATGTGACTTTGTATGTTTATTACATAGAAATATCTTTACGTATTACGTAGTAGAAGTGAAATGAAAATTTAGATTAGTAAATTAAATATTTTTCATTGAAAATAAAATATTATAATTTAAGATTAACATGAAACACTCCTGACTCTACGTATACTACTATACTACATATATCACTTATATATCAATTAATCAGCTTCACGCTGTATGCCATATATAATAGAGTAGTCAGAAGGAACCTACTGTTGCAAAGTATTGCGTGTTGAGTGGCGGAAATGAACGCCAAAGTACTTTTGTTTTGGTGCCAGAACGAAGGAATGAAAATATTAAAAAATAATAATATATTCCTCTAGTGACCGTCGAACGCTAAACCGTCGCGTTACAGTAACTTGCGACGACGACACGACAGCCTCTAAAAACTAATTTTAAATTTATATAAAGTTATTCGATATTGTACTAGATGTACAGAAATATGATAGAATATCGTGAGACATATCACACAGAGTGAGTGTTTCTGTGACTCCTCCAGCTGGAATTCAAGCCCGTAACCTGCAAGTGCTGTTGGAGTTCCTAACATATACCATTTAACACTGATTACTATTATTAAAAATGTTAGTAAAAATAAGTATCATTTTTTAATGGTAAAGTACCTAAACATTATCCTATTATACACTAAGTGGGCTCATATTTTTCCCTTTTCACAATAACACTTTATATTAAATGGATATTAATATACATACATACGTACGTGATTTAGTAATTGAAAGAAAGCTTACAGAGTACTGTCGCTTTGTAGCTTTCACCGAATCTATTTTAAAAGTTATCTTAAAAGAAAGTATTTTAACGTAGAACCTCAGTAATATCTACATGTGTTTCATTTCTATATAGGTAATAAAGTATATCGCTTAATCGATACTTTTAATTATATTTGTATTTATAGTATAGTAGCTACTATATAGTACTTACCAATATTTTTATGCCCTTCGGCGGCTTCTAAAGTTTTTTACGTGATCTCTTCCAGTATAATCGATACTGTAACAGTCAATCGAGGTTTCCTCCTGCCTGTCTTACCTCTCACTCTTGATCCATAAATATTTTTTGCTATTCTTTTGTCACTCAATCTCTTGTGCCAAAATGGCTTTAGCACGTTCTTTTTCGTTCTAATCATGACATCCTCGCTAGAAACTACCATTCTTTTTTCAAACATTGTAGAGAAAAATGATCAAATAAAACATGAAAAAAAAAGATTTCACTGTAACAATATAAAGTTAATAATAATAGTTTCTTCATTTCAGTATACCGGCAACTATCATATATTAGGCATAATGGATGTTGGCAACAATACCATATTGTATAACGATGCCGTATTTGATACGAACGAGTTAACATTTAAAGAAACTTGTCTACGTAATATTAATTATTAACAATTATATTCAACAAGTCATAGAAGAAACAAAATAAGTCATTATTTATTGAAAATCATTAGAAACCACCGTTATTTATTGAAAATGATTTGAGGCCTGTTGTGGTGCAGAGGCATAAAGTGTGACTGTAAAATCGACTGGTTGTGGGTCCGATCACCATTCGAGGAAATGAAATATTCATTAACATTTATATTTTCTTTTCTTCGCTCTGGTGTAGAGGCAAATCGCGGCGTTGACGTTCCGCAACTCAACACGCCATGCCTCCAGAACTTGGCGGAAAGTGAGGAACGGAGTGTCTTAACACTAGGTTCCCTCTGCCTACCCTGTTGTGTGCGTGATACAGCGTGAGGCTGACTTCTTATCAATGTAGCTAGAGCACCGTTAATGCTGTAACGGCCAGCAATATGCCTTTCCACGTCCACTTCGTATCTTCCGTCTCTACTAAGCATATTCACTTTCCAAATGTTCCATTTCATTCACTTTTTCCAATATCTTACCTACTTATTTTCTTTATTTCTTTCAAATATTATAACCTTTATTTTACTTTATCAGGAAATCCTTAATAACTATGTCAAACAATATATAATGAATAATATAATATAATGAATAATAAATTGTAAAATAAAAAATTATTAAAGTTTTTTAAGAACGTCGATGACTGCCATTATGAGTTACTGGTTCGCCTAGATTGCAGCGATCATCACGTAACGTATAGCGATCGTCACGTTAATGATATAGCTGATAATGTCTTTGCGGGGAGAGACAATGTGAAATCGATATCTTGTTCATAAAATATTTTAATCGGTATTACCATTAAATTCTTGTTTGATTATTTTTCTTCTTATTTTTTTGTTATTTAATTTTCATTACTCGTTGTCTGTTATATTAAAATTTAATTAAATTTGTATCGGAAATTTATTGGGTATTTTAGCAAAATTGGGAATCAAGTTTGTTTAATTTTTTCCAAATTTGTCATTTTATATTTGAGATTGACGTATTCATAATAGATTTTTATATTTGTAAGATATTATATATGTCCTTAAACCTAGGAAAGCAATAGAGGTGATCCGGATAGAGGTGACCCCATTACATGATAAAAGTGTCATTATTTTTGTTGGTGTTTTTGGTATTCTATCTAACTTTCTACGATTTTTTCTTTAATTACATTCTTTTGTGCTTCACACAATGTAATGTGCATTCACTAAATGTAAGTTGTGATTTTGCTTGCTTTGTATTTGTGGTGTACAATAAAGTATATATAAATAAAATAAATAAATTACTAGCGTGACTCGTTACCTTTTGCGTAAGTACTTTTTTATAATATTATAATAATTGCTTGTCTTTTTAGGCATAAATGGCTTAGATTTTAAATAAACAGATTCAAGTCTACTTACAAAGAGCAGATATTTCAAAATCTAATATTCTGATTAGACGTTAAGACGTCGTTGGAGTTCAAATTTTCCACGAGATTAAGCAGTCCTGAAGGTTAACCACCCTGCAAAATATATATTTAGACAACAAAAAAGTCTAAAAGTCTATAGCCCGCTTGCTCTGAACACCATATACTTAGATATACTTAGATATTTACTTGAAATGCATTCAACCCAAAAAAAAACATACCAAATTATAGGTTATTAATATTATTTCCATGTTCAAAATTGTATAAGTGATTGATATCATAACAAATATCTTTTATTTTCTTATTTGAGTTTAAAAATAGGGAGATGATGCGTCACCCCTGTTGCCTTTTCTATATGTAAAATGTTGAAATCAAGTCAATATTGTGATATGTGAGATGCCTGAATCAAAAATTATATACACAACAAAAATAATAACCGTCAACAAAATTTTCTTACTTTTAAGTAAACGACTACATTTAGTATTTTTCATATTCTATTGATATTTTTTTACAACAACCAAAAAGTATGTAAAAATCAAGTATTCAAGATTTTGGTTATTTATCATGTTACCCAAAATATAATGTTCGTAAAGAAAAATAGGAACGTTTCGTAAGTAACTAAAGGTTAAGAAATTAACAATTACCATCGTGGCACAGCCGTCCTGTCCGGGAGGTCTGTGACCTTTCTTGCTCCTGCTGGAGCTTGGGAGAGGTACGAGATGTCGTCCGGTGTTCTACAAGGATCGGTGCTGGATCCGATTTTCTGGAATAGCAGCAATAGCATCGGGTACGACTGGGTGCTGCGGGGCGGCATTCTGAGCCAAGTGCCTTGAACCGTCGGCTGCACACTGAAGTGATCAGGTCGATGGCCCTCTACGGTGCCCCCTTTGGGCGGACGCCCTGGACCAGCACAACGTCACCCTTCTGCGACGTGCGCAGATTGTAATGGCGATCCAGGGAGATACGTGGATATCGGATCATCTCCAATGAGGCGGCGTGCGTGCTGGCTGGAGTCATGCCGTGGGACTTGGACGCGTTTTCTATTGCTGGCGTTGGGGCCCAGCGTCTGGGAGACTGGCAAGCCAAGCACGCGTAGAGAAGGAGCAGGAAGCCGCAATAAGAGTGTGGGAATGCCAGCTAACAACAAGGCTGTTCATCCAGACCAATTCAGTCGAATTTCATCACGAAAAAAAAAACAAAAATGTTATACCTACTAAAATGTTATACTAGCTTTAATTTTACATATATTATTTACGGGTTATTTAAGGATTCTCTATAAGCACCCAGACCAATACGATGCCCCAATCACGTTCCAGACAGAGATATAAATTTATTTAGAGCTACCTCTAAAGTAGCCCCACTTTCAAGTTAGTGAGTACGCATATTGTGTTAACTAAATATTAGACTAATAGTCCTCAAAATTTTAGCTTAGATAAAATGACGTAGGTCTGGCGGTCTTGGGATTTTGGGCTATTATATTCTACTTATTAACTTATGTTTTGGCAGAAAAAACATACCAAATTATCATGACATAAAAAACATACCAAAGTAGCATTTACCATTTATATTTTTTAGAAACAACTTTTAGAAGAAAAAAATAAATAAAATAATAATTAATATTGCAGTTGCTATTGACGATCAAAATAACATAATGTACACAAAATAAAGTTTTTTTTATGAAAAATTATACAAATCAAAAGGAGAAATAGCTATTTGAGCTTTATTCGTTTCTTCCCAAGGGAGGTGATTTTTCCTGGTGTCTGATTTTTAACTTTACACCTTATTGAATCCACTTTGAATCACTGGAAAAAGGTATTCCTTCGTAAATAATTGAATATCAGCATTTGGACTATTATTTTTGTTAACTTGTCTGAAACAACAAATAAATAGAGGGTCAGGAACAAACTGATATGTCAATGTAAAAAAAATCTGTCAATCCCACAAAATGCAAGGAATGCAAAAAGTAAGTAATCTAATAATGCTAGATTTTATTAAGACAGCTCCACCTCTAGAGATTTCACTCTAGGCTATTAAACTATTTGAACATTTAAATAATAACTATTCAAATTGGTTTATTTATGAAAACTGTCATACAAAATCAAATATCCCAGTTGGTAATGAGGTAACAAACATTTATCCTACTGAAATTTTGTTGCTAATATTGTCCTCCTGAGAGACTTCTTTCGGACGGCACGTAATTTTCGGGGAGTGATCATACTGAACATTTAAATTCGAAAAAGTAACCCATATACTATTTAATATAACTTTTTTTCTTGAAATACAATTTCATCATTCTTTACTAATGAAATTTAAAATTTTACCAATATTATTTTACAAATACTACATTATCTTCAAAATTAATTGAATTCTTTAACTAATACTTACTTTTTAGTTATTTTTTATAGTTTATAGTTTAAGTAACAAAATATTGAGCAGTATTTTTCGAATGTCGGAACAAGCGCGTCGTATCTGTAACTCTCATAGCTAAATCGATAAATTCTTTCTGCGTTATCAAAAATAAATAATATAATACAAAAAGTTTTTAATGATAGAAAGAAAACGGTGTATATTATTTATGAAATGGCTGGCTTGTGCAAAACTGTATAGTACTCTTGTATAATTCATAAAAAAATAGGAGTTCCCCCTTTTCTTTGTTTTTATAAGTATGTATTTGCAATAAATTTCTTTATCCTCTATTAATAGTTCAGCTAGTTAATGGAAAAATATATAAATCTCTATTACCTATAAAATATAAATCTTAATAGTATAATAATATTTTATAGTAATCTATTAAGTTAATAGTCCCTCCACCTACACCTACACCTCTTTAAATTACGCAGGGTTCCTGGTAAAGATTTTATTGATTGAAGAATGACTTATAGGTCCCGACTGTAAATCCTAATAAACTATTGGGCTTGTTTATTTTCTTTTTAGTTTTATGCAGTCGGGGTTTTTGTTTTTACAAATATTGTTATATTTTTTACTTTTTTGTTAGACTTAATTATGGTAATGATAATCATGATATACCTTTTTGAAATTCTCGTATTGAGTTCTTGAATTTGATACCCATATTGTGGTATTCGAAACGAAAAAAAAATTATTCACTAAGTCCAATGGCGTCCCGCAGCCGCCATGATTGTTTTTTTTAACGTCACCTATTTAAGAAGACTTGGGCTGTTAATAAAAATCTAACGATATCTCAATAAAGTAAATCCGTTCAGCGGAGATATGAGGTAATAAAGAATATTACATACATACAAGACACGCGCGAAAAACATAACCCTTCCTTAGCAGTCGGGAATTAAGTGTATCAAAAAAAATCCTTTTTTAAGAACAAGCTTGTATTATTTGTTAATAAAATCAACTAAAAAGTTAAAATAAATTAACTCTAATAAGAAATAGAACACTTAATAGATAATAAAAGCGTGCTATATTTTGATAGCGAGAGGAAAAGAAGGTGCTGAATATTCTTAATTATTTATTAATTGTTAAATTTCTTATTAGAATAAATAGAAAAAATAAATCATCCCCAGTTTTCGCCGAGTTCTTTGGAGGCATTGCGTGTTGAGTGGTGGAATTCAACGCCGCGCTTTGCCCTTTAATAAATAATTTTAATTTGTTCCAATACGTAATGATTCGGTGTGTCTTTAAACTAAACTTATACGATATTATAGAGAGAAAATATGATACATTTTTTGTTCATCTTTAATTATCGGTTTAGTTGCAAGTTGTAAGTATCTATCTGATCAGCTTTACACTGTATCTCACGCATAGCATGGTAGGCAAAGGGAACCAAATGTTAGGACACTCCCTACTTTTCATTGAATTTTTTGAGGCATTACGTTTTGAGTGACGAAACTCAACGTCGGGCTTTGCCTTGATTCCAGAGCGAAGAAATGAAAATTTTAATAAATAATCATTCATTTTCCGAGTGGTATTCGAACCCATAACCATCAGATATCAGTCACACCCCTGCCCCTGCGCCACGACGGCCTCAGAAAAAATATCATTATAATAAAAATATATCCTCAATATAAATAACTTACAATCTTGCAAGGAAAAATATAATATATGAGTGCTACAATTTTTTACTGCTGCAATAGTGGTTTTAATTGTTTTATTATCCATATCGGAGGACCCGCATGCACAGGCACTATATCCATATTGGGCTTATTTAATCTGTCATTCGTTTGACTTACTTTTTTACTTTACCCAATTTGCATTGATTTAAGACTCAAATCAGTACCTAACTAATAAATATTAGAAATTTTATATTTTTTATAAACATTACTTATCACACCAATCGTGGCATAGTAGTTCAAGCGTATAACTCAAAACGCGCGACGTAACACCTTGCAATTATCAATTGTTTTTTTGGCAAAAAATTATTGATAATTGCAAGGTGTTATGTTGGCGATAGTTATTTTATTATTAAGGAAATTTTATGAAGATAAACCTCAGCTTTTATTGTATGTAATTTGGACGTACCTATACTTTTCGAGAAAATGTAAAATTAAAATTAATTTAACGCTCTGTTTACGTACGCAAGCCTAAGTTCGAATCGCGCGGGGGTCGACCTTGCCGCTGGTGACATCCTCTCAAGCAACCACGTAGTGATTGCACATTTTCGGAATTGGGAAAACAAGTTGCTAATGATTGAATGTAGCAGTCTGTGCCAATGCAGCATAGTAAAAGTATTATAGATGATATGCGGGCGAAGCCGCGAGTGGGCCGCTAGTAAGCTATAAATTTTCGTAAATAGTATAAACATTTAAATCATCGTTATATGTGAAGCTTATTACTATCCTAGTAATTATATCCCGCCAAAACTATAAGCCTTTATTACTACCTACATAGGTATTAAGTAGGTACACATTACTACATACACAATATCATACATAGTTGTAGGTATTGATAAAAAAAAACAAAGCTTCACCCTGTATCCCGCATACAGCAGGGTAGGCAGAGGGAACCTAGTGTTTAGACACTTCGTTCTCCACTTTTCATTGAGATCTGGAGGCATTGCGCGTTAAGTGGTGGAACTCAACGCGCAATGCCTCCAGAACTCAATGCCGCGAACTCGACAACAGAGCGAAGAAACGATAACATAAATGTAAATAAATATTTTATTTCTTCATAGATAGAACCCACAGCCAGTCGATTATATAACCAGGAATAATACTTACTCTAAAGTAAGTATTATTCCTGGTTATATAATATTTTTTTGTTACTTCTTCGTAGATATTTTTTTATCAGTTAAGGCAAACATGGGCATAAGGTTCGACGTTCTTTTGGTACTTAATGTCTGTAATGAAAACGGAATGTCTTTACGCTAGAGATACATAGATACTCATAAATGATACCAAAAAATGTTTTTATGATAGAAATCGCCTTCTTAATAAATGTTGTACGATTTACGACAACACCGCACAAAGTCATTTATTATTATAAAGTAATAACTAACATTATTATTTTATGATAATAAATGACCTTACCCACATACCACTCCATTAGTTATGGTTACGCCGCAGAGTGTTCTCGTGTTATTTTCTTAAGTTACAAGATCTCATTATTTATGAGGCCAGTCGTGGCGCAGCAGCACGAAGTGTGACTGTAAAACCTACTCCAGAATTCGGCAGAAAGTGGGAAACGGAGTGTCTTAACACTAGGTTCCCTCTACCTACCCTGCTGTGTGCGGGATAGAGCGTGAAACTGATAAAAAAAATCTAATTATTTATCTAAGGCCTTATTGTTTGCAATGAAAACATTATTTATGAAACAAATTACTCCACAGGCACCTGTAGGCTATCCGTTAATAGAATACGTTATGTTAATTAAGTTCATATTTCTAGTTTCCAGCTAGTTTTTTTTCAGCTGCTGTGTGCGGGATACAGCTTGAAGCTAATTTAATTTATATATATATTTTTTCTAGTTTCCAATATTACTATTATTATTATATTATTAAGAAATGTTTTAGAAGAGGCCAATCATAGTGCATTTGGGTTCGATTGCCACTCGAGGAAATTTAATATTTTTATTTTCTTTACTCTGGTAACGAAGTAAAGCGCGGCGTTAAGTTCCGTCAGTCAACAATCTGGACGAAAGCGGGGCGCAAAGCGTCTGCTATATGCGGGGTACAGTTTAGATAAAGCTAAAAAAAGACATGTGTTAATTAATAAATGATTTGTGTTAATATATTCCTAACAGTTTTTTGCTTATTTTTCATCCGCCATCGCCACGTGCCATCCACGTGCTTTACTAATAAAATAGTTTTATTAAATATATTGTTCTTACAATTTTTCTTTTAAAAATAAAGTGAACCAAAATTCGGTTAGAAGTAAATCATTAATAATACAATAGACAATCCTTCACACACTGGTCTAGCTAGAGCCAATGAACTTTGACCTCACTCTGTATAGTAATAGCCGTTTTTGAGTTAGCTAGATTTCTGTCCTACTATGTATAAAATCATTATGTAATCACTGTTGTGAGCCATTTCTTAGATATAATATGAAATATAGTGCGAAATTTTTGGAATTTTTTTTACAGTTTAAAATTTTTGTTAGTTTAAAATAGTTATATTGTAGCAAATTTTTATTCTTTAAAACGAAAAATTGATACACTTTTATTTTCATTTCATTTTCGATCAATTCAAATTCTCTAAATTTACTACCTACTATCATTTATTACATACTAAACATAATATTTTGTATTGATTTCTATCTGAAGAAATGTTTTACAGTCAATTACGTTCCTTTGAAAATGAATCCTTAACAATCTTTAATACCTAAATATTTTATTTTCTACATTTTCTATATTTTCTTATATATTACAAATACAAAATAAAATTTCAGTTCATTTAACAAGGCTTAGCTCAAATTGCGAAATTGACATATTTGTTGCAGATTAACATCAAAGTCATTACAGTCGTGCTCTTTGCTTTCATTACTGTGTACATGAGCACAAATTCAAATTTTCTCAATGCGAGTAGAAGCTATAAACATTTAAATTAGGCTGGAAAATGTTGCATCATTTATTCATATAGAAAAAATGCTTTTAATATTATAAACTAAGTAGAGACCCAAACGCTGTTTCACTCGCTTAAACTTATTTGTTATGTTAAAAGATTTTTTTTTAAATAATTAGTTTGTCTAATTCTGATATGTAAGCTATATTACTGTAAAGTACATTTTAATTTTACTACTTACATTTGAAAGCAAATTCTTTAAAAAATCTTTAAAAAATCTCTATCTTTAAAAAACGCAAATTTCGACGGCAAGCTTTCAATTCTCATTTACGCTCTACAATGAAATATTTGAAGATACTAGGTACCCAGATATCAACGAACAGACCAAATCCAGTGGTTTGGTTGTCTGTCACAGTTGATATTTGATGATAGTTTGATATTAGCGGTCCTGTCAGTATAAAATGTATAATTATAATGGAATTGTAATGGTTCAATGTCTGTAGGTGTACATGGAAGATATATAGGTACATGAAAGATGTATATGAAAAAATATTTTTGGAGGTACTAACGTAATAGACCAAAAACAATTATTTTTAACATTTTTGTCTGTTTTTCTGTGCAATTGTTCACACTAATCTCAGAAACTGCTTAGCTATTTATTTTTAAGTTTTGTACACGCACTTACGAAGAAGACAGCATTAATATCTAATTGGTCTGTAAAATGGATGAGAATAAAAGTAGTATTCAAGTACTTCATAAAATAATAAATTATTATATTTTTATGTCTGAAAGTGTTTTTTGTAAGTAAAAAATATAACTAAAATATAATTAATAAAGTAAACATCAGAACTTTTTATAAAGACTCGAACTAATTTTGCTTAGTTGAGCTAAGTTTACTTTCAATGCTACATTAATTAAATCCTAATTAACAAGAAGTTATAGACATTTAATTAAATAATTAGTTTTTAGAATATTTTAATTGTAATAATATATAACGACATCAATGATGGTAAAAGAAATTGAAGTATAGTAAATAGGGCATTTTGCTACGTACCTAATATTTCAATATCATACTTAAGCATATTGTATTTTATTATTGTTTAGCTATTTCTATTAACATTAAGCTATTTTTGAGTAATAATTAATAAATTTATTGCCATTATTTTCCATGATTATAAAATCATTGTAATTTTCTAATAATTCCTAGTACACTACAAAATAGACACGAGTATTTCAGAACATCTCATTTCAGTGACAAATATTCCGTGTTCATATTAAAATGAAACATATTTCACCTCACGTGTGACACTGACTCATCACGAATATAGAATCACAGCAAAATTGGTCAATATTCTGCTGAGTTTTTGAAAGAAACCCAATATACGTTTTCTACAGCTATCATCTAGTATACTAGAAGTACTAAAAAAAATATGATTTTTAATAAATAATAAACTTTTTAAATTTTAGATAGAAATTTATATATTTATTACATTATTTATTATTAATTTGAAGCGCTCTATTGACATGAAGAAAGCTTAAGCAAAATGCACTCGTACTTCAATTTCACAGCAATTAATCAATTAAAATTGTAAAAAGTCAAAGCTCTTTTATTATATGAAAAGGTTGTAAGCCCTGAAGATATTATTACCGGTTTCGTTCATCGCGTATTACTTTCAATTTATATTATTTGATAGTTTTATTAATTAGTTTCTAAGCGAGCTATATAGAGAAAGATATGTTTGGAGCATATATGATTGATTTATTCACTTGTGGCATTTTAAGCCTGTCAGTTTGCTCAACTAGCAATTCACTTCGCCAATGTCAAATTGTATGGAAAGAATGCGGAGGAAATCGACCGGTTACAAAAAAAAACACGAAAAGGGCACTGTACCTACACTATATACAATTATACATAACATATTAAGCAGAGTTCCAGTAAAAAAACAGCCTTCACCTATAACAAAATAAACAAATATACAGTATGTACACAGCAGTTACATTAGTTTGTTTACACATCGTTACGGAGTCATTCCTAGAGTTAGTAGTAGAGTTTATCCCCCCTAGGATGGCTCCTTTCTTAGCGCCCGAAGGAGAACTTGCGGTACCGGTAATTACCAAAGAGGAAGTAAGAATGGCTCTTGGTAGGACAGTTCGTAAAGATCAAAATTTTGGAAAAGATCATCGCCGCTCGTCTCACTCCGCCCGGTCCGTCAGAGGCCCAGTTCTGGTTCAGGGCACGTCGTTCCACCATCGACGCCCTTAATGCTCGGAAGACTCGGGCGTTGGCAGCAATTTCACAAGGAGTTCTCCTAGCTCTTTTAATTAACATGATATGCCTTTCTATCTCCAGCGGCTATTAAATGACTACCTTGAGGATAGTGATCTTATGGACGGGAGGGGATGAGCAGGACCCGGGAAGATCGTCATATGCTACGCCGATGACACTCTTATCACCACTAGAGGTGTATCACGGGCCTAAGTGGGCATCTGTCGCGTTATCGACTGCATTGAGTCACTGGGCCTCAGGGTTTCCAGTTGGAAAACGAAGGCCCTGCTGTTTCATGGCCCACGTGAGGGACCACCCCCTGGGGTAACTATATCCTTTCAGGGACATGAGGTGGAATTAAGGTCTTAGAAAAAGGATACAGGGTCGGGGCCTGACTATGGACAGTCAGATGGTCGTTTTCGTCGCACTTCATCTGCAATAAGAGCATAAGAGCTATTCGGGGCTACTGTACAGTGTCACGGACGGCGACTACTCTCTTGGCGGAGAGATCCGTCTTGGGAGTTACATATAAAAGTTTTTCTAAGTGTGGAATAACATTAAAAATGTTAAATAGATTATGATTGGCTTTACTATGCCGTATTTTGTCCTACTAAAGCTGTCAAATGAAACTTAAATATGGTTCCTCTAAACGGAATTCAACTAGTTGCGACTTCTTTTAGTTACGATGTCCCACGCGATTATTATTAATTATATATAGAAATAAATTTCTTAACTTTTAAAAAACCTATCTTGTACAGTAGTCATTACCATTTCTACCAAAGGATTTTAACTTTATTTACTTAAACACTAAGTTCGATTGGTAGAACGTGCAAGGAGTGACAAAATTTTAAATGATGGCGCTTGCCAATTTGAGCCTCTACGAGTTCTTGCCTGTTTTATGTTGTTAAAAAGTTATTGAAACTTTATATTAAATTGAATCAAAAACTAAAGTTTTAAAGTTAAAGAATTGCAGTTTTGTTATATCTTGTATGTAGTTCTTCCTTGAGCAAATAATATATTTTCAATTTTATTATTAAAATATTAAGTTTATTTCAAAGTATATATGAAGAAAAGTTATTTCAAAATTATTATAATTTTATGGCTGTCGTGGCTTCGTTGTGGATGTGATTCTCACTCGGGAGAGTGTACTATTTAATACTTTTATTTTTTAACGCTAGAAAAGAGTAAGGCGTGGCTCTGAGTGAGAAAGAAGAATAATTTCAATAACACAACAGAAAATATGCTGCTAAAAAAAGATCATCAAAGAGAAAAATCATGCTTTATAAATTTGTAACAAATTGTAATTTATTATTCACATCTTAAAAGTTGAATAGTTATATAGTTGAGTGTTCATTTTTTAAAAAGTGATATAAAACATTTCTATTTTATGTGTCTCTAATGAGCATTATCATCTATCAGCATCTCGTGACAGTTTTCGTTTCTGTAAAATAATATGCAAACATTGTTATTTAATAAACAATCGAAACAACTGTGCCTACCCTGCTGTGTGCGGGATACAACGTGAGCTGATTAATATTTTTTTAATATTAAAAAAAATCTACAATGTGCGTACCGCACCATTCATATTCAAAATCAGTATAAATTAAACTATTATAATTTTATCCACATATACCTATCAAACATGATAAAAATGTGAAATACGATATAGTTATTTCTAGATAGCCAGATTTGCTAGTTTATTTCAACAAATACGAATTGCAAAGTGCGTTGTTCCAGCCTATTTAAACTCAGCGTTGTGAACAAATAAACCCCAAAACAATGCTGAATGCAGAGATATATTTGCTGTATCCCGCTGTACGTACCACGTGTAATTATGTATTAACATACGAATTACTGTTGACTTCTTACTATTTCGTTTTTTAACTTAACTTCACGCTTTATTCCTAGCGCTAGTCAGAGAGAACGGAGCGCCAAACGCTACGGTTTTTACATACCTCTGTCGCCTCGTCCACTGTCATCAACCTCTTTACCTACCTTTCGGGAGGACCTCATGTTTTTTGCGGGACCTTCCTCCAGTATCTTTGGTATTTTTTGGTACTTTATTTTTAAATTGCTATTTCAATTATTTATAATTAAGTTTTCAAACTTTATACTTACTTTAATTCTCTCACACGCTTGCGCCACAAAGGCCTCTACTTATAATTAATGAAAGGAAAAACTTTAGTTACATTTTAGTTGCACGCTATATCATTATCATTTTACGGGCGGAAAAAATGAAACTTAACATACTTCAAGTTTATATAACAATGATAAATTGCTTCTGCATATTATTAAATAAAATAGTTTGAGGCCAGTCGTGGCGCAGCGGCAAGAGGTGTGACTGCAAAATCGACTGGTTGTGGGTTCGATCCCCACTCGGGGAGATGAAATATTTACTTAAATTTATATTTTCATTTCTTCGCTCTGAAGTCGAGGCTAAGCGCGGCGTTGAGTTCTGCCACTCAACACGCAATGCCTCCAGAATTCGGCAGAAAATGGGGAACGGAGTGTCTTAACACTAGGTTTCCTCTGCCTACCCTGCTGTGTGCGGGATACAGCGTGAAGCATATTATTATTATTTTATAATATACATTGGCAATATTTTAAATCAATAAATTAAATTGAGGCCGTCGTGGCCCAGGGGCACATCTGTGGAATTAAGTAGGGTGAAGAAACACATCTTCGATATCAAGAATTGGCATGTATCATAATCAGCTGTGTGTGAGTATACTGTGGATAAACGCAACCATTACATCAGGTTTAAACAAATTTACGAATCCAGTATACGAGGCAACTAAGAAATCTTTGGCGGCAGTTTGATATAATAATTATGTCAGCTGACAGACGAATACCACCTCAGTCTACTCGTGACCACGGACTACTGCAAACTGTTCACACACAACACACTTCTATTTCCGATTAAGCTCAATCAAAGCGGGGAAATTGAAACAATTTAATTATACTAATTTTCTCGAATGGGTAATCCAAGCCTACAACTATCGCGTTACAGTCAGACAGTAAGTATCCCATTACATTACGACGGTCATTTTAAACCTGATTTTATATATAATACAAAAAGAAATTAAACGACCTTTCTCCATATAGAAAATGGAAGATTTAAAAAAGATGAAAAATCCGATCTAAATATGTTATAAGATTTTCAAGTCAGGCACACAAGATTTATTTTATTCAATTATTAAACAGTAATATTATAGTAAAAGAAAAAAAAATATACACAAAAGTGAGCGGTAAGAGATGTAGGGGAGACCTCGGTTGACTTTCGAAAATAGTATTGAAGATACTTTTAGGAAGGTCACGTAAAAAGCATGAGGCCCTCGGAGGGCATGTATGCAGAAGTTGATGACAGTGGACGAAGCGAAAGAGTTATATAGGGACCGTAGCATTTGGCGCTCCGTTCTTTCTGACTACCCCGCTAGGGATACAGCGTGTAGCTAGATTAGATTAAATTAATATTATAAATGAGGCCAGTCGTAGCGCTGCGGCACAAAGTGTGACTATAAAACCGGTTGTGGGTTCGATCTCCACTCGAGGAGATGAAATATTGACTTAAATTTCCATTTCTTCCTTCTGGTGTCGAGACAAAGCGCGGCATTGAGTTCTGCCACTCAACACACAATGCCTCCAGAAGCTGGCAAAAAGGGGGGAACGGAGTGTCTTAACACTAGGTTCCCCATGCCTACCCTGCTGTGTGCGGAATACAGCGTGAAGCTGATTTTTTTTAATATTATAATTACAATAAGAGTGAAATTTATATTATAAATCCTTACAAAACATACACATTGTTGTGACGTCATTGATCTATGGCTTAATTGTCTGTCGGGTTTTCATAGAAACACGCTCTTACCACATTTTTTTTTTATGGAAAAGACACGGCAAACGAGCGTGCGGGTGACCTGATGGTAAGTGATTACCGCCGCCCTCGACCCCGTGCAGCACCAGAGGAGCTACAGTTGCGTTGCCGGCCTTTAAGGTGGGTTGGGCGCCGGGGCCCGGCATTACCTGATGCGAAACGCAGTGGCATAAAGCCACTACTTCACGCCGGTTTTAAACGCCGGGGGTGGTAATGATCCGGTCGAGTCTGCCCATGCGTGTTGCCATTGCTGGCGACGTGACCTTACCACACGTACTTTAGTCGCCTCTTACGACACCACCAGTACCAGGATGATCCTATTCTAGACCGGGATCACACGGCACAAAATACACACACGGCACACATTGTATAGTAATTGGTTTCGATGCTATCTAATAATAAAATTTAAATATTATATAATATTAACATAAATAAGGACATTGTGGGCCGTGGCGTAATGGAGCATACATGCCTGAAAAAGCTCAAACTAGTTTTTTTTCAGCTTCACGCTGTGTCCCGCATATAGCAGTAGCTAGGCCAAGGTAACCTACTGATAAGGAGCAGGTTCCCCTTGTTTTTACTTTCCGCTGAACTTTTGAGGCAGTATATGTTGAAAAGCGGAACTCAACGCTGCGCTTTTTGGTATCAAAGCGATGAAGTGAAAATATTATTAAATAATAAAACATTCTCCCCAGTGGCAATCGAACCCACAACTGTCACGATACAATAACACACTTGTACCTCGTTGCAAAATAATTACCAAAAATTAATTAATTCTTCAGCACTGTGACATATTATAATATATTTCATATGACGTTTTTGTCCCCTCGCCTGCTTAATTTGAATATTAAAACGAAGCAACCCTTTAATAAGCGCATTCTTACTCTTTCATTATAACCAACGCTTTCATATGTGGTCAATGGATATAATTTAAACAATTAATTGGAAGTATTTAAGTTATATTAAAATTAGATAAGTTATAATTCAAGACGTTCAATCCCAAAATAACGTCATTTATATCTGTTAAAAGTCTAAAATACAATATGGGAATATAAGCAAAAGGAAGGCAAAGAATTTACTCACCAACCGATCGCTGATATCCATCCATCTTCTAGTTCAACAATTTTTTTAGGTTCGTGGATAGCCTAAGTCTATTTTGCACTGCACCCGTGACTTTTGGGCGAGTTTGGACACCCTATCTACAAGACACGTAGACCTGTAATAGGCTATCCCTCCGGCTGCACCATTTGAACTTTCGATATGAGATTTTACTTTTTAAAAATAACAATTTAATTTTCAATAAAACTGTTTATTACGTCTAATCGATTTGGATGTGAACTATAATAATCTTTAAGTTAAAAACATTTATACAATATTTTATTTAACAATGAAAATGCCGTGTGATCCCGGCCTAGAATAGGATCATTCTGGTACTGGTGGCGTAAGAGGCAACTAAAGTACGTGTGGTAGAGTAACGGTAGAGCAATGGCAACAAGCATGGGCAGATTCGACTGGATCATTAATACACCCGGCATTTAAGACCGGCGCGAAGGCTTTAGGCCACTGCGTTTCGTATCAGGTAATGCCGAGCCCCGGTGCCCATCTTAAAGGCCAGCAACGCACCTGTAGCTCCTCTGGTGTTGCACGGGGTCGTGGGCGGCGGTAATCACTTACCATCAGGTGACCCGAACGCTCGTTTGCCGTGTCTGTTCGATTCAAAAAAAGTGCTTATTACAATAATAAGAAAATTCCGGTGGTCTCATCATCATGAGCCAGCGGAATAGAATACTGAGAGTTTGAGTGAGTGCATAACTAGTTAGTAAATTATAAAAATTTACTAATAATATTATAAGTTATTAAGATAAAATTTGTGCCGTGTGATCCCGGCCTAGAATAGGATCATACTGGTACTGGTGGTGTCGTACGAGGCGACTAAAGTACGTGTGGTAGAGTCAGGTTGCCAGCAATGGCAACACGCATGGGCAGACTCGACCGGATCATTACCACCCCCGGCATTTAAAACCGGCGTGAAGTAGTGGCTTTAAGCCACTGTGTTTCACATCAGATAATGCCGGGCTCCGGCGCCCAACCCACCTTAAAGACCGGCAACGCATCTGTAACTCCTCTGGGGTTGCACGGGGTCGTGGGCGGCGGTAGTCACTTGTCACTTACCATCAGGTGACCCGAATGCTCGTTTGCCGTGTCTCTTCCATAAAAAAAACAAAAAAAAACAATTTGGAGCATTTAAAACAAAATCATTTTTTTAAATATCAAATTTTACTTTTACAATATTTTTAATAATATTTTTTTCTTAGTTCATTATAGTACAAAATAACCTACATCAGTCTCACGTCACGCTGTGTTCGTATATCAAATTACACAGCAATGTATCGAAGCGTTGGAGCATGAAAAAGAACCACAAGCACACTCTCGCTTATATAGTATACCAACAAGTTTATTTTCATTATAATATTGGGAATAAGTTTTTCTTACTTATTTAGAAAACGTATATAAAAATTTGAACGTCGCGGAACTCGAACCCGCGCCTTCTTGAAAACGACCACAATACTTTAAAAACACCGAGAACTGTTTAAAAATTTTCTTAATTTGTCCGGGATATAATCCTCTAGTCTGGGTGAACATAGTACTTCGAAGCGCTTCTAGATAAACTAAATGTCTAGAGCGAAATGATTTATGATAAGGACTCCTCAATTCTTTTGAGAATTTGTGTTATTTTCTTCTAAATATATATTTTAATTTTTATTTAAGTCAATCATTAAGCACAATCCTATTATTATCAACTAAAAAATATTATTCCTACGACTAGAATTAAAAATTTACTATAATATGAATGGATTTGAATACGACACATTTTACGGTAAGCTGATTTAAAAGTTTGTGAGATGGATACAAATATGAAGCTTATATTACATTAAAACACATACCTTAATAGAAGAATGGATTGTATGACTATTAGAGCGCTTCTTCGCTTCACGAAGCAATCAATAATTTTGTTTAAGAATATAGAAGCCCGGATTATATATAATCTATACTAATATTATAAAGAAGTAAGATTTGTATTTTTGTATGTATGTATGTATGTGTGTATGTTTGTAGAGTTTTCACGCAAAAACTACTGGACCGATTTCAATATTTTTTTCACTATTAGAAAGCTGCATCTTCACTGACCAGCATAGGCTATATTACATTTTCAAAAAAAATAGAGATCCCTAATAAAAATGCAATAATGTAACCCAAGGTGAGAAGAAATTGATCTTAACAATTTTATCATCGCATGCGCTGCGAAAACTATTGATGATAGAGCAAAACAATGTTCTACAGTATTATAGAGCGCATCAATATCTATATAAAAGTCCGCGATAGCATATGTCCAACTACTGTAGTTCTGACAATATAACCATTTTTTTATATTTTATAAGTTAACAAAAGTGTCGACAATAATCAAACCATATTATTCATACCTCTGTATTAATCCTTATCCTATTAAATGATATTTTATTAAAGATAATTTCAATACCTGTAAAATACTTTTTAAATTAATAAAATCGGACATCCAAAATCAAAATCCATTCAAAAGATATAACGAATTTAAAAATATCAATCTAAAGAAAATCATGTAATAATAAAAAATGCGGAGTGTACGCCGCGCGGCCTCGCGCACCGTGGCAAGTAACTCTGCGGGGGTGAGGGGGAGGTGCATCGATATCACTAAAATTATTAAGACAATCGATTAGATTTTTTGTTTCTTTATTTGTTTTGAATAGGCCCCGAAATTAAGAGACCGATTTGAAAAATTCTTTAATAATTAGACTATTAAGGTGTAAAAAATACCAAAAAGAACCTTATATCGCGTACGCTCTTAAAATTATTGACAATAGAGCAAAGTAATGTACCACAATTTTATAGAAGACATTAATATCTACAAAAAGTTGACGATGCCATGTGTAACTTTTAGAGTTATGTTACAATAACTAATTTTCAAAGGAAAAAGTGCAAACTACAACAGAGCCGCCATCGTAGTTCAGAGGGACATCTAAAATATATATATTTTACATTCTGTCATAATGAATAGCTTTAAACTTTGCATACAAAGGTATCCCGTTCGTAGTATATCATTTTTTTCATTTATTTTTACCAGTACAACAGTATCGATACTAATGTGGTATCTATATTTTTATATATATTTGATATTTTTTCGCCCTTAGTGTTTTTCAGGTGGAAAACACACAATATTTTATTCACCATAAAAATGTTAGTAGTTTTTATAATTCTAATATAATTAAACAACTTTCTAAAATAAGCTTTCCTTGCATGTGTTGTAATAACTATCAGGAGCTATTAAACAAAACAATACATTCTCATTTTGATAAATATATTATATGTTATTACAGTATAACAATATAATATATAAGATATTCTATATTAGTTTAATTTTTATCTTACAACTAGCGGGCGCGCGCAACTTCGCCTGCTTATTAGCACCCTTAGGGGTGAATTCTAAAAAAAACCACGAAAAGCGTGTTCAATAAAATATTTTTAACAGTCTGAATTTAATGTTTTATAAAAATCGGTGGCGATTTAAAGATTTTTTCATATAAACTTTCAAACCCGTCCATGGTTTTTAGAATTCATCCCTAAGGGGAATGAATTCTAAAAACCATGAAACACGTGTTCAATGAAATATTTTAAAGAGTCTGCTGACTTTCAAATTTTATGAAACTCGGCGCTGTTTTAAAAAAATCCATACAAACTTTCAACCCCTATTTCATCCGTTTAGGGTAAAAAGTTTTCAAAATCCCTTATTAGTGGATGTCCAAATTGTTAAAATAAACATCTGTCCAAGCTTCACGTTTCTCCCATCAGCGGTTACGGCTCTGCGTGTGTCTTACTTCAGTCAGTCAGGTACATGTCCTTTTATATATATAGATATATAGATTAATAAGTGTATTTTGATCAAATTTATTTTCTTAAAAAATTAACAGTGCCCAAAAAAGCTATCATTTCTCTATGAGGATATAAATAAATAGTTATAAAGGTCAGTTTTTTAATCATTACACCATTCATACATGACGAATGTTACAATAAAAACAATTAAACCGATTTTACCGCTCCCGCACCGCGCTCACGTCTTAGCTCTTTAAATCGCTTAAATCGTTTCTGAGATAAGCGTCGACTAACAGAAAAACCAACAAACAAACAAAATTTACAAATATTATTGTTTCTGGTTCTATAACTTTGTTAACTGCCCCCAATAATATTTTTTCTAATGAAAATCTAAAATGCCACCATGGTTTTAATAATTTTCATATTAGAAATCATAGTTGCGCCGCAAGCATACATTTTTTATTAAAACAGGAACGTAATTCCCTGAACCGATACAAACAAATAATTTACAAATTTAAGCGGGTGAAGCCGCGAGGTGGTTGCTATAGTTCACAAAAGTTTATATTGGGTTTAGATGGATCACGTGGGGATATCAATACATTTTAATCATTGGCACGTAGGTACGTTACATTCATTTACAGTACATATATTTCTCAAGAGACCTTAATCAAAACTTTGTATATAAAAAAAATACATGAAATAATCATGTTAAGGAAGTACCAAATATATTTTGTGAATCAATCTTAATGTTATATTCAAAACAAATGAATTATATGTAAATTTGTTAATACATTTCAGTATGAAAAAAAGAAGAAATGCAATATAATTGCGTTTCTCCTTTTCTTTCCAATGATTTATATTTCTACTATTTATATCGATATATCAGGGACGTAATGCGGGAACAGAGCTGCCATCTTAGTAGAGAGTAACCTCTAAAAAATATATTCACGTATTATAGTAAAAAGTGTGAAGAGGAATGTGTGATTTCTCTATAGAATATATTATTCTACATAATATCATAAATAGACAAGTTTCATTAGGACATATAAAGGTATCCTCCTACAGTATAATTATTTTCGATCAACATTTTTTAACTTTTAATTTTGAACATTTTAAATTGAACGAAAAATTTAGACTATTTTGTCTAATTTTTTCGTCATAATGGCGCAAAAATATTCAAAATATTTAAAAAATGTTTATTTTGAAAAAATAATTTATTAACGATAAGAATGTTGGTAGTTTCTCAAAAGTATTAAGAATTAAAAAAAAGCCTGAAATATGCTTTCTTTGCAAGGGTTGTAATGACTATTGGTTGTATTCACTAAAAAGTCACTATAGATATTAAAAATGCTCAATTATATAGTATTTTTGTCAGCACCACTTTAAATGAAACCATAGTTTTAACTACTCTATAAAAGCCTAATACAATTTAAAAAATCCCAAAAATGAAAAAGTTATTGTTTTATACAAAATAAATTATATATTATCGTTGATATTAAAATAAAACGCTGTTTGTCATTAAAGACGCAAACAGACATAAGGGAAACCGCCGCATACGAGCCGTAGGTATTGTCGGCAAAGTTCAAAGTTGCTTATCCTTTAGTAATATTTTGTAGTAGTATTTGTTAACGTTATTGGTATCTATGCAAAAAAATCCCACGTCTAAGCTGTTTAGGTATCTTGATTAATTTCTTTAGGTATGGGTTTAAAATATTTTATTCTATATACTGTCCCTGTAAAAGAAGCGCTGACGCTTCCATTCTGTATAAATATTCAAGGCCGTCGTGGCGTAGGGGCACAAAATTGTGCCTGTAGCGTGACGATAACGTCATAAGAACGATGGAACTCATAAGAGTGGAACTCTTCCCACTTGGAGGATTGAATTGTAATTTAATCATATTTTCATTTCGCACGTCAGTCATATATCATACGCAGTATCTTACCACTTAAGTTCCCTCTACCTACCCTGCTATAGGCTGGATACAGCGTGAATCTGGTTTCAATTTTGTGTGAACCGATTAAAATAAAACTAATATTAAATATTTAAAGAAAGTTAGGCAAATTACAAAACTGCACTTGAATCGGTTAAGCCCTTTCTGAGATTATCGTGAACGCACAGATTACATTTTTAAATATCCGTAATAACAATTTTTCTAATATATCTTCCATGTCCAGACACCGATGAGTTAGGATTTTATTGTAAGTATTGATATAACTATATAGCTATAACCATAACTTAGGCCCTAAGGACTCCTTAAGGCAAAAGTTTAAAGAAATTAATATATTGACAGTTGCATCTCTCTTATGGGAGGTACGAAAATGCGACTTAAGGTTTTAATAGTTTTCACATTATAAATCTTAAGTGCGTTGCAAATATACATTATAGGTATATTGAAACATGAATATAATTTTAGTGTTTTAAGTAAATAATTCTGTGGTTAAAGCGGGCGAAGCCGCGAGCGGGTCGCTGGTGTTTAATAATTAAGTACTTAGTTCCAAAATCCGTGGTAGGCAGATTTGGCTTACGCTGTTATTTTTTTTCTGCTTAGTAGGGTAGGCAGAGAGAACGTAGTGCCAATACATTTACATTCTTGTACAATTTCCCTTCCTGTAGTTAATTTTTAATTCAATATTTAATTATATAATTAGAAGCTAGTCGTAGCATAGTGGCATAAGTATGCGTATGCATGACAGGTTGTGGGTTCCATTTCCCCTTGATGAAGTGAAATATTTGATATTTTAATTTCCTCTCTCTCTCTAGTGACAAGGCAAAGTGCGGAATTGAGTTACGCCACATAACCTCGGCGCTCAATTTGTGTTTAATAGAAATGAGAAGTGTAAGTAATTTAAATACAATGATTTATCCGGATGGAGAGTTATCGCACATACAATTACTGGCTGCACTGTGATGGCTTCAAATTCCTGTTTTATAAACAAATCTAAGCATTCAAATGCAAGTTTAAATTAAACAATACTGTTTGATTGTAGTGAATAATAAAAATGTGGATATTGACAATCTATTTAGTTATCTTACAATAGAGAGCGGAAATTTATTGGAGCGTAGCATAATGAAGCATACAAATTTAGATATATTTGGTTATATTATATATTATTGTTTGTAGTTCCACGCATTGCATATAAACGTATAGGCAGGTAGGCAGGCTAACCTAGAGTTAAGACACCTCGTTTTTCACGTTATTTTATTTTGTTTTGTCAACGAATTAGTTTTTTTTCCTTTCTTATTTCTCTTTAGTGGAACAAGAAAATAAAAATAATTTATGCTCCCAGATGGGATGGGATGGGATCGAACCCACAATATGTATATTTATTAAAATAAGTGGTAATAGGTAACTGGAAAATCTAAACTGAAAAAAATACTACGGTCTGAAATATATCATTTTTTACCATAAGAACGTGGTAAAGCCACCTAAGTTTTGGAAATGTTAGTGTATGAAAAGGTTCATAAAGTCAACGTAAACAAAATTGCGGATGGAAAATGTTACTAGATATTTTAAATTTTCAGATTAAAGTCAATATTAGTAAAGGATTTTAAGATTATTTTCATAGAACGAAATGAGGAATAACATTTAAGGGTGAAGTCAATATTAAGATTATCGTTATCTTTCGCAGTAGGTTAATACAATTGGTATAAATTCGGCAGCACGTAACCATTTTAATGTTTTTGATTTACTATAATTTTTTTAATATCAATTACATTCATTGAATAATAATAATATCTAAAGAAAAATATATATTTGAGTTACATTTTTACATTTAATTACTATATCAAACTACCGCCAGCGATTTAATTATGTCAACTGACAGACGAACGACGGGTTTCCAAAATGTAAAAACTTAAATATACGCGATTAATCCGGTTAAATTAGTTTCATTTAAAATGTATAATAATCGTGAAAATCAAAGAACTTATTACGGAATTATTTACGGAAGCGACTTTTGTCGTCGAAAAAGAGGACAAAATGGAAGACCGTTTAAATATAGATTGTAAAACTACTCCAATCGTGACTGCCACTTTTTTAAATGGTTTGTAAATGTGTTTTGCTTATTCTGTATTTTTTTTCATTTAGAAAAATATTATTTCTCTAGATACAGAAGAAAAAGAGGCCGTGGCGCAGGGGCACAAAGTAACTGTAAAACCGACTAGTTGTTGGGTTCGATCCCCACTCGAGGAAATGAAATATTTACTTAAATTTGTATTTGCATTTCTTCGCTCTGGTGTCGAGGCAAAGCGCGACGTTGAGTTCTGCCAGTCAACACGCAATGCCTCCAGAATTCAGCAGAAACTGGGGAACAGAGTGTCTTAATACTAGGTTCCCTCTACCTACCCTGCTGTGTGCGGAATACAGCGTGAAGCTGATTGATTTTTATTTATTTTATAGCTGTTGGTTATTATAGTTGAATTTGCAACAAAAAAAAGATCCAGAAAGATATTCTAGAAAGAATCTAGATAAAATGAAATTAGTAAGTGCATCTTAATAGCAAAGTGGCTATATTTAATACACTAAGCTAGAAATTACTATCAGTAGCGTAACCACATTTTAATTTACTAGCCGGTCAGTCGTGGTGTCGACCGACACGAACGGCCTCATTTGTACATATTAAAAGGAAAAATTATTGAAATATCAAATATTTCTTATCTTTAACTGTTTTCTGTACTTTACACCTAAAAAACTAGGGGATCAAATGCTACCCATCATTTATCTTGTATAACTGAGACTAACGAGTTAAGTTTAATGCAACTAACTTCCTTCGTCCATTGTTCGGTTTAGATGAGATATGGAGGCTTGATTAAAGACAGACGTATTTCTATAAGAATTGAGATTAACATCTTATGCTATTTGTAAGAGAAACCTACATACGGAGTACGTTTAAATTTATTAACATTATCTGGGATAATATGAAATCGCGTCTTATATGACATCTGAACTTATTGTTTATATGTATAAGCTTCTTGCTGTATTCCGACAAACACACACACACAGCAAAGAAGGCAGGGAAAGCTTAATGCTAAAACACAGATTTTTTTATGCATTGGGTGTCGAGTGGCACAACACAACGACGCGCTTTGCCTCTGTATCAGAATCAAAAAATTAAAATATTAAATATTTCATTTCCTCGAGTGGACATCGAACCCACAACCATTTGCGTTTACAGTCACACACTTGTGCTCCTACGACACGTCTAGCCTCCTGTATAAATTAATGTGAAAAAGAAAACGTATTGGTACATAAAAGATTAGCGATGGGGAAAAAAGACGAACATCACGCACTCGTATAGTTTTAGTCAATACTTATGTATAGATAAAACACATTTTCTTTAAGGTTATAGAAGAACTTTATTTACTCAAAAGAACAATGTTCGCTTATATTGAGCTTAATACTCATTTATAACTACTTAAAGTTATCTTAAATAAACAAATTTCCAGCGGTCGCGTGTAACAAGTTATTCGGTATTACTTTAATAAATAAATAAATATTAATTAAGCAACGCGTATACATATAATTTGAGATTTTTCTTAAATTCTTTTACTGTTGTACACGTCTTAATACTATTTGGCAAGTTGTTAAGTAGTTGAACACCCTCATACATAATATTTTTAATTCCGTAGCAGGTAGTTCTTGGCTTTCTTGTTTGAATTTTGTGTTTATATCGCATTGAATGTTTATAAGTTTGAATTGTAAATTTTAGGCTCGAATGTAGATTACCGCACATAATTTTCTTTATTAAGTTACATGTTGCATACGTATATAATTGTTTTATATTAAATATCTTGGTTTCTTTATAAAGAACTAATGTATTTGTAAAGAAATCATAATTAAATAAGATTTTTACTAATTTATTTTGAGCAGCCTGGAGCGGTTTAAGATTTGTTTCAGCGGCACATCCCCATATTTCTATAAGATACTCCAGATGAGAATTAACTAAAGAGTTGTAGATGGTCATTCGAACTTCAGGAGATATACAGCCTACTACTCTGCGTTAAGCTCCTGTAATTGATGATACTTTGGTTTTGACGTGGTCGATATGTGCACGCCAATCTAACTTGTCGTCAAGGTGCAATCCTAAGTAAATTTCCTGGTGTGAGCGATGTATTGATACATTATTTAAAGTTAAAGGTGTATAACTTGGTATTTTTTTATTTTTTGCACAGAAAATCATATAGCTTGTTTTTTTGGTATTTATAGTCAACAGATTGCTTTGACACCAGATGTTGAATTTAAATAGATCGGTCTGTGCTTGCTTGAATAATTCAGGTAGGTTGCGTCCGAAATAGAACAAACAGGTATCATCGGCATATAGAGTTATGTGTCCAGTAAGGCCTATTCTACTTATATTATTGATATAAATCAAAAACAATAAAGGACCGAGCACTCAGCCCTGCGGTATGCCAAATTTAAATTTGAAGTTAACGTGCTTTCAACATGTTATTATAAGAAACTACTAGTTCGATTTGCATCTTTTTGTATAGGTAGTCGAAGATAACGTAAATCGATTCGATGTTACCTATTTATACATATAGTCTAACTGACTTCAATGTCACCTCGGGCTATTAGAACATGTCATGGAATAACAGATCTCCAAATAACAATCAATTCATTATGGGAAAGAAGCTACGTGTAAAGGCTAGTAGAGTAGAAAAATACGAAGCTAAGTTTATCAGCTTCTCTTTTCTGTCTTTTCTTTATTCTATATGTACCACCTTACGCAGCCCTAGTTTTGGAGAAAGTTGCGTTATTCGTTTTCAAGGATAAATTCCTAAGAGATTGTACAGTAGGCAATATTACGTATAACAATTTTGAAATAGATATACATACGAAATAATGCTATAATCGTCTAGGGAAAAACACGTCGATAGTCAGTAATACGTTGGTAGATTATAAATTTTTATTTAAGTATTGTTGTAAATACAATTAATATTTTATATATTAATTTAATTTAAATTTGTAGAATTAGTTGTTGGATGAGTCCAATTTCTGAATTTCGACATAGCTCGACAAGAACGCATGGATGGCTTAGTCGGCTGGCGTGGGAGGGAGGCTTTACTTTAATATTTACGACTGTCCCCTGGCTATATATATATATATATATATATATATATATATATATATATATATATATATATATATATATATATATATATATATATATATATATAAATATTGTATGTTGTTTAAGCTGATTGAGCAACTTAGAAAATGTTAATGTTATAGAAGACATACTTTACAGTACCTACCTTAGCATCTCTTACATATTTGCGTTTCATAAAAAAAATAAGTTTTGTTTTTTAACATTCTTATAACATATTATTATTTATCGTTTTTTCTGGTTGTTAATTATTTACTGGTTATATTTTTTTAATAACATACTTCAATAAACTAACTTCTGTATTTCTAAGGAAATGCTTCCAATTTTAAATGTTGCAATGTATACATAGATAGATAGGTAATGTTAGTAATATTGTTAGTGATTATTATTTAATTAATTTCATATATTTACTAAAAAAAAATCTTCGCGTTCTTTATTTCAATTTTGCGTTTCGCCGTAACGCAAATAAGTTTTTAATACACTTTGATTGCATCCAACAGTTAATTTCAATACGGCTGCGAAGTGCTTACTACCTATTATTAAAAGGATTCAGTTCCTAAATTGTGAAAATTGAACTTAATTATTAAATATATCGATAAAGTATCTTTCGAAAAGCTTAAATTTATATTTATATGTAATGCTGAGCGATTCCATATCTATATGTAAATGTGTATACAATGTATATCTCTTTTATTGGGGTACAAGACTTGCAGAATCAGCCTGAGGCCCTACAACAGCAGAAAAATATTCCTATTGTTTTTACTAATAACTAGCATCCCGATCGCGGCTTTGCACGCGAAATCACGAAAATATTCGTGTTTTTATATATATGTATGTATGTATGTAGTGTATTTATAAAGAATATTAAAATGAAAACTTTAATACCCTTGGTTATATTATCGTAACTTCCATAACAATTTTAGATTCTTTTGCATATAAAAAACGATAACTTAAAATACTTTACATTTAGACACATTCGTTTCCCACTTACAATAAGAAAATATTAAGTTGAATTTTGGAGGCATGTGGCGGAACCCAACTCAGCGTTTTCCCTTGTTACCAGAGCGAGAAATATAAATATTTAAAAAAAACCTAAAACTAAACAAAACTATGAAGTCACGTCGCCAGCAATGGCAACACACATGGGCAGACTCGACCAGGGACCACCCCCGGCATTTAAAACCAGCGTGAAGTTTTTTGCCTGCGGCGCCGTGAAGGCTTTATGCCACTTCGTTTCGTATCAGGTAATGCCGGGCTCCGGCGCCCAATCCACCTTAAAGGCCGGCAACGCAACTGTAGCTCCTCTGGTGTGGCACGGGGTCGTGGGCGGCGGTAATAATTTACCATCAGGTGACCCGAACACTGGGTTTGCCGTGTTTTCCCATAAAAAAAATAATGAATTAATAAAAATAGCAAATAACCTCTTAAGTATACATACGGGTACCTCTAAAATGTATGAAAATTGGCACAACCGTCAACGTCGTCTGTCTGTTGTGGTTGAACGAAACCGTCCCCGCAAACCACGCGGCTTCTTAGCCAACTTTAGAATTTATGACATTTCTTAACGTATTTATTAAAATAATGCACTGAAAAGTACATTTTGACTTTGTAAATAAAACGTCAAAAGTAAATATTATATACACAAATGTATTCATTTTTTTTATTTTTACGCTGTACCTATTTTTAAAAAGGCAAAGCGGAGCGCTAAACGCTACCACGTAATTTTCTCTATAACTTTTTTTTGCCATTCTTCATCACTCATTCGCTCAACGTGCCCAAATTGCTTCCCAGCTGTCAGCTTGTTTTTCTTTATTTTCTCTGTGACGTCCTAGCTAGTACTTGCCATTCTATTTGTATCCTTATATATGATCCTATGAAGAGATTGCATGTCCACAAATTAACTGTTTTTTTCATTCTTCTTCTATTATACCCACGTTCTGCTGCAGAATAACAGTGTCATTACTAACACTGCACTGTGTACGACTAAACTTGAATAAGATTTGTGAAGCATAACACTAGGTGTTAGAATACTTTGAAATGGACTCTTCTGAAACGACGTGTTTTGAAATTTTAGAAAATGGGAATCCGAGTAAATGAAGAAAATAATTTTATGCAAAAAAACAAGTTACATGATATATTTTCGAACGTTAAACAATTTAGCACCAGCTTACTAAAGTTATTGCCTCAGACCTGAGAAGATTCGGCGCAAGAAACTCATCTGAACTTTTCATTAAAATTAATTTTATACAAATACATATGTAATTAATTATATATGACAATGATACCTTTGCAACAGCATGGCGAGCATTTCATTCCCAAGGCGTGTTTTTATTTATAAAATCATGAATTTGAGACCTTTAACACACAAACGTTTTTTCGCAACTTTTTTAAATCGTGATTTAGAAAATTATCTGACGTTTTCTTTGACCATATTGTAAAAGCGTACACATTGTCTCATAAAAGAATTACGAATTCGCTGCAATCGAATTACAGGTGCGCTAAGTTTAAGCCTATTTATTGTATAAATATTGTATACATCACTAATATTAGTAAAATCATTGATGTTTTCATTAACATTCATAACTTTTTCAAAAATGTATTGAGATTTGATTTTTAAACTTTTGCCTTAAGGAGTGTTTAGGGCCGAAGATATAGATTGAACAAATAGCTCGCTTCTGCAAGGCAAATATTGATTCATACCGGCTTGATAAAATCCTCCTACCAAATCCAAACTACTCCTTGCGAGAGGGCTTAAAGCCCTCATCATCATATACGATTTTTCATCTTTTCATTTTAAGAATCAATTAAGTACACTCGCTCGATATTCATAATGTATCTCTAAGCAATTATTTAGCATAGTTATAGGAGCATCGCTTAGCTTCGTAATAGACCTTTGAATCGCTTAAATATGTAAATCAGCTTCAGCTTCACGCTGTATCCCGCAGACAGCGTTTCAGAACCCACATTTTCCACCGAATTCTGAAGACATTGCGCGTTGTGTGACGGAAATAAACGCTGGTCTTTGCAGACGGAGTTAAGCACTAGAATTTTTTTTATTAAATATTCCTTTTCTTCGAAGGGATGGAGAGAGAACCCACAACCTGCCGCGGTTACAGTCACACGCTTTTGGCTCTGCGCAACGATTGGCCTTAATTACATTTTTATTGCAAGGAATTATTATTGTACCTTATAATGGAGTAGATTTTACTTCCTTTTTAAACCGATTTCTGCAAGAAAACGAGGTTATCAATTCGACTGCATTTTTTTAATGCTACCTCAGAACTTTTGAGTGGGTGAACCAATTTTGATGATATTTTTTAATTATGAAGCTAGTGCTTCTTGCGTGGTCCCAATTTAGTAAAAAAGGTTAAAATAGTAAGCTTAGGAATTTGACATTGAAATAAGATTGTTGTTACACTAGCTTCACACCGACTTCAAAATTATAAATCTTTTTTTTAATAATTTTTGTTTAACAAAATCAAACTATGATTTACTTTATATAAAAATATTTTTTGCTTAATTTTGAAATCGATATTTTTTTGTCAAAAATTAATTTTATTAAATTAATTTATTTGTACAAAAAAATAAGCTAAATTCCTTTTGCTTTTTTGGAATCCGTCGGTAACCAACATAAAAATATATATAATATTTATGTTACTGAAGTTAGCAAGATATTTATAAAATAAGCACCATTATATAAAATACATATTACATCTAATAAATAATATGAAGGACACATTTTCATCAGTTCATAAATAAATTTATCCAACATGTAAAATGTATGAAAACGATTATATTAAATAGAACATTAAAATTTACGTACCTCGTACATTTTAAAAGCCTAAAAGCTTTTGATAATTTAAGTTTACACAATGGATTAATAACTATGTGATATATGTATAGAAGCCGTCGTGTACATTATAGAAAATACTGAAGGGAAGATAAGATTGATTCACAGTGGAAAAAAATACTACAGTGTTGCAATGTTCCGTAATTAGCAATTTAAAATTTTAGAAAAACAAAAGTAAAATTACAATATGGATAAAATGGATTCTGCAAATAATATTTATCAAAGTTAAATTTAATTATTGGTATAAAAAAATGGTAAGTTTCATTTCCCAATAGTCTGAAGAATGATGAAAATTAAATTTATTGAAACCACAGATTTCTTTTTTACAGCGATGAAAAAACGATATTGAAAATAATCTTTAACCGACAAATGATATATTTATTGTTCAATTAAAATATTTTCTAAGCTGAATTTTATTAAATGCCATAGAATAAGAAATTAATTTTATTATTTAATAACAAATTATTTAATAAATAACATGTAGATATTTCATAGGTTGTACGTTAAAATACTTTTTTGAGATAGCTTTTTTGGTTAAACCTATAAAGCGACAGTACTCTGTAAGCTTTCTTTCAATTATCAATTCATATTACGTACATATGTAAGAATAATACTTAAACTTAACTTAAGTAGGTATGTATGAATAATAATATCCATTAAATATACATGTTACTGTAAAAAGGGAAAAAGACGCAGCTGGCCTTATAAATGAGCCCACTTAGTGTATAATCGGATATTTTTTCCTTATTTTACGAATAGAAAATAGTACTTACTTATTTGTACCAACATTTTTCACAGAAACACTCAACGTGACATGTCTCAAATCATTTCATATTTCTTTACATCTAGTATTGTATCGAATAACTTTGAATAAATCTAAAAAGTGTTTAAAGGTTGTCGTGGCACAGGGTCACAGGGTGTAATTGTAACGCTGCGGTTATGGGTTCCATCCCAACCCTAGTTGGGATGGAACCCATAACCGCAGCGTTACAATCCCCTAGGGAATGAATTATTATTAACAAATATTTTCATTTCTTTTCATTTCTTCTGCCAGGGCAAAAGCTTGTGGTAACGGAGTGTTTTAACACTGAATGTCTTGCTATATGTAGGATACAGCGTATAGTTGATTATTAATTAAAATGCGTTTAAGATAAGCCGTTAAATATGAGCATGTAAGTGTATAAAACATGAATAAAATTATAATGAAATGCCACAGGTATTAAATTATCACTTACGTACATACAAGTGTGTCCATAAGTATCCTATAGTTAGAGTCAGGAGAGCTTCATGTTAATCTTAAATTATATATTTTTCTCTCCAATAAAAAATATTTTTATTATAATACTACATTATCATTTTACCTGTAAATAGATAAAATTACTTAATTATTAAATAAACTCAAAATAAAATCTTTGTAACCTTTGTTACCTAAAATTGATTTTTGTTTCTATATTAACTAGAATAACTTATTTCTTTTATTAATTTTAATAAATAAAACAACACGCGTCATCGCGTCACAGTTTTCGTCTGGTGCTCCTCATGACGCTACTATGAGCCACGACAGCGTCAAGATTTCAGTTTTATAGACCTTGTATTGATAATATAAATTGCTGTTAGAGATCTAACTATTGTAAATCATGAGTTGCAGTAGTAAAGATCAGAAATGAAAGTCCTTTTAAGCTACTTTTAAATTGAATAATGAGGTGTGATATACACCAATTTAATGCAATGAAAAGCCTTCGTATTACAACCCATAAATGTTATTACTTTTTCAGTAGCCAGAAAATTCGCTTTTACAATTACCTTTTTTATTAAAAAATTAATCTCGTTAGCATTGTTTCATGGCAAACATTGTTGTCCTGGTTTAATTAAACTCAATTCTGTTTTGATTTCATATATTAAAATAACGACTAGTAACTTTATTATAGATTATGTATTATCATCTTAAATTAAATTTCCTTAGGTATGACGTAAGCTTTAACTTAATAAGATATTTTTCTAGTGGAATTCGTCAATACTTTAAATCTATCTCACAATTTCTTTAATATGTACAAAACTTGAGTGCGGTAATTATATAGTAACATATAAATTTTATGGAATTATATAGTAATATATAAATTTATCTTCATGTTCCCTTATACTTCTTATATAATTTATATAAATTGTTATCTATCTTCGCCTCCAGCTTGCCTTTATTAATCTGGAAAGCGGAGCGCAATAGCTATATGCACGACGGTGCTCAATCTTCATGATAGCGGGGAAACCCGATCACGAGGTTCCCGTGATGGTGAATATGATGCACACCTTTCTATACCATTAACCGATCAGGTCGATGTAGTGCCCGAGATATTACGCCGTTGTTTAGTTGAAGACGAGCGTCCGCCCACCGTTCAATATGAGTGGTATATATAACAATTGTACGATCATAATATACTCGTAAAGACAACCAATTGTTTTAATTAAAAAGTATTCAGAATATTCTTTTACTTTTGCCACCTCCACATACAGTGTATTTTATATACATACCTCCTCGAATGTCTTCACGAGAGCACGATAAATTTCACATATCGCTCCATCCCATTTCCTTCCTATTACACGCTGAAGTGTAAATATGGATATATTCCTATCGAAGGCTAAAACGATTTGAGAATATTTTTTTTAGTTTCACGCTGCATCTTGCACCTACCTACAGCTACTAAACAGTCCGTTCCCCAATTTCCTCCGAATTTTAGAGCCATTGCGTGTTAAGTGGCGGAACTCAATGCCACGCTTTGCCTCGTCACCAGAGCGAGGGAATTGAACCCACAACCAACCACAGATGCAAGCTCCATGCATCTATTTAATCCATTGCTCCAGGATGTATTTAAAGAAGAAGATGCACTCCGTCTTCTTCCCTTACATAAATATTAGGCAATTATCCGGCCAGTTGGTTAAATGTTTCTTTTTTATGCAAAAATCTTATTGAATTTAAATACATTTCGTATAATTGTATATTTTCGTAGTTATAAAAAATGTACATTCTGGTCATTTAGAGAGAGAGGCAGATGACAAGACATTCCGATTTTCGTTTTCTGCCTTAATAATGAGAGAATTATTAAAAATAAAATTACATTATTTTATATATTGTAAAGAGGCCAGAGCACAAGTGTGCGACTGTAAACGCGACGATTTTTGGTTCGATTTCCAGTCGGAGCAATGAATTATTTAATATTATTCATTCATTTCCTCGCTTTAGTAACAAGGCAAATCTCGAAAGTAAGAATGTGCGGGATACAGCGTGAAATTGAAAATTGGATTACACCAACAATTATTTACAGTTCAACGCTGTCCGCTTTATCATACTTATCGTATATTAGACACTCATAGAAAATATGAATTCTAAGCAAACAAATTCATAAATTAAATAATTGTGGTATTTAACACATAATACATTATACAAGGCATTAATTAAAAAAATGTATTTTGTATGTAAACCTTTTTTTAAATGATTTTCGTTATTATTTTAATTATACTGATATCAAAACAAGGAAAACCTGTTTGTATATTCAAAAAGACCATTAATATATTTAATTGCATTTATATTAACTATAATTTAGAAATTCAGACTCATCATGGCACAGTGGAATTGTGAAAGCTATAATTGTGGGTTCGATCACTCGGCATAATGATTATATTTATATTGTTAAATTTCCACTCTCTGGTTAAAACCACCAAATCTTATATTTTGTTCTGCTACGAATATCTTGAAAATTCAAAATATTGTTCTCCACATCATCATGGCACATTTGTGTGGAAGGTGGAGAACAGAACATCTTGACTTAAGGTTATCTCTGGCTACACTGCAATATAAGATAAAGCTAATAGCTAAAAATATTTTTTTAATTAAAAAAATCGGATTTTTTTTTAATCTTTCTTAAAATCTTTTATATAAAATTAGGGCTTGGAATATAAGAACGAAACCGATTAATGTTTCAAAAAAATTCCGCCGAGGCTGCTTCTGCTTTGCGACAAATAAATTCGGAAATGGATGAAGATAATGTCAATTGACTGATTGATTTAAGAGTGCAGTCCAGGCGCGGTGGCACAAGGGTGTCTGAAAACGCGACAGATTGTGGGTTCGATTCCCACTTAAGATAATTAAATTTTGAAAAATGTTATTTTCTTACTCTGGTATCAAAAGCGCTGAATTCCACCACTCGACATGCAATGCCCCAGAATTCGGTGGAAAGTGGAGAGTGGAAGCGCTTAACAATAGATTAATAGGTTCTCTCACCTCTACAATGCTGTGCGGAATGAAGCTATAACAAATAAATAAAAGAATTATAGTATATTTTTATATTATATAATATTCCAGAATGACTTTTTCATCATACTAGAATATTACAAAGGCTTAGTAACAATACGCCTACCAAGCCTACCAACCAATACGGGTGTTATTAAAGGTCGTCGTGGCGCGGGGGCACAAGGGTGTGACAGTAAAGTAACGATTGTGGGTTCGATCCCTACTCGTGGGAATTAATTATTAATTCTTCGCTCTAAGCTTTGCTTCTTGGCAACAAAGTAAAATCCCCGTATTGAGTTCCGCCTCTCCGTTTCTAATAAACTGTATAAATTTTATATACATTTTAAAAAGCACGAGATATTAACAAATGTTTTTTAAGCCAATTAGTATACATTTAATGCATGTAAACTAATTGGTTCATAACATCATCATTTTATCATATTCATCCAACAGTTATAAAATATTTATTTAAGATTCTAATGTATGACAAACGAATAAGTAGGTACTCGAGAGAATTGTACATTGTTACTGACATCCCACCCTACACTCAATAAAATATTTAAATAAAATTATTTAAATAATAATTTTAACCTTTTACCACGGCTCGTGATACGTCTAATGTAGTTAGAACCCTTTCGTAGTGATCGTAAATAATCCAAGATGTTTTAGAGATCAGAGCTAACAAGAATTAATACTGAAACTACCTACATATAATATATATAAAATTAAATACCATAGCCAAGCACATTCAGTACCAGTACCAGCGAAGCCATGCAGCAGTCGGTTGTGACTATATTATTTAATAGTAAAACATAGGGTCAATGAACTCTAACAGTCGTATAAATCGTAAATAATTAATATTTGGTTAATGTCTAATGTCTATGATATTTAATTAAAGAAATATATAAAAATATTTACTAATTATTTTTATTGTAGGACATCAAACAGACTCATATTATATAATATTTATAAATTGTAAATATATATATTGATATAAGTTTTATATCATATTATAAATGATACTATTATATTTATATTTCCTTTTATAGTAACATTTTAAATATTTACTAATATATATAGAAATTACATTTATAAGTTATTATTATTCACCAAACCTATTCAACTCTCATTTCACAATTCCCATACGCGCATCTAACGAAGATGGCGGCAAGCATTCTGCATACATTAATATAATTGTAATTTTGCATACCTCATAAAACATCTTCATGTATTTGTTTCCATTTACTGAATAAATAATGTTTATCTCTGGATATTGACGGCATTATACGCATTAATATCAATCTTCTTTGTTTTAATAATAATCTATCAAAACTTACTGACGAAGTATTTCAAAACAAAAAATCGTAAATAGTGAAAGCACTTATGACTTATCTTAGCAAACTCAAATACTTATATCACAATTGGAGACATGATCTCACATGCTTTTATATATTAAATATAACTAGATATATGTTAATTATAAATTAAAACTTCTCTAAACATTATAACATCCATAATTCCTGAGACGTGTCCACCATCTCCCTTCTCTTTCTTTCCTATCTCTCGACTTTGACGTTGACAGTAGCTTATTCAGCTAATATGATATTTTACAATAATTAAAATATTAATTATATTATTACTTATTTTAAATTATAATACATAACGTTTAATTATAATTATTAAATTATTATTAATAAATATATTTTATATCTTCGTGTTTTATTTACGGTATATTACCTCACTTTAACATTACTTGTGAACGGAACGCGTCATTAAATAACTAAACTAAACAATTATTTATAAGATTGTATTTATCTTAAGCTATAAATTAAATAATATTATAAATTACATTTATAATATATTTTTTATAAGTAATTATTATTTCTTTTTTTAATTAATCATATTATTTACCTACACATTTTTGTTCTGGTATGGATCGTTACAACTACAACTTTCGCTGTACCTCACGAAAAACCTTATACCCTTTACGTTATCACCTTTCGAATCTTATTATTAATATATCACCAAATGATATTGTATTGTTTTATCGAGGCCAGTCGTGGCACAGCGGCACGTAGTGTGACTATAAAACCGACTGGTTGTGGATTCGATCCCCACTCGAGGAGATGAAATATTTACTTAAGTTTATATTTCCATTTCTTCGCTCTGGTGTCGAGGTTACGCGCGGCGTTGAGTTCTGCCACTCAAAAAGCAATGCCTCCAGAATTCGGCAGAAAATGGGGAACGGAGTGTCTTAACACTAAGTTCTCTCTGCCTACCCTGCTGTGTGCGGGATACAGTGTGAAACTAATTTAATTTTAATTTTTTATCCTTACCTGATCAACGTACAGTGACCAATGCATACGTGCTAATGACAAAGAGTCCTCATACAATCGACTGGGTACTGGAGTACCTCAAGATTGCTCCTCATTTTTCTGTTACTTTTTTCCATCTTTATAAAACTCCTAACTCCTTTGCCAGTGATGACATGGTATGTCATGACATTGTTCTTTTATCTTTACGCTGTTATCTTGCAGATTTTTATGACTGCGGCGGTTGATATTGTTAATGCTATACAGCATGTCAATTTTAAGTTAAGCATTATTAGTACTTGGGGCAAATCATCTGTTCTGTCGATAAATCTTGTCAAGTCTCAGTTGTGCATCCACAGTAACGGATAGAGAATCCTAAGAATTAGCCCAAATGGCAATCTGGAAGCGGAGAAAAATGATAAAAATTGTTTTAGATCCTTAATCTATGTAAATAATCCATTATACGAAAATAAAATATTGGTTCATATAAAGCAGTATAAATAAAGAAAATTCCAATTAATCACTGAACAATCAAAAAGAAATCTATTTTGAATCGATTAGATCCTAGCTTTCTAAGCTATGTTTGATTTCGAAGACTTCCACACTTGATGTAAAGCCGTAGTGTTTCAGCTAAACCATAAGAAATAATTAATAAAAGTTAGTGTCTACACAAACCGTAGCGTTGAGTTCCGCCACTCACCACGGATAGGAAGATATCGAACTTAGTCTAAGACACTACGTTCGATATTTTCTTTTTGTGTCTTAACACTAAGTTCCATTTGCATATTTGTGTGCGGGATACAACGTGAAGCTGATTTTTTTTATTCAACAAAAGTTGTACCTAATACAATTTAATAATAAGAGCGAGCGAAGCGCAAAGAACAGAAAAAAGATATTAGCTCTAATTTACTTTGTTATATAATCATATTATTTATGTTAGCATACATTTAAAAAATCCAACTAAAAATCAGATTTACATTACAAATTAAGCCCACAAAAGCCACTTTGATGATTAATGGACAAAAAAATTTACATATTATAATCAATATACAAAGTTTTGCTTATGCCTAATGAATAAATATTAAGTTATTAATATATTTTTTGTCCACTGAGAATTTTAGTCAATCAATCAATCTTTGACGTGTTCTGATAATATTTTATACTTATAAAATGGTCGGCGTTGAGTTCTGCCACTCAACACGCAATGCCTCCAAAATTCGGCACAAAGTGGGGAACGGAGTGTCTTAACACTAGGTTCCCTCTGCCTACCCTGCTGTGTACGGGATACAGCGTGAAGCTGATTTTTTTTTAATATAAACTTTGATTGTATATTATGTAATTGTTCAAAAATGCAAATTTCTTTAACTCTAGCCAATTATTGGATCACATGAGTGATATGTAAAATATTTTTGGTTTGTGGTATTGAGTACTATTGAAGAATACTATATCACTTAAAATTAATAACGAGTTGAAGTTAAAATGAATGAATGTTGAATGTTTCAGGAAGATAATAAAGAGAGCGTTTTCGTTTTCGTACGTACCGCCTAATTTGGTATGGTATGTAGAATTGATTCCACAATAGAGAAAAGGAATATAAAATGTTTAAAAATATTTCGCCCATACTACGCGACCTTAGAAGAATTCAAAGTTTTTTATGTACCTTACTTAATATAACAGTAGAATATTTTTGTCTTTGAGTATTGAAAAAAACTGCGGTTCATATAAATTACTTTATTTAATAACATTTTCGATTGTGAACACAGAAGTGGCTACTCCTTAAGGGCTGGGCCCCTTTCTTTTATAACAACACTCACCTTGATTGCCCCATTGCAATATAGCAAATTACCTCAAATTAAAAATGTAATGTCTTTTATATATTTCATAACATGGTTGCCTATCAGAGAACAGTGTTGCCATAGCATATTAGCTATGGCATATTACAGATTATTATTATCATCGGGAAATATAGCAAGTTAACAGTATGTAGGTACATTTAAGCATTTACATTACATTAAGTAAGTACATTTTTTGCGAGCATCTGTTGAATAGTGCCTAAAGCGATACCTCAAATATTAATATCACACGTTCTCTTTTTAATTCAGTAAACGCGTGAATACTTTTATTCTTTCATCTTTCGATTTTCAAATGTATTCATATATAAGAGGTCGGATTTTTTTTTATTATCATGAATTTCTTCAAATAGCAAAATTTATATACTCGTACGTACTATATATAAGCCAGTGAAATGTTGTAGTAAATGAAATGTAATAGTAGGGAAGAGTGATAAGGAGCTTAATATATTTTGGCCATAATATGTAATTATTAAAAAGGAAGCTTCTAAATCGCAAAGCCACATTTAATATTAATGTGTATCTGTCGACTCGACAGAAAGAGGGGAACGGTGTGTCTTAAGAGTAGATTTCCTCTGCCTACCCTGATGTGTGCGATTTACAGCGTGAAGCTGATTTTTATGTGTATCTGTGAAATTTTAGAGTATGATTGTACCACAGGAGTGTGACTGTAACGCAATAGTTGTGGGTGGGTCTCACTCGGGGAAATCATTTTTAATAATAATACAAAGCGCAAAGCTGAATTCTGCCACTTAAATCGCAATATTTCGAAAATTTTTTTCAGAAATTTGAATTTTCAGAAATTTTTGAACGGTGCTTCTTAAAGCACCGATCAAAAATTTCTGAAAATGTAGTGTTAAGAATTAAGTTCTTAACACTACATTTCCTCTATTTATCCAGTTTTATGAGGGATACAGAGGGATAAAAAGTACAAAGTACAAAGTTACACTTTAATAAATTGAAATATATAAATTAAATTTAAAAAGCAGGAAAATAATTCTGAATAGAAGTCTCTCTCTTCTGAATAGAGTTGAACTGTGTAAACTATAGCTGTTTGTGGTTAGATGTTGTTTGACAAAAACGCTTGGCATTCGAACTTTGTTGTATCTACAATTCTGTCAAGTTCAAAGCTATGAAAAATCAAATATATTTTTACTAATATTTAAAAATAAGAATGTATATTATTTTAAAATTTTATAAATTACTAAAAATTATATTTTTTGTATGGAAGCGAACAACGCGAATAACGATACAATAAAACATATCGTTGAATATATTACCCCTAAGTGTGGTACTGGCACTGTGAAAATAAAGTAAAATTGAGTATTACGGCTTACACCTGATTTTGACAAAGAGAACAAATATATATTTTTATAACAGAAAAAAAATTTTAGAAAACTGAAAGGACGATATGTAAATATAAATGTACATATAATGTACACATAAGCATCTATATAAAAATATTCTAAAATTATAACCACGTTCTGAAATCTGAATGAGTGGGATAATAACATGAGTTTCCAACTTTTGTGAGACTGGTTTCTTAGATACAAATCACGCCAATAATTTAAGATGAGGTTAAACCGAATAAAACTAAAGTGCACTGAAATTTCTTGAAACTTTTAAGCACTTTTATGAATAATTAAATCAACTTCACGCTGTATCCTGCACCAGCAGAGTAGGCAAAGAGAACCTAGTGTTAAGACACTCCGTTCCCCACTTTTTGCCGAATTCTGGAGGCATTGCGTGTTGAGTGGCAGAACTCAACGACGCGCTTGTCCTCAACACCAGAGCGAAGAAATGGAAATATAAATTTAAATAAATATTTCATCTCCTCGAGTGTGGATCAAACCCACAACCAGTCGGTTTTACAGTCACACTTTGTGCCCCTGCGCCATGACTGGCCTCACTGGACTTTGTCTGTACTTTTATAAAAATATTCATATTTTTTCATATGTAAATACATTGAAAATAACGTGATGATCAATAATAAATATTATATATTTGTGTAACTTCTCAATATTTTACCATTTTATCGATACGTAGACAAGTTTAGATGGATCATCTTAAGGTACCTTTTTTTCGATGAGTTAAGTGGTATGGAGAAAATTTATTAGTTGAAATCGGCCTTTAATGATTTCGAGAATAAATATGAAATATTTTTATAACGTTTATAAGGCTTAGTTATAAAGTTTTATTATAAAATTAAATTTGTAACTTTGAGTAACAGAAAACATATTTTAGAAAGTTTTAATATACTTTTTCTGATACTCCCTAATACATATCAATATTCACGGGAAGTATATAAAATTTGATAGACCTAAATTTGTGGACGTAATCATTAATTTTGTGGAAAATAAAAAACAATTATAAGTTTTTAATGATTTTTTTTCTTTGAAATATCTATAAATTTTAAATGAAACTATTTTAACCGGATAATGCGCGGGTACCCGTGGCCACGGACTACTGCACGTCGGGTTTCCAAAAAGATATAATCCGGTTAAAATAGTTTAATTTAAAATGTGTAATAATCGTGAAAATCAAACAAATTATTATCATTTTAATTTTGATTTTTGATTTTTCCCTTTATTGTACCTATTGTAAATTCTCACCTCTTGTCAAATTCCGTACAAAACGCAATAATAACGATGTATAAACATTTGTATCGTATCGTTTTATTTTCAAATCAAATTTGAAATTCAAATCAAGCTTCTGCTTGATTTTTTCTACGCTCCAAGCGACTCTGGTCTAGATTATACCCATACATACTAAATATATACATATATATATATATATATATATATATATATATATATATATATATATATATATATATATACTAGCGACCCGCTCGCGGCTTCGCCCGCTTTAACCACAGAATTATTTACTTAAAACACTAAAATTATATTCATGTTTTAATATACCTATAATGTATATTTGCAACGCACTTAAGATTTCTAATGTGAAAATTATTAAAACCATGGTGGCATTTTAGATTTTCATTAGAAAAATTATTATTGGGGGCAATTAACAAAGTAATAGAACCAGAAACAATAATATTTGTCAATTTTGTTTGTTTGTTGGTTTTTCTGTTAGTCGACGCTTATCTCAGAAACGATTTAAGCGATTTAAAGAGCTAAGACGTGAGCGCGGTGTGGGAGCGGTAAAATCGGTTTAATTGTTTTTATTGTAACATTCGTCATGTATGAATGGTGTAATGATTAAAAAACTGACCTTTATACTATTTATTTATATCCTCATAGAGAAATGATAGCTTTTTTGGGCACTGTTAATTTTTTAAGAAAATAAATTTGATCAAAATACAGTTATTCATCTATTTATCTATATATATAAAAAGACATGTACCTGACTGACTGAGGTACGACACACGCAGAGCCGTAACCGTTGATGGGAGAAACGTGAAGTTTGGACAGATGTTTATTTTAATAATTTGGACATCCACTAATAAGGGATTTTGAAATTTTTTTACTCTAAACGCATGAAATAGGGGGTGAAAGATTGTATGGTTTTTTTTAAAAACAGCACCGATTTTCATAAAATTTGAAAGTCAGCAGACTCTTTAAAATATTTCATTGAACACGTGTTTCATGGTTTTTAGAATTCATCCTCTTAGGGATGAATTCTAAAAACAATGGACGTGGTTGAAAATTTATATGAAAAAATCTTTAAATCGCTACCGATTTTTATAAAACATTAAATTCAGACTGTTAAAAATATTTTATTGAACATGCTTTTCGTGGTTCTTTTAGAATTCACCCCTAAGGGTGCTAATAAGCAGGCGAAGTTGCGCGCGCCCGCTAGTTTTAAGATAAAAATTAAAATAATATAAAATATCTTATATATTATATTGTTATACTGTAATAACATATAATATATTTATCAAAATGAGAATGTATTGTTTTGTTTAATAGCTCCTGATAGTTATTACAACACATGCAAGGAAAGATCATTTTAGAAAGTTGTTTAATTATATTAGAATTATAAAAACTACTAACATTTTTATGGTGAATAAAATATTGTCTGTGTTTTCCACCTGAAAAACACTAAGGGGAGAAAAAATATTAAATATATATAAAAATATAGATACCACATTAGTATCGATACTGTACTGGTAATAATACATGAAAAAAATGATATACTACGTACGGGATACCTTTGTATGCAAAGTTTAAAGCTATTCATTATGATATAATATATATATATATATATATATATATATATATATATATATATATATATATATATATATATATATATATATATATATATATATATATATATATATATTAGATGTCCCTCTGTACTACGATGGCGGCTCTGTTCTAGTTTGCACATTTTCCTTTGAAAATTAGTTATTGTAACATAACCCTAACCTCGGACTTATTGCCCCGATAACCCTTGACGAAACTCGTAATTGCCTTCGACGCATGAAGAACGGAAAAGCGGTGGGACCTGACGACATTCCGATCGAAGCGTGGAAATCGTTGGGCTCTCTTGGTGTGCTCATGCTTACTGCCCTTTTTAACCATATCTTGAACACTGGAAAGATGCCACACCAGTGGCGGCTTAGCTTTATTACCCCTATTTACAAGGGAAGGGGCAGTGTTCAAGATTGTGGTAGTTATAGGGGCATTAAGCTTATGAGTCATACCATGAAGCTCTTCGAGCGCATGATCGACCTCAGGCTCCGCCGCGAGTGTACTATCTCTGAGTCTCAATATGGATTTCAGCCAGGATCGGGCACTATGGACGCCGTTTTCGCCCTCAGAACATTGATGGAGGCATACAGGGAAAAAAGGAGAGCTCTGCATGTGGCCTTTTTAGATCTGCAGAAGGCCTTTGACTGTGTGCCTCGTCAGTGCATCTGGTGGGCATTGCGATCCAAAGGGATCCCTGAGGCCTATATTGAGATTATCAGAGACATGTACCACGATTCTGCTTCTATGGTTAGGACTGCTGTTGGCGATACTAAACCCTTCCACATTACAGTAGGGGTTCACCAGGGCTCGGCTCTTAGTCCGTTCTTATTCAATGTGGTGCTCGATACTGTCTCGGCTCACATCCAAGACCAGCCTCCATGGCTGATGATGTATGTCGATGATATAGCACTCATTGATGAGAACCGACTGATGCTGGAGCGTAAATTGAACCTGTGGAAGGGTACGCTTGAGAACGGCGGTCTTAAACTTAACGTGTCGAAGACCGAGTACATGGCCTGCGGGAGCCCGGACTCGAGCACTATCCTTATAGGTCCTGAACCAGCCGTTAAGTCGGAAAAGTTCAGGTACCTTGGATCCGTTATGCACGAGTCTGGAGGCATCGATCACGATGTCTATAGCCGGATAAGCGCTGCTTGGGCCAAATGGCGGGAGGTCACTGGTGTGGTCTGCGACCGCAGGATACCGCCCAAACTTAAGGGTCTGATATACAAGAGCATCATCCGACCGGTTCTTTTATACGGCAGCGAATGTTGGCCGGCACTATCTCGGCACACTCAGGAGCTTCACGTCACGGAAATGAAGATGCTGAGGTGGATGTGCGGAGTAACGCGGTCTGACCGCATACGCAACACATTCATTCGAGGTAGTCTTGGAGTCCGTGACGTAGCGGATAAGCTCCAAGAGCGTCGCCTGAGATGGTTTGGTCACGTTACGCGCCGGCCTGAGAACTATGTCGGATGCAAGTGCCTTGCTATGTCAGTCCCTGGAGTGAGACCTCTCGGACGCCCAAGGAAGCGCTGGTTGGATGTCGTGAAGCAGGACATGAGAGCCTATGGTCTAACCACCGAGGACGCTAAAGACCGTGCAAAGTGGAGTAGGTTGAGCAGGAAGGCAGACCCTGGCAAATAGCCGGGATTAATGCCAGGAAGAAGAAGAACTCTAATAGTTACACACGCTATATCCCGCGCACTGCAGGGTAGGCAGAGGGAACGTAGTGAAAGACACTCCGTTCCCCACTTTCTGCCGAATTCCGGAGGCATTGCGTGAAAAGTGGCTGAACTCAACGCCGCGCTTTGCCCTCGACACCAGAACGAAGAAATGGAAATATAAATTTAAGTAAATATTTCATCTCCTCGAGTGGGTATCGAACCCACAACCAGTCGGTTTACAGTCACACTTTGTGCCGCTGCGCCACGACCGGCCTCAACTCGGTTTTTTTTTGGTATTGTTTTACACCTTAATTGTCTAATTGTAAAAGATTTTTCCAAATCGGTCCCGTAGGTTTGGGCCCTATTCAATTCAAATAGAGAAACAAAAAATCTAATCGATTGTCTTAATAATTTTAGTGATATCGATGCACCTCCCCCTCACCCCCGCAGAGTTACTCGCCACGATGCGCGAGGCCACACGACACACACTCCGCATTTTTTATTATTACATGATTTTTTTTAGATTGATATTTTTGAATTCGTTATATCTTTTGAATGGGATATCCGATTTTAATAATTTAAAAAGTATTTTACAGGTATTGAAATTATCTTTAATACAATATCATTTAGTATGATAAGGATTAATAAAGAGGTATCAATAATATGGTTTGATTATTGTCGCCACTTTTGTTAACTTATAAAATATAAAAAAATGGTTATATTGTCATAACTACAGTAGTTGGACATATGCTATCGCGGACTTTTATATAGATATTGATGCGCTCTATAATACTGTAGAATATTGTTTTGTTCTATCATCAATAGTTTTCGCAGCGCACGCGATGATAGAATTGTTAAGATCGATTTCTTCTCACCTTGGGTTACATTATTGCATTTTTATTAGGGATCTCTATTTTTTTTGAAAATGTAATATAGCCTATGCTGGTCAGTGAAGATGCAGCTTTCTAATAGTGAAAAAAATATTGAAATCGGTCCAGTAGTTTTTGTGTGAAAACTCTACAAACATACACACATACGCACATACATACATACATACATACAAAAATACAAATCTTACCTCTTTATAATATTAGTATAGATATATATATATATATATATATATATATATATATCATATTATATAATATAAGCAATAATTACCACTTTGGAAAAAAATGCCGCATGTTTCTGTCTGTCCACTTAAACTTATAATTGAAAAAAAATTTAACCTTGAGAACTATTATAAATGGTTAGAGTTCTAAAACTTAGTGATTTACATACAATTATTTCACATATATTTTCACTGTTTTCTGTTTTCACTTGTATGGATTTTAAAACTTTAGATTTTAACGGAAGGTGATCATACTCTTAGTCCATAGCAGGAGGAAACTTAATAATATTTTATAACATAACTGTCCAAACTAACTAAAAATTCTATTTAATTGTATAAAATGTACTGATATTGTGTTAATCGAGCAAATCGAATAAGTATTTTCGAGAGGAAAATAAACTTAGTACTTTACGTAAATGGATTCAAATTGAATCACCTGCTTATCTCTATTCGAAATGAAATTATATTAAATCCGACGTGCTCATACAAGTGACTATGGCAAACTTTTGTAATTTAAAAATACAGTAAAGTACAAATATTGTGATATTAACTTAAATGTAGTTTTTTTATGCTTCACGATGTATTCCGCACATAGTAGAATAGGCACATGGAACATGGGGATTTAGTATTAAAATAGAATAAATTATGAAAAAGATAACTTAGATTTCTGTTTTCATTTGCGGAATATAACTGAAGCTCTCCTTATTCCAGTACAACAAGCACAATGAAAAAAAAAGATTCTGTATATACTATCTTAAAAACTAACATAACACTGTATTTAACACTGTATTTTTAGTTGTAAACAAAATAATATATTCTTTACAATTAGTAGCTTCAATATGTTTATAATATTTAAGAACTTGTGTTGAATTTTCCTCCACACGTTAACATGTAAGTCCAATAAATAAAAATATATTCAATATGACCAGTTGTAAAAGAAAATAAAAGGAAAAAATATTCAAGGACATATACAGTTGTTAGGCAGATTGTACCAAATGTGGTAACAATATACGGGAAGTACTTTTGGTAATGCCTTTGAAATGTATATAAGCTTATGACGCGAGAATTTGTGCTTCGTCGGCCAATATCATGCTTCGTGAATACGATTTTATTCCTTGCTTATAATATTAAGTTTTATTAATAGCATAGAATTTTTGGGTTCAGTTTTTTTCCACAAAAAACATGGGAGTCAGAGGGAACCTGGTATCAATATGCCCCATTCCTCATCGAGACATTGCGTGTTGAATTTTTTTTAGAAATGTCACGGCAAACACGTTCGGGTTCACCTGATGGTAAGTGATTACCGCCCCCCACGACCCCATGCAACACCAGAGGAGCTACAGTTGCGTTGCCGGCCTTTAATGCGGATTGGGCGCCGGAGCCCGGCATTACCTGATGCGAAACGCAGTGGCATAAAAAGCCACTACTTCACGCCGGTTTTAAATGCCGGGGGTGGTAATGATCCGATCGAGTCTGCCAATGCGTGTTACCATTGCTGGCGACGTGACTCTACCACCCGTACTTTAGTCGTCTTTTACGATACCGCCAGTACCAGGATAATCCTATTCTAGACCGGGATCATACGGCACAAATGAATGCTGAAATTTAACTGATTTGTACTAACAAAACCAGGATATATGAATCGTAAAACACTCCCCTGAGTGGAAATAGTCTACAATAAAATTTATTATATATTGTGTCATGTTCGTTGTTTCATACTATAATATTATATTACTGTAGTAAAAATGAAATAAGCACTAAATAAGGAAAGAACATACCGACTCAAAACAAAATATAATGCTAGTAATTTCTAATTAAGTTTATTAATTATAGCTACTCCACTATAAAGCTTACTAATTTTATAATAAAGCACTTACTATTTTTTTAGTTATTTAGAAAGATATAATTTTTGTTGCTTGGTCAACAATAATAAGTTTTTAAAATGATAGAAAGTGGGTTTTCAATCCATTTCTATTTCTTTTCTTTTTTGATTCTATTATCTATTTTTTATCTTCCACAACTTCCACACCTAGAAAAGTTATTTTTTCTAAGTACAGACATGAAAAACTATAATCACAAGTCAAATTCATCTATAATTTAATATTATATTCAGTATTTATTTATTTTCTTTAATAAAGAAAATTTATTCTTCTGTATCTAAAGAAAAAATATATTATTCCAAATTCGCAAAAACATATGTATAATATACGAACAAAAAAAATCCAATAAATATTTACAAACCATTTAAAAAAGTGGTAGAGTCACGATTGGAGTAACTACTCCAATTTTACAATCTATATTTAAACGGTCTTTCATTTTGTCATCTTTTTCGACGTCAAAAGTCGCTTCCGTAAATTAATAAAACTATCAACGAATTGCTATAGAAATAACGTTATAGGAGTATTTACTATTATTGTTTCCTGTTAATAGATATTTGGCGTAGACATTTAAAAAAATAACATACTGTGCTTAAATAATAACGCAAGGATGTCTCTTTGTTTACAAATTTGAGTTTAGTTGAATACATTTTACTATTTTTATGTAGTTATCGTTTAAGTTTAAAATATATATATATATATATATATATATATATATATATATATATATATATATCTATATATATATATATATATATATATATATATATATATATATATATATATATATATATATATATATGTATATAAATATTGTCAAGGTCTGTAAGTGTTTGAAAATCTAAGCTGAAAAAAAATCGGCACGGGTGGCAATTGTTACCAGATATTATAGATTTTCAGATTAAAGTCAATATTAGTAAAGGATTTTCTTTTTTTATAGCATGAGAAATAACATTTAGAGATCAGGTTTACATTAGGATTTTAATTATCTTTCGTACTACAGGTAGGTAGGGACATTCCACGTTAAGTGGCCAAAATCGGCGTCGCTCATTATTGTTTACCACTAACTACTTAATTTACCTGTCTTAATGATTTTGCTGAATTATTCATTATCGTTGTATTAAATTTAAAAAAAAGTCAAATCAGCTGCACGCTGCGTTCAGCAGGGTAGGCAGAGAGGACCTAGTGCTAAGACATTCCGATTTTCAGCCGAATTATGGAAGTATTGCGTATTGAGTGGCGGAACTCAACGCCGCGCTTTTCCTCCTATACCTGAGCAAAGAAATGGAAATATACATTTAAATAATTACTTAATTACCTCAAGTGGAGATTGAACCCACAATCAGTCGCGTTTGCAGTCACAATTTGTGCCTTTGTGCCACAACAGGTCTCTGACTGGCCTTAAATGAAATTTAGCTTAAATCATCTACACTACTATGTTTTATTGCTTCTGCCATAATTAAAATGAATAAAATAACAAACTATTTAGTCTAGTAACATCAAAGAATGTATAAATTACCAGAGCATATTCTCAATTAAGAACATAAAGTAAAATAGTTTATTAGTTTATACGTTCTCATCAATAGTCAATATTGAAAAAATCCAATTATTACATATAAAAATAAATTAGTTTAACAGTTTAAAAACGACCAACGCATTGCGCATGCATTGGTCGTTACACTACTACAACAGCCATCAGACAAAGATATCTAAAAGACATATGTATATAGATAACAAAATCTCGCAACTGCTTGAAATTAAATGTACAAATATCGCCAAATGTATATAAAAAATATTATTATGCAAGTAAACAAAATCGATTGTAAAACTTAACATAATATCTATGTAAATATGCTTTGATCTTTGATTGATCTTTAACGTGTTTTTATAAAATATTTTTTTTTAAAAAATCTTAATAATCATAAGAGAAAGAATTATGAACTTTATATAGCTCAGGATTTATATTTTACATAAATATAAACATGGAGGAGGTTGTCGTGGCATCAGTGGCACAGAATAAAGCAGTGCAGTGAGTTCACACAATTCTACAAAAAATTTACGGAAAACAGAGAACAGAGTGTAATAACTCTAGGTATATATATGTAGGATACGCGTGGAACTATAAAACATAATATATTTTATTATATCAACAAAATGCATCTAAATTTGTATTCATTCATTATGCTACGCTCCAATAAACGTCCGCTGCCTATTGTAAGTTAAACTAAATACATTGTCAGTATCCACATTTTTGTTATTACCTACAACCAAATAGGATTATTACGTTTATATTTGTATCTATACTTACATTTAATGTTGGTAACTATTTATAAAATATAAATTTAATAAGGACCAGTGGTTGTTAGTGCGATAGTTTACGGGTTCAATTCCTACTCGGGTTAAGCAATAAATTTTAATTATTCACACTCAGCTCTATTAAGTTACTGGTCAACGTTGAGTTTTACTACGAAACATGCCTACAGTTGCACTTACTAACTTGACTAGTACTTATAAATTTGGCTAGAGTTTTTAGTTATATTGTAGCTGAATCTTCATATTGCACATGTGTTATGTAGGGTGGCGGAAATCAACGCCGTTCTTTGCCTCGTTAATTATTTTAAGTTATAATATTGTATTAAAACAGAAACGGTAACCTAGAAAAGGAGATTATAAATGTGGCATCACATTCTCTTTACCTACTAAGCGAAAGAAAAAGAATAACAAAAATTTGCAGCGTAAGCTAAATTTGCCTCCCAGGGATTTTGGAACGAAGTAAGTATTAAACATTATATCAAATCCGGGCTTCTATAATCTCAAACAAAATTATTGCTTCGTGAACCGAATAAGCTATAAGCTCTATAATAGCCATACAATCCATATTCTATCAAGCTATGTGAGTTAACGTTATATGAGCTCCATATTTTTATTCACCTCACATACTTTTAAATCAGCTTACTTGTAATGTATGTCGTGACGAAAACCATATATGTAGAGACTGTATTTTATTGTTGATATTGTATTTTTTCGTTTATAATATTAAGATTACTTTATTGATTTCACGCTGTATCTTTCACATAGCAGGATAGGAAGAGGGAACCTAGAGTAAAATACCCTTTTTTCCATTTTCCGCAGAATTTTCGAGGCCTTGCGTCATGAATGACGGAACTCAACGCCGCGTTTTTTCTTTGGTATCAGAGAGAAGAAATGAAAATATTAATAAATAATAATTAATATATTCCCCCGAATAGGATCGAAATCACAACCGACACGTTACATTCACAAGCTTGTGCCCCTGCGCCACGATGGCTTCAATATCCATTTAGAAGAAAATTTCAAATTCTCCCAATAATTGTGGAGTATTTGTCACAAATCATTCCGCTCTAGACAATTTCTTCATTTAGAAGCATTGGCGTCGCACTTTGTTCACTCAGGCAAGAGAAATAGCTTCATTAGATATATTGTGATTATTATCCTTAGTGTGTTTACTATTGTGTTTACACGTTCCAATACATTTATAAAAAGATTAAGCATATTTAATTTTTAACACATTTTTATGCGTGTTCGAGGTGTGATGCAACAGCACATTGACTATAAACTGTAAATACAATGGTTGTGGGTTCGATTAATTAATATATATTGAGATTATTATAGATTTTTTAAGAAACTATAAATAAAATGTTTATATAGTAATGACTAGATTTCATATTTGTACAAAATTACATAAAATGAAAGAAATACAGTTGTTTTTTCTCTTGTTTATAAATAACTGACATTCTTTGTTTTTCCTGTGGTGTCTTCAAGTATGAACCGAATAGAAAAATTTTGAAGTCACTCAAATTTATATAGATAGTCCTTAGTCAATTAAGGATAGCTCGCATTGGCATAATCGAGAATTGGGAGTAATAGAGGACTTGCTAGTATAATTTTATTTGGAATAATTATCACTGAACATAGACGTCAGAGAGAGCCAATCGTGTGATATATTTTCCGCCTTATATTGCTTAAATGTATTGACCATGACATAGTCTGATTTAAAGTACTTTTTGATTGATGTACAATATGGTATAAACTGGACCTCCAATGATTATCACCTAAGATTTTATAGGATTCAATTATTAATTACTTTAGTTTGATATAGCGAGAAAATTATTATTATTATTAATAGTTCGCATAGAATTCACCAATTTTTTCGGAGTTGAGTGGACTTAAATTTTAACACCGTCAGCTTACATACATTTACTTATAAAATGATGTTTCTTTTTATTTTAAATAAATAAATCTTATTATTAATTTTATTATTTACTTGAATAACTAAAAGGGTAAACGACCAACTAACAAATTTTACCATCTTTGTGTAACTATGTCTAAAAAACTCGTCTGTGAAGTTCACTCTGAAGTCCGTGTAACACTCCATCCCTATGATCGCGGGCTTATATACCAGGCAAATTATGAAAAGCCTATTTTTAATATTATAATATGTTATTCATATATATTATAAATACTCTTGTCGGTCTATGTTATCGAAAGTATACTTGTACGTTCATGCTCAAACGCTTCGATACATCGCTGTAATTGACCTACGAACACAGCATGATGTGAGAATTGGTGTAGGTTATTTTATACTTCAATGAACTAAGAAAAGAAATTGAAAAATAATGCTATATAGTCATTTTATGAAACAATTTTAATATAAAGAAAATAAACGTATTTAAAAAAAGTAATATCATTTTTTATTTAAAGCCGATATAAATATTTTTTTTTCCTTAATGACAATTTATATGATGTACAAGCTTGTGGAGAGATACAAACACTCGTATGTATTTTGTTTCAGACTAAGTTATTATATTAATATTGAGACCATTACCCTCAAAGTCGTAGACCAATATATGTATATCTGATACACCTGGGAATTCCAGCTTCGTAACTCCGGTTTCGAGAATCTCTCGTTGAATCCGAAAGCTACGACAGATCTTTACGTCCAAAATGTTTTAGTGTCTCAAGACACAGTCTCAATTTCTTCGACCAGTGTCTGTTGCCACTTGCCAGTGATGATAGACAGCAGCGTGACATAGTCGCTAACTACGTGCCTCGTAAGAACGCTAAAAAATACATAGCGGGCGATACAGAGGGCAATCCTTCTCCTCCTCCAGTCCTCCATAAAATGAAGGTGGATTATGCTGGAACATTCCCAGTCCATAAGCTTGAAAATATCGGAGAAAGAGAATATTGTATTGATCGGAGCGCAATTTTAATAGTCGATACCTTTTAAACTTAGTGTAAGTATTTATTTACTTTCATTCGTTACATATTTTTTTGTTTTATTTATAATACACACTTTTAAACTCGACATCTGATTAAACCAAATACGGCACTATTTTGTCACTATTAACGTCACGTTTGTATAAGCCAAGAATGGAGGACACAAAGTGAAAATACTAAAAACATAAAAAAAATCTTAACGATATAACTGTCTGGTCTGTTAAATATAATATTACTGCTTCATATAAATCAAATTAATTACTTTCATTTCATTTCTCTACGGTACTGATATATTTTGCCTTAATAAATAAAACCTTTTTGTATCAAAGAGCGACCTTACATTCAATCATATATATAAGTATTTAAAAGATAATTAATCTTTTAACTAAAGCCGTAGTGGCGCTCTGGCATAACTGTCTAACTTCAGATGGTTATGCCTTTGATTTCCACTTGGAGGAATCAAATATTTAATAGTTCCATTTCTTGGCTCTGGTAAGCCAAAGGTATAGAACAGAATATCTTAACACTAGGTTCCCTCTGACTACAATGATTGATATTTTTATAGCTTTTAAGTTTTATCTTCATTGATAGTTCTTCCTTACATTTACAGATACCATTTAGACAAGGGAAGGGAACCTAGTGTTAAGACACTTCGTTCCCTACTTTCTGCCGAATTCTGGACGCATTACGTGTTGAGTGACAGAATGCCGCGCTTAGCTTCGACACCAGAGCGAAGAAATGGAATTATAAATTTAAGTAAATATTTCATCTCCTCGAGTGGGGATCAAACCCACAACCAGTCGGTTTTACAGTCACACTTCGTGCCGCTGCGCCACGACTTACAAAAAATAATTTAAAAAATTTCAAAATTTATAATTTTGAAGTCGGTGCCAAGCTAATGCTACAACAACCTTACTACGATATCTTTTACTAAGCCTGTTTGTTGTACTTGTTATTTTATATTAGTATTTTCAAGACGCATGATTTATTAAATAATAATATATATATACAGCGGGAACTTAGTGTTAAGAGACTCCGTTCCCTACTTTTTGCCAATTTTTTCGATGTGCGTGTAAAATGGCGGAGCTAAACGCATGGTTTCTGCATTGGTGCCAGAACGAAAAAAAATAAAAATTAATAAATTATAACTCAATTACTCAAGTGCGGATCGAACCTATAACCGTCGCGTTAAAGTCATACCCCCTCTGCCCCACCACGGCCTCAATATAATAAATGCTTACTGAATATAATAACATTAGTGTAAATTAGGCTGTCTGTTCCGGTATACAGAGTATTACACGACTTAATCCTGTAAAACATTGATCTGACACCATTGATCTATGGCTTAATTGTCCGTCGGGTTTTCATAGCAACACGCTCTTGCCAAATTGTATAATAATTGGTTTCGATGTTATCTCAATATTTTACTGAAAAAATAATATAATATTAACAAAAGTAAGGCCATCGTGGCGTAGTAGGACAGCGTCTCACTATAAACGCAACGATTGTGGGTTCGATATCATACAGGTATATAAAATGACTGAGAAATTTGAGTTAAAGATTTTGCCAAATTCGAAAAACTCTTGCCATCTTAATATTTAAAAAATTATAAAGTATATTGAGGCCAGTCGCGGCGCGGGGCACAAAGTGTGACTGTAAAATCGACTGGTTGTGAGTTCGATTCCCACTCGAGGAAATGAAATATTTATTTACATTTATATTTTAATTTCTTCGTTCTGGTGTCGAGGCAAAGGGTAGGTTGAGTTCCACCACTCAATACGCAAAGCCTCAAGAACTCGGCGGAAAGCGGGGAACGGAGTGTCTTAACACTAGGTTCCCTCTGCCTACCCTGCTGTATGCAAGATACAGCGTGAAGCTGATTTAATTTTGATTTGATAAAGTATATTAAAATTCTTAAACAAATCATGCTAGTTATTTACATTTTATTTGTTTTATACATCTTTTTTTTCAGCTTTACTCTGTATCCCGTATTTAGCAGGGTAGACAGAAGCATTGCGTGTTGAGTGGCGGAACTCAACGCCGCGATTTTACCTTGGTACCAGAGCGAAGTAGTGAAAATATTAATAAATAATAATCCATGGCACGAGTGAGAATGGAACCCACAACCATCACGTTACAGTTACAAGCTTGTGTTTCTGCGCCAAAATTGATTTTTTTTGTCTTATACTTATAAAACAAAAAAAAAAACAATTGTTCTTATCTATCTTTGATAAAAAGTACAAAATAAGTATCAAAATTGAATAAAACTTCCGATACTGCGAAGTATTTCAATATATTTCATATGAGGTTATTGTCACCACTCCTGCCTGCCTGCTTAATTTGAACATGAAAACGAAGCAACCCTTCAATAAGCGCATTCTTAGTCTCATTATAACCAACGTTTTTATTTGTTGTCAACGCTTGTACTTCAAACAATTCGAAATTTTTAAACTACGTATATATATTATGTTTACTGCCAAAATATTTAGTGCTTCAAGTACTTGAATATAAATAGGGCCTGAAATTTTAACGTATTGTTTTCTTATCCTACTGGTGTATTGAAATAATGTAATGGATTTTATCTTGACAGAATCTATTACTAACTTATATTTATTGGTCATTTAGTGTGATTTTAGTCAATAATTTTCTCAAAAATATGAATAATAAACAAGACGAGATGATTCTTCTAAGGCGAATTAAATATATTAAAAAAATTATAAATATTTGGCGCTGCTTTCCTTACGGCTACCCCGCTGTAGATGATGAATGAAAAAAAAAGTCCAACTATTTTTCAATATAGTATATTTATTTATAAAATAAAAACAGCTTTCAAGACCAGTCTTACTTAATTTATTTTTAAGCATTAAAATATTTCGTTATAGATATGCTATAAAAATCCTATAAAATTTATCCAGTTAGAAAGAAGAATACGTTCATTAAAAATTTATTGTTATAGCTTTAATGGGTACTAAAATTCTAAAGTGGAATTAGTTGTCGTGACGCAAGTTTCAATATATTGAACTATATTAACTTATTTTGCATTTGTAAAACTACAATACACATAAAAAATGTTAAAAAAGCAACAGGACGTTTTAGGTCAGTTAAGTATAGATTACTTAGGAAAAAGGTATCCAAAATGGGAAAAAATCCATTACATGAATGTAGCTTCACGCTGTATCCCGCGTGTGTTCGTAAGGAGGGGACTTAATTTTCCGTGGTCTTGCTAATTTTGAAGGTCGGGATCTATCAACTATCTGGTTCCATGATGACTCTGACCACCGTGTCTGGGTCTACGCATGCCTTTACAGGTCCCACCTGTATAGACCCATGGTCCCACCCGTCCCAAGCGTTGAAGTGCAATGGTTTATCGAAGATACGCTCTCACAGATCTTGGTACTGAGATCTTGGTACTTGGCTATTTTGATGCGTACAATACCAGTTGATTTGGATCACGGACCACCGACCACGCGGGAAGAACTGTTGGATCTGTAAGCTTCCGCCCAATTTTCTAACCGTACAGTACGTCACAAGATAAAATATGATTCACCTGGATACTTGGCATCCGATTACTGTGCGCTTTGTAGGAATTTCCTACCGTAGTGCAGTTTCCTGTGGCAGTGTTTCCAGGTCCTATAGCTCCTCTGGTGTGGCGAGGGATCGTTGGCTTCGGTGATCACTTACCATCAGGTGACCGGAACGCTCGTTTGCTTTATCCTTTCCATAAAAAAAAGTTTCAATGTGGGAATGGAGCCCACAACCTGTCGAGTTTATAGTCATACACACAGGCACAGACAGCACAGTCAGGCACAATATATTATTTATATTAATTTATGTTAGTTACGACTGAGAAATGATATACTCGTACAATTCTAATTTGTATAGTGTAATGCAATTTATTATGGCGTAAGGTACATGCTTTCCTTTTATACTATGAACTTAGTACATCAATTTACAAATTTCATGGTATAATAACTTGAGAAAATAGTGACAAGATATTCCGTTCTCCTGTTGCATACTGCTTCGCCCGTATAATTGTTATAAATTATAGACAAATTACACAAAATCTTTAATTAAAAAATAGTTATGTGTTATTCTGATATATAAGCTACGTTACTGAAAAGTTACACAAAAAGCATTTAATATTTTTAAATATTTTTTAACTGTTATTCCACACTTAGGAAAGAAAAATACTATGCTGCGATCAAATTTTTATACTTTTTCTAAATAAACATATAATTGTTTTTGTATAAAATTGGAAGAAACATCCATCCCTTAAATTTTCAAGTTTATGATATTAGTAGAAGGACATAAAAGTACCAAACCACATTCCTCGCATATATTAAGTATTTTAACAGATACGTTTAACAATTTATATCGTCTGAAACACGCAATTCGTTATCTGTTATGTGTTTCAAATAAAAGATTTAACAACGGATTCTTGTATATTATTATTTTTGATTAAATCAATATCAATATAAAACAAGGCCATCGTGGCCCAGGGGCACAAGGGCGTGACTGTAACACGACGGTTGTGGACTCGATCCCCACTCAAAGGAATTATTATTATTATTATTATTTATAAATATTTTTATTTCTTTAGTCTGATATCAAGGCAAAATGCCACTCAACACGCAATACTTCGCAAAATTCGGCGAAAAATAGGTAGCGGAATGTCTTAACAATATGTTCTCTCTGCCTACTCTGCTGTGTGCATTTATTGATTTCAAAGCATCGAAATTTAATAGTAATCAACTAGACGGTGTTAGAAAATGGAAACACATACAAATTAATTTGTAATAATCCTATAGATTAAAACATAAATTATATAGAGTGTTTTAATGACTGGGAGGAGTTTGCATTAATAGTAAGTCACTTATCAATGCCAATGTTACAATTTCTAGGTTAAGTGGATCAATGTTATATTTGATGGACACTGACGTCACTACATTATTAATAATATCCATTAAATCATAACTCGACAGTCAACTACATACTGTTAGTTAATATGTCAACTGTGCTACTTATAGTATAATTTTATGTCCTTATAATAATACCAGTATGTTATAATACAAAGAATTATAGCATTAAGACTGTATTTTTTTTACATTTTTAAATTGTTATTTCTGTTCTGTTCTGCTATTTCACACTTAGGAAAGAAAAATATTGTGTTAGAAGAGGTAGTAAAATTTAAACGGAGCGAGGTTGTAACTCGCGCTTTGCACACTTAGAAACCGAACGTATACGTAAGTAGTCGGAGCGCTTGGAGAGTTTCCAAGTGGCGCGGGTTTAAATCTCGCTACGTTTAATTTTTTATACGGTTTCCAAACAAAAAAAAAATAATTTAGGTAAATTTGTTTTTCCTTATTAAAAAATTTTAAAAGTACGGTTCCCTGTGAAATTGTAAAATTATTATTTTTTTCTTCTTTTGTTTTTAGGGTTCCGTACTTTTTTTAAAAAAAAGGTACCCTTGTAACTTCACTTATCACTTTGTTTCCCGTCCGTCTGTCTGTCTGTTTATCTGCAATACCTTTTATCTCTATCGAGATATCGGGTTCAAATTTAAACAATTTACGGCCCCATGATTTCCTGATAAATACATATTTCTATATTTACCTAGAAAACAAAATGATGGTCGCTGGTATCGAATAATCCGCGTATTTAGACACTATAAATGATATCAAAATTAAAAAACAAATGAAAATCGGAGTAGTAACAATTAATAGACAGTAACAATTTGATTTTTGATCTACTATCATATTGGACTTTATACTTCTGAGGATCATCATAATATTGTTATTATATTTTTATTATTACAATCCTCAATCGCTTCAAAGTGACGCCGTCATATACTAAGCTTAGACTAACTTTGTGCAACGGGCATGTCGCCGAATATTTGCCGCATTATTATGATACTTGCTTATATTTTATGTGATAAGATGACTTAAGGCATTTAAACAAATTTTATGAACGGAAATATGTTGTATTTGTTATGTTTATTCTTGAGTGATATAAAGAGCCCTGTATTTTACGTAGATTAATGTGACGATGAGATGATGTAAATAATGGGATGAAAATCTACAGCGATAACGAAATTTAAACAATCGGTGATATAATATTCATAAAGATTGTTTTTTTTCTTAAAAACATATATACATATTTTTAACATATTTAAAGTGTTATTCCATACTTAAGAACGAAAATACTTATTTAGAAATCGTATAAAAAATTTTGAACGTAGCAGGACTCCAACCCGCGCCTCCTGGAAACCGACCAGGCGCTCTGACCACGCTGAATGCTCTCAACGTATGGCTTAATGATATACATACCTAGTAATTTTGATAACTTATTAGAACTCAATATACTTTCTAACAAATATTTATAACTATAAATAGCAACTAAATATTAAAAAATCAACAGTGATTCGTATGTTTATACATAATTGTATGTAGTACGTACGGCGTTATACAGCAACTAAATATATCCCTGTGGATAAATTCGATTTTAGGGTTTATTTGTTTACAACACTGACTATAAATAAGCTGAAGCAACGCACTGTATATTGTTAAAATCAACCAGCATATCTGGCTATCTATAAATAACTTTATCGTGTTCCATATTTTTATCACGTGAGAGGTGTGGATAAAATAATTATACTTTACCCACATTGCGAGGAAAATATAAACTGTATTTGAACATGTATAGCAAGTTTTGTAGATTTTTTAAAATATTTTTTTATTTTAGAGGCCTGTTATGGCGCAGCGGCACGCAGTGTGATTGTAAAACCGGCTGGTTGTGGGTTCGATCCCCACTCGAGGAGAAATTTACGTAAATAGAGGAAATATTTTCATAAATTCATATTTCCATTTCTTCGCTCTGGTGTCGAGGATAAGCGCGGCGTTTAGTTCTGCCACTCAACACGCAATGCCTCCAGAATTCCCTCAGTGTACCCTGCTGTGTGCGGGATACAGCGTGAAGCTGATTTATTTATTTGAGTTATTTTAAATTATTTGTATAAAGCCGTCATGTTCTGCCCAGTTAGCTGTGGCGCTCAACATGTAATATCTCGAATCCAGGTGGAAAATGGGAAACTGGATGTAATGACACTAAGTTCTCACTACATACTCTGTTATGTGGACGTACTAAAAAAAGGGAAAATTATAGAATGGTTTACGGTTTTTCATTATTTTTTTTCTAATATATTTTTAGAAAATTACATAAATGCACTGCTGTTTCGTTAAGTTAAAATATTTTGAAAATCTCACTTGTTCGTTTCGAATCTATGTATTACCATTCCGTTAAGCGAAACTAACTGCAGCTAGGTTTAAATACATAACAATGTTTGCATATTATTTTACAGAAACGAAGACTCTCAAGGGAAGCTTATAGATGATGATGCTGCTGATGATGATGATGCTCATGAGAGTTAATAAAAAAGACATGTTTATTACATTTTTTTAGAATTGAAAATTCTGCTTTAAGATGTGAATAATAAATTACTATTTATTATACATTTATAAATGTATAATAAATAGTAATTTTTCATGATTTTATTTTTTTAACAGCATAGTTATCCATATTTTGCTGTTGAGTTATCAAAATTCTTCTCATTGAACGCCACGCCTTGCCTTGTTATTGCGTAAAGAAATGAAAATATTCTAAAATATACTCTTCCGAGTAAGAATCGGCCCAACAAACGTCGCGTTTCAGTCACACGCTTATGCCACTGCGCCTAGGCGGCCATAAAATTATACTAACTTTAAAATAATTTATCTTCATATACTTTCAATAGTAAAATTGAAAATATATTATTTACTCCGGGAAGAACTATATTCTTAGATATAACAAACCTACAATTCAATTTTGATTCAATTCAATAAAAGTTTCAATAACTTTTTAACAACATAAAACATGAAAGAAATCGTAGAAGCATAAATTGGCAAACTTCATTTAAAATGTAGTCACTCCTTGCACGTTCTACCATTCGAACTTAGTGTTTCAATTAGTAAAGTTAAAATCATTTGGTAGAAATGTTACTGTGACACAATACAAGATATGTTCTTAAAATGATGAAAATGTTTAGAAATTTATTTGTATATACAAGAAATAAAAAATACATCTTTTTAAGCGTCTTTCTATCCATTTCTGTCAAAATTACTAAATGTACAGACAAAATATTTTTACTGTTTTATTATATACATAGATTTGAACGCGACCGACGGATCAACGGTTGTCTTCGGGTAGAGGACCGCAGGACCTATCCATTTTACCCCCATGTTCGTTAGCCGATCTTCAGTTTTTCAGCAGATATTTGAGAATTTGAGATTTTAGAAAAGTCGGATTTTTGAAGACAGTTGGATAATACAGCCTCAATATACCTCAATAGTAGTCCATTTGAATCATATAAACGTTGTAAATTATAGCTTTTTAAAAAAAAACAGATAGTAATATTTTAACAATAACTTTCAGCGACTGTCGTGAAAAAGAAATTACTTAGGTTTTTATTCTACAATTAATTTCTAAAACTGCAGAATAATTTGCATGCATGCATGCATTGAAAATTTCATAAGGCTAGATCAACGATAACATGTTAAAAAATGTAGTTCAGTCAAGAGGCGGCGAAAATTTGTTTTTCTTATTGCAATTGGAGTACATCAAGAATACTTTTGTTATCCTCAGCTTAAAGATCACCCCAAGAAGACTTGTATTCTACTGGAAACAATTTTTGTTATTGCGCTTTCAATTCAGATCTCCGTTCTTCACTTTCCGCCTTTCCAGGCGTTGCATGTTGGGTGTTGGTTGGCCCCAACGCTGCATTCGTCACTACTTGACACACCAGTGCATCCTTGGATGCACTAGTGCGCGTTGCTTTCACGAGATACTCTATCAGTGCGTTTTCGTAAGGTTTACAGGGCGGATAGATCGTTGTAGCAGTGAATGGGGCTGGCAGATCGTCGGTATATATTCATATTTTTTTTTAATTAATTGTATATTTATCTTAATAAAGATTAATATCTAATTATAGAAAACATTAACAATAATTCGACAAATTTAAATATATTATCGCAGACTCTTATAAATTTTTTAGGACAATATTTTTGTAGACTATTGTTTTTATGTATCTAATAAGGTTGAGCAAGCGCATCCACTGTAAGCGTTCAGAAAATTCGTTTTCGGCTACCTTTACGTAAAACGCTACGCTGCGTGCAGCTAGAAGTAAAATTTAGAATCTAGTACGACGCCTATGTATTTATTTAACCTGGGATTCCCAGGGTATCGGTTTGCAAGTAGAAAAGTTGCGTCTTATTCTTTTTCAATAACAAAATCCTGTGGGATTCTACAGTAAGCAATATCAAGTATAACAATTTTCGAACGAAACGAAAAGAAACGATATACGAAAGATGAAATAGATACACTATATCGAATAAAGAAGAACGCGTCAACAGTCGGTAATCAGTTGGAAAATTGTAACTTTTTATTTTATTGTTGATTTTCACAATATTTATATCCATCGAATGGGTAATTAGTAATTGGTCATAAATTTCATTTGTTATCCGTGTTTTTCAACATCGCTCGACGACAAGGAGACATTTAGCTTAATTGGCTAGATTGGACAAGCGAACTTGACAAATGCTCAATTTTGGAGACATTGGCGTGTTGAGTTCCATCAGTTAACACGCAATGTCTACAAAATTTGGCGGGAAGTCTTAATATACGGAGTGTCTTAACACTAAGCACTGAAGTTAATTTGATTTGGTTTATATAAATTTGCTCTTATTTACGAGTATGTATTATTTTTTTTTATTTCTTAATTTTAACCATAGCCTGTATAAATGTATTTGAAAAAATAAATAGGGATACATATTGGAGTATAATGCCTCAGGGAATTTATTCTACTTAAAATATAAGAGTATTCAGTCTGGTTAGATAAAATATGTATGTCAGGATCTGATACAAATCTCCTTTCGCTATTTCTCGCCTATATTTATAAATAGTAAATGTTATAGCGGGGTTTTTAAATACCAGATGGTAAAGCTTCTATATTTTCTTCTTCTTAAGGTAAGGTATAATTTTGTTTTATCAGCTTCACACTGTATCCCGTACACAGTAGGATAGGCAGAAGGCACTTACTGTGAAGATACTCCGTTCCACACTTTCTGCCAAATTCTGGAGGCATTGCGTGTTGAGTGGCAGAATTAGACGCCGCGCATTGCCTCGAAACAAGAGCGAAGAAATGGTAATATCTGCCCGAGTGGGGATCGAACCCACAACTGGTCGGTTTCACAGTCACACTTTTGTGCCCCTGCGCCACGACTAGCCTCAAGGCAATAAAATCAAGTTATAATTTATATTGAGGATATTTTATTTGATGTAATTACATAAAATTCGAATCAAAAATTCAAAAAACTCAAAAATTCGGAGTTAATCCCATTTGTGCAACGTTTGTCTTTCTTTCATAAGTATTTTGCTTCAAGCATTGCGTGCGATTCGAAACTCAACGTCAGATTATCTTACCAGAGTAGGGAAATTAAAATATTTATACATAAATGTTGCCTTCAGTGTAGATTGAACTCATCAGCATCACGCTTAGAACCAGACTCTGCATCATTGCTCTACGATAGCCTTTTCTAATCCTATATTAAATAAATATATTGTTGTTATAAATTTTTGCAATGAAAATTTATTGGCAGTCTGTATTAATAGACTTAGACGTAAATGATAATCATAAAGGAATAACTCGGGAATTATTGATATTAAAACCGATATATTCACGCTAAAATATATAAAATTGTGAATGGCGTTAATAGTGATGTAACACGTTCAAACGAAATAAGATTGTAGTTAGATCTGTAGAACTGTTCTTTAAGATTATTGAATGTCATTTTGAATATAAAATTATCTTTTAATATCAAAAAAAATATGTTTTACTTATATTTGCCTGAAGCGTAATCCTTGACTCGTGTGGTCAAACGAAAAATATAATTGTATATCATACATAATACAATTTAACTGCCCGAGGTAAGTCTTAGACATTAAACTATCGGCCGTCCTGAAGCATAAAAAATAAATCAAAAAAATATTTTCTAAGCCCCGAAGCTTCATACCGCTGTTCGTACTAAATGTTCTGATATGCTTTGCATATACATCAAACTAATATAAATAAAGGATTTTGTCTTACCTTTAACTTTCTTTTTTCCATGAACAATGGATGGTCTGACAGGCCGCCACCCTTTTCAGAAATCAGGTGAACTCCACTTCCCTGCTCGCTATGCTCCTAGAACGCTCAGTAACGGTGACTAATGCCTGCAACTCGCAGTTTGCTGATGCAATGAGCACTGCATCATTCGCGTACAGCAGACAATTCACATTCAAGTCACCAACTTTCACTCTCAATTTACTTTTTTCTCTTCTCTCTCACAACTCTATCAAACGGCTTTTCGAAGTATACAAAAGCACAGAAATCTTTTTGGTTAACGGCCAAGATTTTTTTCGTGATCAAGCGGAAGACAAAGATCCGATCCATTCACCCTCTTTCAAGTCTAAAGCTTCCGTGAGCTTCCAACAACAGCCTTTCAACAAACACGTACAATCGTCAACGTCGACATATTATATATGTATTTGTTTCTCTATTTTAAGGAGTAGATTATTATTATTATCGTTAAGATCGATGAAAACCACCCAGGATACACACGACACACGTGTAAACTTATTTATTAGAGTATTATCTACATCAAAGATTTGATATATACTTAGAACACAATATATGTACATTTATAATATAGCAATTTCTATAGCATATTCAATTGGGGTTAATAAGAGAAAGCTCAATATAGATCTTTTGCGGGGCTAACTTTCTGCGGTTAAATGAAAAGCTCTCGTTTGCACGATTATAAGAGTTGCAGGATCAATAAGTGCTTATAATACTGTTTTTAAAATTAATTATGAGCTTCACGCTGTATCCCGCACACAGCAAGCAGAGGGAACCTAGTGTTAAGGTGTTTCTGCCGAGTTCTGGAGGTATTGCGTGTTGAGCGGCAGAACTCAACGCCACGCTTTTCCTCGACACCAGAGCGAAGAAATGAATGAGCGAGGAAATATAAATTTAAGTAAATTATCCTCGAGTGGGGATCGAACCCATAACCAGTTGGTTTTACAGTCACACTTCGTGTCGCTGTGCCACGAATGGGCTCAAAAAAGGCTAAAACTAATGTAATGACTATATTAGAATATTTAGCTTTGAAATTAATAATTTATTAAGAAGTAGTGTATAGTACAAGTAGAATAACTAAAAAACGGTAATATATATTAATTTAAATTTATAATATTTTGTCAGCCGTCGTGGCGCAGTGGCACAAATACGTGACTATGGAAGCGACGATTTCAATAAAATTAAATGTATGCGTAAGTAAAGTTTAACAATAAGATACCCAAATAACACATTGAAGATTGTGTTATATTGTAATACATTTCTATTCTTAATACGGTCGCGAGGGAATTTCATTTATTTGAGTTGGGTTAAGTTAATCTCGGTGTAGTCATGATTGTCCTGTGCATATTAACTCTGAGATTAGAACTGGCCGTGTCCGTTTTAATTTAAATTATATTATGCGGATATCAACAAGAAGATGAATTTATAATAGTAATAAATAATTATACTTATTATTTTAACATATCTTACTCTGCAACATATGATTGGCAGGTTAATTTCTGGAAATTATATACTTTTAGATAAAATTTTCATTACTATTAGCTTATATTATCAACTAATTGTTAGTTCTTTGGTTTTATTCTCAAAGGCATATTAACCAGAATATTGTAAAAACAATCAGTCGTTTGCGCCTTAGACATGCTTGTAGATAATCCTTTGCCTTTGCTTTGCACCATTTTTTGTGAATGTAGCCTGGACAAGGGTTTCCATTCTCATAT